>JAVJAQ010003860.1:0-33988 GCA_032362365.1 Zygogramma bicolorata
ATATTTTCTGGATTTCTTTATAATACCAAATGATGGCAATCAATTCAGATACAAAGGTGGAATTTTTGGTTATTGTCGAAGATCATTTATGTTTTGAGAATTATGTTAATGCCTTTACTTTCATTTCCTTCAAAAACTTCTATCGCGGTCAACTCCACTCAACTTCTATCAATATTTCAAATGGTCTAACTGACAGACAGAGCTCTGCACCTATTTTTCCCTTCAGAGTAGGAAACTGTCGTCCATTATCAAGCAAACTGAAATATCGATATTGTACTTCAGATGGCGCAACGAAAACGCTTCAAATCTTTTTTACACAGGCATTTGCTATTTATATCTGCCTATCAAGCGAAAGCCGGGGTTCGAATCCTCGCCGGGCCACCGTGCTGGGTAATCGCACGTTAAAAGGTAAGGCCTCGTTGATCCATTGCTCGCACAAGTTTCGACTTCTGTTTGTTGACGTTCGTCAGCTGGTTAACGGAACTAACAATTTTTTTTAGAACAATTTTTGTTATTCCATCTACTAGTAAAATCACATAAACCATACAAAAATCGCCTTCGGCTCGTTTCATATCCCGGTTATTGATCGTTATCCATAATATATGTATATTTGTTATACAAACTGCCATCAGTCAGCCGGTAGTCAATATTGTATGTTTCCATTGGCATCAATAGCTTCGTCGCTCACTATTACTTCGATGGATCGGTTTGTTTTTTTGTTTCTCTTTCTAATTCCTCAGATGATCATAATCATTCATGTCTATCGAAACATCCTTTGTATGTATATCCATTACCATTAGGAGGGGAACGATCTATAGAAATACCTCGATAAATATTTAAATTGGTAGAACTGTATTATACTGCGTGAACTCCAAAGTACCACACTTGAGATAAAAAACATTTACCAGAGGCGTTTCAAAGGGAGGATGAGCAGCCGACTTGTTGTTCATGTTGTTGTGGTCTCGGTAGTGTAGTGGTTAGCATATCTGCCTATCAAGCGGAAGGCCGGGGTTCGAATCCTCGCCGGGCCACCGTGCTGGGTAATCGCACGTTGAAAGGTAAGGCCTCGTTGATCCATTGCTCGCACAAGTTTCGACTTCTGAGGGTTGACGTTCGTCAGCTGGTTAACGGAACGAACAATTTTAGAACAATTTTTTAGAACAATTTCCTAGGAAATTTGTAAGATCACTCGTTGCAGACGCAATCTGAACTGATTCAATGGAAGAGGCCCTGATGCCTATTTTGATAGTAGGCATGTGTCGCCCATTTTACCTCAAACTGCTACAGGGTTTTAAGGCATCTCAGGCTTACCCTATAGCATTTTTTATAGAAATACATAGTCAATGCCTGTGTAAAAAGGATTTGAAGCGTTTCTGTTACGCCATCTACAATATAATGTCGATGTTTCCATTTACTTGAAAATGCACGACAGTTTCCTACTATGAAGGTAAAAATAGTTGCAGAGGTCTGTCTGTCAGTTTGACTGAAATGTTGAAAGAAAGATAATCAAACTTCAAAATAGAGTTGACGATAAATGTTTATGAAGTGAATGAAAGTTCAGGCAATGAAATAATCTTCAAAACATGAATGATCAACGACATTGACCAAAAATTCCACTTCTGTTTCTGAATTGATTCAGGCTACGACATCCGTAAGAAAAACGAAAGAAAAGGCACGACTTTTGGATACGAAATCACTAGTGCCATCTACCCGTGGTATCCATTCCTTCAAATGATATTTCCATAAGGTTGACTAACTATATCTCTATAAACAATGCATATAGTCTTGTCACTTTCGACGGTTGCAGAACAAAATGTAAATGTCCATATACTCTCACAAAAATCAAACCTAAAAACTGACATTTCATTCATCTAATCGGGATAAACTATGAATAAAATTCAAGTACTTTACGAATGAGTCGAAATGCAAAGCGGTAAATTCATCCTGAAAGATGTCGCACTACTGTTTTCAAAAAGGAAAATGTCCTCTAACCCGAGCGGTTTAGGAGATTTGGGAAGCGGCGCAGGCAAAGGGGGCGGTGGAGGAGGTACTATCCGAGAAGCTGGGGGAGCATTGGGAAAATACGGAGCTGCAAAGGAGGAGGAGTATTTCTACAAACAGCAAAAAGAACAGATAATGTCTCTGAAGAAAAGCCTCGAGAAGGAGAATTGCCGGAACGAGGAGGAAATAAAGAGACTTCAACAAGCCATCGAAGACAACAAGAAAGCAATATGTGAAATTGAGAAATTATGTAAAAAAAATTGAGGCTCTATATTTCGGAGTTGAATGATTATTTATATCCCTGAATGTGACTGAAACCTCGAAATATCTATAAAACAAAAAAATGCAAAAGGTTCGTTTCGAGTACATCACCTAGTCTTGGAAAGAATGTCTGGAAGTATTTGGAGTCGCTGAACACGAATCCGAGGTCCAAATGTGGTGGTCTTCCTTCGTTCGGCAATTGTAGTCTTTCAAAAATCGGGAAAAAGGCATACCCTGTCTTATTTTCTGCGAGAAAAAATAATCTCCGGCTAAACGCGATTTTCATTCGTTATATACCCTTTACAACATATTCCACCTTCTTCAACAATAATCATTTTTCATCCTGAAACTCGAATAAAAACCAAGTAATGGAGCTCAAATGAACCTTTACCATATTGTAACCAATGTAGCGAATGAAAATGCATAAAATACACTCATATTTGATCATACACAAGTTAAAAATAGCATTGAACTGATTTGAAAAAACTAAAATTTTCCAACCTACTTCCATCTTACTCTTACATAAGAAAATACAATGCCGGAGTTGACAATATGACTACTAGGCCGGTAACGGCTCCAAAATAATACGAAATTTCATGTAAAACTTTTTTGGATCTTTGACGTTAGCGGAGGTCTAAACACATCCTATATTCCGGTGCGGTGCGCATGAAAATAAATATAATGAAGCCATTTGCCAAACGTATCTATTTTTCACAGTATCTCTTTAACGTATTCTGCATAGACTTGAATGTTGTTCTCAAATATGAAATTACTCATAACATCGTGGCCCTCTTTCATAAAAGTACAAGTCTATAGTCGGGCTGTTCAAAAGATAGAATTCAAGGACGCGTGAAAATGCCTGCATAGCCACGCCTTCTAAACTGAAATAAATGAAGAACTGTTTACACTGTACTGTACTCATTTGTGCTTTGTATTTACGTGTGTTACGTTAATTAAATAATATGGATGGAAACACTCTTTCACCTCCAAGAAAAAGATTTAAAAAAAAGACATTTAACTGTAGAGGAAAAAGGTGTAATAATGAACACTAATAAAAAAGCATTCCAAGAGTTGATGGGAGGACGACGCGGCGACGTTTTTGTTGAGTGGTGTAAATCGGACTTGTAACATTGGGGAGAGGAACATTCAAAGAGTGCGTGCCGTTCACGTGATCATTCTATCTTTTCAGCGGCTACACTATAGTACCAACAGGAGGATGAACACAATGTTAAATATTTGTTTTTCTCCTGCGGTACAATACTCATACTTTTTTGTAACAGGCTCCTTTCTCACAATGATCCTTGCCTAACGTGACCATTTTTTTTTTTTTGGAAATAAGTGAAAGCTCGTCAAAAACTCTCGTATCCTGGCTGCTGCTAATAAACCCTTGCGAGATCAGTGAATCCAGCACTTTCTGTTTTCCACGTAGACCCTTTTTTCAAATTTGTCCATTCGAACACTCCTAGTTCTGTGTTGAATTGACACCACTGCTCTAAGTATTTTTATTTTTTCCTTTCTTTAGAAAACTCAGCAGACGCAGTTTTCACATTCTGTTGGTCAACAGCAGCTTCTCTTTCTTGTCATTTTTCAAGCAGGTTACGGGCGCTATAAGGGAGGAAAATTATTTTTTTTTAGTGAAAAACTGCCTGAAAGCAGTATGGTCACGTTATCTTTGCCTGATCAAGGCTGAGGAAAAATTTCCGACAACTCAACTTTGATATAATTTCAAAAAATGAATCAAAGAAAGTAAACATTGTGTAGATATCAATTACCCTAACACCAAACTGATACTACTTGCACTCGACGCGCCAACAAGGTTAACATCTTCAAGAGAAGAAAATTGATACTAAATCTAAAGAGTAGGGTTAGTCATATATCTCACAATCAATCTAAAGTAGTACATCGGGCGAAAGGGATATGTCCTTTGTGTACTTAGGGAACACCATGCACTTATTAGGATACGGCAAATAGAAAAGTCTATATTGGCTTATTAACTGCAATAAACTACCCAATGTAATCCCATTGTGTAGAAAATCATCTGGTAAAAGATGCAAATGTGCTACAGGGTCGAACTTAAGAAATTTGAATTTTGCATAATGTAGGAGATATACAAGTAATTTATTTAAATGTTACAATTCTATTCTATATTTAGTTCAGTGTCGCTATCGTCTAGACTTTTTATGACACCGGAATCTTTACGCTTTTTTCTTGATTCCATGGAATTTTCAACAATTCGTCTAACTGAAGTAAGAGGCACCTTCGTCAAATTACTGGTTACTTTTGCTGCAGCACCCGCGTTATATCCTTGCTGAAGTAAGGAACTATACACATTTTTTATAATGATTTTCGCGTCACAAGATAATTGATTCTTCTTTAACGAACCACTGGAAGAAGCACTATTACTTTTTATCCACGGACGCCACATACTGCCTATTCTGTACGTTGGAGTATAAAATCTTTGCTATTAATGTCTGTAATAACAAATAAATGTTATAAAATTATTGCAGGCCGTAACACAAGTGAACACTTCCAATGAAATACAAAGACTAAAATGAACAAGAAGTGTAAGCTGTAGGTAATCCTCTACAATCCCTCTCTGAGAAACAAAATTACCTGAATCCGGTCCTTTTACATTTTTGATGTGCATCTCGGATTTTACAACTTAAGGGTCTAATTGGTTTTATTATAATCCTTCAGTCAATACCATTTATTGAGAAAACTACTATACATCATGCTCTGGACAATAACCGTATAATACATGGAAGCAATCTGAGACTGATCAAGATACTAAGGCTGCTAAGTTTCCAATCTAATCGTTTGAAAAATATTGGACAATGAAATTTTCAGGTAAATATGGAACAATATGCAGAATCCTCCAGATCCATATTAACTTTTCAAATACTAACAGAAAACTGCCACAGCGTAATTTCAAAATACTTTGAACTACACAAAAAATTATAAATGGGTTATATTACAAAATCAATACTCCACTTTTTGTTTTTATCGTATTTTTGATGGAATCAAAAATTTGTCAGTCATTATATGGATTTATAAAATTCCCGATCAGATATGGTGAAACAATATCGATATACCGTCTTTTGTACTCCGTAGCATGCTCAGATATCAAAATTACAAGAAGAGTCATCTCCACTATCTCCAGTTCCATTTTCCAATCATTAAGAATTCATGGAATGACAAGAAAACAAATCTATTCTGAACAAACGACTGTGAAGATTGCTAAGTTGAGACTCAGCAACGCAAATCGTTTAAATTCGACAGATATTAATTAATTTTGATAAAATCGCGGAAAATTTCATTCACAAAAAAGAGGTGCTTCGAAATACGTAATAAAATTACTTGGGTTACTATGGAAACCGTTTTCAATCATTTATTTATGTAGAACACTAATTACCGTAGGGAAATGAGGAAATCTTGTCTTTTTCTTCAAGAAATTTCACCTGGAATGTCATAGTTTCCTAGGAATTTGCGGAAAAAATCTTGTTCGTATATCGGTATAGACTTAGATACTGAATTTTATGAATATAAACAAAGATTTTTTATGGCGATCGATGGTACTTGTGTGAACGAAGATGTAGGAGATAGTCCTGTTCCCATATAAACAAAAGATAAGATACCGTAATCATTTATAAATATACCTGTGCCATAATATTTAGATAATAAATATATTTGTGCCCTCAGTGGTTGTTGAACTAATTTTATATAATAACGTTATTGTGAGTATTATTGTTAGTTTTAGATTAGTTTATGTTGATCCGGAAATATCGTTTCGAAAATGGATTACAGAAAACGTGAATTTCAAAATCATATATTTATCAGGACCTCATTCAAGGAATGAAATGCACTTATTGAAAAAATACTTGACTTTAGTATTATATACAGAGTGATCCAATGAAAAGTATACATGTAGGTTTCCTTGTCTTAGTGGAATGCTCGGACATCTTTATTTCGAAATAAAAAGCAGTTTCTGCGTATTTTATAAAAATTTGTAAAATTATGGAAATGCACGCATTTTGGTCGATTGAGCTTGGAGTAGGAGGGATACATGTTGAGATTATTTCCAGAAGGAATGTGAACTCAGAAAACTCTGAAATCGAACACAGGAACAATATAGTACCCGAGATAGTACCTGAGAAGTGAGCCAAAATCCAGGTATCTCAATAAGTTCAATAGGTTAAAAAGGTGTAGTTCAATTAATCGCGGTAAATATCTGTTAAAGCAGTCTAGCCTTCAACGTTTTCATGGGTTATCCACATTGAGGGAAATAATCTATGTAAAAAATCAAAATGCGAAATAAATTATTAACGATCATTATTGAAAAATCTAACCACATAGTTTTGAATAATGGATGAGATTGGAAAATTTGGTGTGAAAGTTGAAACGTTTTCTCAATTAATAGCCCTAGCACCAAACTGATATTTTTCCAATCGACGCGCGTTTCGCTAACACGCTAAGCATCTTCAGGTGAAGCAAGTTGATACTAAATCTAAAGACTAGGGTTACCTGTTTATACACCTAAAGTTTTTTGGTCTGATATGGTCTTTGTTCTGGAATAGTTTGTCGAAAATACGTTGCACCATTAAAATTGTTATAAGAAAATGAAATTTGAAAACATTTTTAATTATGCGATAAATTCCATTTTACAACTTCCATCAAAATTCTGACTACTCCAGAGGATTCAGACGGTTTTGGTTCATTACTGTCCAGATTTCATAAGAATCTTTTCATTATTGAAAAAGTTATCAAGCAGAGAAAATTTGAAAATGATGTCGTTTCATAGAGAAATTGGAAAAATTCTACATACTGTATACACCATTTTCTTACTTTTTCTATAATGAACAGGTTTCGATGAAATTCTTGCATCTTGATACATCGAAACCTGCTGAATCCAGTAGTAGTCAGAATTTTTATGGAGGTCCTAAAATTGAACTGGGAGGAAAACTAAATGGCATATTTTTCAAATTTCATTTCCCTATAATTTTTTGGATGACTAACGCATGAATTCAGAAGTGTGGCCAGATTAATTTTTTTTTTCCCGATTTTTGAATGAAGATTCATTCGAATTCGATGATCTATTAGAATTCCAAAATGTCTATTCAGAGAAAAAATTATTTCCAAACACAATGTAAATACTTCTTGAGAGAGAAATGGAACATTTTGGTTTTAATACTATCATTCATGACCATTCCAAATAAAAACATGTAATTGCCGTTTCCTCATTTGCGTTTCCAACATTGGGAAATGAATCGTTAAAAACGAACATCCGGTAGTCTGCTGTGTTATATCAAAATCATAAAACAAACAAAAAACGTTTCGCAGAAGGTCGACAAGGAATAAATTGATTGCATTATTCATAACTGCGCTTTGTTAATATACGAAATGTCTAAACGTAGGAACACATACGTTGAACGAACAGCGCACCAAACCAACCTGAATGCGAGTGAAAACATGCTTTTCTTTTTTTTATCGGAGCCTACTCATCCTTATGACCGACTCGACGTCGTTTATGGGTTAGTCTTAGTCCATGGCCCCAGTTCGGTTAGTTTGGGTGTAAAACGTGTGTAGTATAGCGGATTGTTGGTGACTGTTGTCTTTCAGGAATAAGAATATTTCAGAGTTGATGTATTGAATTCTTCAACAAACGTAAGTGGTGATTATTTATTTCAACAATGTGAGAGTTCTGTAATGTAGGGTTGTTCTATAGAGGTATTCGTATATTATACAAAAACAATTGCGGGAATTACAAACACTCCTGAAATTGAATATATCACGCAGAGGTTAATTACTGCTGATGAAAATATTGTTTATCTTACCCAAATTAACCGATGACGAAAACGAAAAATACTTGAAGGTCGTATATCCACTTAACCGAGTTACCAATTATATTTGATGAGGCGCAAAAATAAAAGTTCTTTTTTTGAGATCCTACTTTGACAGATTTTTACAGGACAAATTTATCCTACTGAAAGGAGTTTTTTCGATAATTTTTATTTGACATATCATCCTCAAATGGCACGACAAAATATCGCCTCTGAAATTAGTTTCTGTACACTTCACGTTATTTTCAAGAGTTTGTTCTTCATCACAGAGTCTTGGTGCCAGCATAAGTACATGAAAATCCAATCAACTTTTGCACGAAAAGGCTTCAATGAGTCGGGAAACTCTAGATTCAGAATTGGAATTAGTCTTTTCTCTCCTGACAATTTTTTAAAAAAAGGTAAAACTTCGGTCGCAGTGAGCATATGAATTTTAAAATTTCCTTTTGTGGATATCACGTAATTGGGTATCCTCTACAAAAAATCCAAATAATATTTTTAACGGTCACATCTATCTACGGAGATACAGGTCCATTTTGAAGTTGAACTTCACAAGAACAGCCAGAGTTCAGCCAGAAGAAAACTCTGCCTTGTTACTGTAGAACTATTGCATTGCTTTCTATAATTTCCAAATTTATTGCAAAGGCAATCAATATGAAGTTTATCAGATATCTGGAGAAATCAGGAATATAATTAATGATCGACAATACGGATTTCGCCATCAAAGATCGAGCAGTGTTCTAAACTACCGTCTTATGATTCACCTCCTCAATTGTGTGCTTTTCGTTGTCTGATAGATCTACATAAGTAGTTGTTGGAGTATCTCCTGATTTTCTCAATAAATTCAGGTGTTCCACACGGTTCAGTTCTGGCACCCACTTTGTTTCTGCTTCATAACAATGATTTGTTGGGTAAAACATCTTGTTCAGTGCATAGTTTGACGACAGTACTCTTCATACTAATTTCTCTTCTGGAGTTCCTATATCAGTACGAAAAACAAGAATACAAAGAGGCCTGAACGTCAATAGAATTAACGATGATTTGGCAAAAATTATAGAATGGAGTAAAAATGGTTAAGGCTTTCGCGGCCGAGGTTATTAGTATAATTACTTTTCTTCGGGCTTGAAGGCCGTCGTTCTTTGGAATTTCTTCCTAACGTTTCGCTAGCGCGGGTGGCCAGCTTCTTCAGAGGAAGAAATTCCAAAGAACGACGGCCTTCAAGCCCAGAGAAAAGTAGTTATACTAGGAGTAACATCAACTTGTTGAAATGCAATGCTGGGAAAGCCGAAGCATGTCTCTTCTCAAAGAAAGCCGATCTATCTTCATTCAATAATCAGATCCCAGGAGTAACTATTTTTTTAGTATCTTGATGCTGGGAATTACGATCAGTAATAATCTCTCATGGGAAAACCATGTGAGATCGATCGCTAAAGCAATTTCTATTTCGTGGTGAGAAATACTTCACGTCAGCTTCTGATGATCTACAAGGCACAGATACTGCCTTCATGGAATATAGTTTTCTTATGTGGGTCTCGGCACCAACACATTCATTTAAACTTCTCAATTCTATTCAGAAAAAAGCAATTCGATTTTTTGACGATTCTTCACTCACAGACTCGCTCACTTCATTGGAACATCATAGAAAGGTGAGAAAAGTGAGAAAATCAAATCAAAATAAAAATTTTGGTCAATAATGAAATTAGGGATTGATTGATCAAAAATTTGATTTTGATTTTCGTACTTGATTTGTATTTTTTCAATAGAGTCGATGATATAGACAATGGAAATCCGAAGCATAACCTTTCAGCAAGGAACATTGTCAACCACTTTCAAGCAAACCTCCCACCCCTTCGTTGTGGGATTGGAGACCTGTAGAACCTCTCTTGCTCAGGGATATTTTTTCAATAGAACAGCTCAGCTCTGGAACTCTGCCTGGAGAGGTTTTTCCTGAGGCTTACAGACTTCAAAAATACGTGTAAGTAAGTGAATATCAATTCGTATCTCCTGTCCCTTGATTCACGCGATGTTCCTTGAGCATAACAGGGTTTCCTTTCGTGTGAATCTGTACATAAAAAAATCCATCAAAAATCAATGGATCGATAATTTTTCAAATGTGTTAATTGTGCTCGTCTACATGTACGGTTTATGTTGGTAAATAGGCTATTATTTTTAACGACAGTTTTAACCATCGAGTAAAACTCGTAATCTCTGTGCGTCAATTTATGCTTCTTTCTAATTATTGATTTCCTCTGATTGTTTTCGAATGTGGGGATGGAATAAATTAATATAGTTGGAAGAACTCTATGTCTTCTTGGGGTTCTTCTTTTCTTGCCGCTTTCGGCAGTTTCTTTGGGTAGCCCTTTTTCTGAAGATCATTCCATCGTATCCAGCACAATGTCTCAACTTTTTTGCAAAGACCGAATCAGCATTTTGAAGATTCTTTTATTGAACATTAGGTATGGGATCAGCCTTTGAAATCACCGTAGTCCCCGATAAGATTTTCAAGTGTTTGGCGGCAGAAACATCAAATCATTTCTGAAATGAAACCTGTTGAATATTGATAATATTGACTTTGTATCTATAGTGGAAGAGAAATAATAGTACTTCATAGTAAATGATTGTTCTCCTTCTGAATGAGTTTGTTTATTCAGTCCACTCAGTGATAATACGATAAAAAACATTTCCATTGAAATTATTGAGTTTCAAACTATAATTCGCAGTTGAAACTCAAATCATTATTATCACCGCGGAAATAGCCCAAGCGTAAAAAAAATTTTAAACTTTGATTTCAGACCATATCACATTGGGTTAGCTTGTTATGGAATATTCCGCGAGTTCTCCACTGTGAATGAAAGCAAAAATAATCAGGATTTGGATATAAAGTGGCATATATATATATATTTTTTCAAGAGGTAAATGTGACTTCACGCTGAGGTCTCAATCTGCCTACTCCTCAGGTGTTATCACAGGGGGCAAGGGTTTGTGACTTGACGCCGGGGTCTCAATCTGCCTACTCCCCAGGTCTCGTCACGAGTTCTTTCTAAGGTCTCAATCTGCCTACTCCTTAGATCGAACTGAGGTATCGAGGAATGTTGGGTAGTATTTATAGCAGCGGGTGCTACTAAAGGACCGTCGGATGTCTTGGTGGGGACTGGGCATCTGGAAATTAGGGGTTTCCATGCAGTTGGAAGTCTCTGGCCGTCGTCACGTTTATTTAAGCAGGAAGGTCGCTTTTCGATTTCGATGGCCTCGCGAATTATACGAGCTTGTAGTGTTTTTGCTGTGGCGATGGTCTTAGTGTTCGCAAAGTGCATGCTCTGCATTTGACATTTGTCAAGTCAAAATCGGTATAGGTATTGAACTAGAATATAGCCAAACTTCGATAATCATAACAAAATGTCTGATACCAGCGATATGGGAGAATCACCTTCGACACCTTCACCGACAGAAATACAGTTAGAATGATTTAATTTTTCATTTGACAAATGCATGATTTATTACTTATTTTTTTATCAAATTTTGTGGGCTCTCCGTAGCCGAGCCGTCTGTGGCGCTGACATTGATTATTTTAGCTGGGGGAGACATTGGTTCGAATCCGGTCTCGAGTAATTTTTTTTTCCCTTTGATTTTTCATCTTTTTTTCATATCTCATCGTTTTCTTTCTCGAAGTAATACTATTAATTACAATTCTGTGGAATTTTTCAAAGAAATTCGTTGAATTAGTATTATTGTGTGCAACACAAATATAAATATAATATTTGTAGTTCTTCACTATTTATCGGGTGTAGATAAAATAGCGTATGCAACTCTCATGTAATGGTTATTAATACACTCGCATAAACCATACGAAACTCATCTTCGGCTCGTTTCGTATCCCGGTTTATGCACATATATCAATAACCATCATTACACGATCGTTGCATAATATACTAATATGCCTTTAATCCGTTTTATGATTATATCCATTATGATACAGATTTTTCATTACGATTCAGATTTTCAACCAATAGAAACCCATTATTTCTCAATCAAGAATGTTGTGCATTTGACGTTCGTCGAAATCGGTAGGTATGAAATTTTCATAGAATATAGCTAAACTTCGATAATTATATTATCAAAATGTCTGATATCAGCGATACAGAAGAATAACTAAAGACTAACCCACAAATATCGGAGAAAGCAGAAAATACAGGATAGAGTATTTACCTCAAAAATCTAAGAAAGTGTACAAAAAACTATATCAACGGTATCTTTTCATTGTTGAAAAAACTCAGTAAGTATCTTGTGGCGAAGCCAGCTGAGGCGTTTGTTTCAATTTAGACCGTAGCATGTAGTATATACGGATTCGAAAGTAGTTCTAGGCGTCCGATTTTTTTTTAATTTTTTCTTCTTTAATTTTCTTTATTTCTCATGAATGTATTTTTTCATTGCAATTCTGAAGGATTTCTCAAAGAAATACGATTAATTATTAATATAATTATTATTAATAATAATTAATATTATAATAATTAGTGAATATTGGGTTCAGTACAATATGAATATAATCTTTATAGTTCTTCATTATTTATTGGGTGTAGATAAAATAGCGTATACAACTCTCATGTAATGGTTATTAATACACTCGCATAAACCATATCCTGGTTAATGCTCGTGTATTAATAACCATCATCAGATGATAATAATACTATTTATTCCAGTCAGATCATATTTACATAATATTGGAAAAGTCAAGGAACACAAAAAAACAGCACCTATTGTATATATAAAATCAGATCAAAGGACAATAATAATAATACAAGACAATAATAATGAAAGACAGTAGACGAGAGACAATATTGGGACCATTGAAGTTAATAATAATAACCTGGACATCCGAGTGTGATAACTCAAGTGAACTTTTTGTTCATGAATTCTGATATGTCATAGTAACACTCTTTGCATAGAAAGTCTTTGAGCTTCCTTTTGAAAACATTGAGGTTGTCTTCCAATCTCATACAGGCAGGCAGATGATTCAGAAATTGAATTCCTCTGTACATTGGGCTTCTCTCATACAGACTGGTTCCATGTTTAGGAGGTCTAATTAGTTTCGAGGATCGAGTTGGGTACTCGTGATAATCAGAATCAAGAGAGAAGTTATGATAATTACTCTTTGCATATAGAATGCATTTGTAGATGTAAATAGAGTAAAATGTGAGAATTCCATGTTCTTTGAAATGATTGCGACATGTTTCTCTATAGTCTAGGTTGAATATTAATCGTATAATCCTCTTTTGAGAAATAAAAACCCTAGATGCTCCCACTGCACCACCCCAAAGGATAATGTTATAGGAAATGTGAGAATAAAAACAGCATAGTAGACGCTGATCAACTGACTCGTTATAAAAATATTTTTCAGTTGCAATATAGCGTAGTAACTACAATTCAATTTCTTGCAAACGTGATTGACATTACTACTCCAACTCATATTATTGTCCACAAATACACTTAAGATGAGGATTGACGAATGACCGTTGGAAATGAATTTTCAGAGTTCCAAAGATCGCCGCCCTCAGCGCAACCAGTCCGTTTGAAGAATTTTTCAAATGGCGAATAATTGTCGGAATCTATATTGGATGGTAATTCCTCCGTTCACGAGAGGTCGCTGATAGCTGATGGTATACAGACGAGCCAAACAAATAATAAACTATTTCAGAAGCAGTAAACAAATTGCAACGAATAATATAAGGAATACATTGGGTGAAACGTGAAACCCTTGCGTGAACGGTAGAAGGCATGATAAACAGTGGCTACAATATTAGCTGCTGTGCTGTTTGTCGTGGGTCAAAAATATTATTAGAGTTCTGAAAAATGTATTTTGTATAGCTGATAAAAAAACATCATTTCGTTTCTTTTTTGTTTTCGGATAGGTATAACGTGAACAGTAGGTCGACTGTTAGTCTCTGAACCGTATAGAAGGGAACGATAACTCCCGGTCGGCGTTTTTGACGTAACAGGTACAAATTATATTTTTTGCTCTGGTGGTGGGGTCTCGGCTATCACTCGGCTCTCGCGGAGAGTGAATTTGTGTTCACGTTTTCTTTACGGTGGTGTAGGTAATATTCGTGCAGACGGTGCAGGCTGATGATAGATGATAACATTGTACTTTTTTCTTTATAGGTATAATAAAATGTTTATTAATTAACTCGCTTATATTAATCAGCTTGACTTGAATCAACAATGTAATAAAATCTTTGACATCAAGTTTAACCCACTTGTAGACGTCCGAATAATTTGAAATTTGGCAGGTGTTCTTAATACCGGTGACAATGCATTATGAAATTTTTGTGGGAGAAAGAACAAAATTGCGGCTCCATATTGGCGATATTTAATTATGATCCGAATCGAATCAAAATTGGTATGTAAGGGTTTTCTGGTCGAAAGTTAAGAATATTTCGTCAAAATTCGGAATGGCGGCTTCAATATGGCGGACGAGTTCCGTAATTATCAACCGACTCTAATCCAAATTGGTATTTGGGGATTTTCCGGGTCGAAGATTATGACTCTTCAGTTAAAATTGAAAAATTCGAATGACGCTTTTGAGAATGTTGTAAAATTTACAAAATACATTTAAAATCGATAACGAGATATGTCAAGACTAAATTGTAGAAAATGAATATTATCAAAATCTTTTTTAAAAACGCTTATATTTAAATGTCGTGAAAAAGATAGAGCGCGATTACAAGGTTAGCATCTTCAGGAGAAGTAAATTGATACTCGAATCAAAATACTTCTCATGAAGATGCTAACCTTGTTAGCGAAACGCGCGTCGAGTGCAAACAAAATCAGTTTGGTGTTAGGGTAATTGATATCTAAAAATAATTCTGATCCTGGTTATTAAAAAATGAAGAGCGTAGAGCGCTCATCAATCATTGAGAAAATGTATAGTTTCCTACGGCCGCAGTTGTCGATTAAAAATCTAAACCCTAAATTCGCAAATGCCACAGACCACAGACGCATCGGCATCATCGTTTTTGATCGGTTGCTAGGGCGACGCCTACCTGACTGAGGGGGACAAGCGCGCTAGCGCTAGCAAAGAGTAGGGGTAGAACATATTATCTTTGGCGCTAGCGCGCTCCCAGACCTGTTTTTATGAACGAGTTCGTTCCTTACATTTACGGTTAGATTATTGAAAAAAGTAATTTTTCAAGAAAACACAATCCAGTGTAATTAAAATGAGAACACTTCCTCTAATGCTCATCAAGTAATAAAGTTTATCTTTCACAACAGCCAAATCTATACTGTCGAGTGCTTATGACAGATCAAACATTGAGACGACAAATTTATTCTGAATTCTGATCAAGTTCAGAAGGAGATGATTTGTAGCTGTTTCCACAGATTTGTTGTTGCGAAAACCGTGTAGGGAAGAAGAATTCCGATACTTTTCTGAGAAGTAAATTAATCGGTAATAGGTATATCATATAAGCTCTTTCGAGTATTTTTGAGACAATAAGGAAATGTTATATATAGTTATCCATTATGAGAGGATTGCCTTTTTTAAACAATGATGAGAATACATTAGCAACTTTCATTAAATTCGTAAACTTTCCTTACGGCAGTGAGAAATTGATTGTTGATATATGTGTAAGGGAAGATGAAACAAGTTCACAAATAGTTTTGAAAAGAACTGGAGAAATTTCATCTGTACTAGAACTAGTTTTGTTTTTCATAGCGGATGATTATGGTACAAATACACTATTAATTTGTCTGATTACATAGGTAATCGTTTTCAGCAGCGCCAGCTTTCGCGAAAATTTTAGCAAAAGAAGTACCTACCTAGGTAGGAAGGTATCTGCTTTCAACATTTTATCAGTAATTACCGAGAGTTTCGACCTCTGAGTCAAGTTCGGAGGTCATATATATATAATATATGACTTAGTGCCTTCTGTTTGTAAGTCCACGAAATTTTATGGATAATGAAAAAAAGTATTGTATTTTGACAAAAAGTTCATAATCTCCAGTCCCAAAACCTCGGCGGTACCATTTAGATTAGAATCCGACTGAGTCACAAAACTCATATCCGCCATATTGAATTTTAGAATAACTGAAAACTCCACCTACGAAATCTACATACTAAGAGTAGAATCGGACAACACTATAAATTACAAGTCATTTGTATTTATTTTTAGATACTTTCAAGGTTAGACTATAAAAAACAAATAAGTTCCCAGATGACATGGATATGGATAATTACTTTTTATCACATTCACCAATGAATAATAATTTGTTTTCACATTAAATGCCACTATATATTATAGTTTCTATTAAGAAAAAAGGCCAAAGACAAAAAAACTGAATACACACAATCACGTTTTATATATTATTTGGCTCACCCAATACAATACAAACTACGACTTCTCTTGTTCGACGTGGTCCTCCCTAGCGCCACCTATGAGAAAATAGCCACATCACGTATGGAGCGATTTTCGGCTAAATTTCACGTGTTTATGGCTGCCATGTTGAATGTTTCTAATAATGCTTGAACGAAATAAAGTTAAGTACAGAAAACTCATTTATTATGGACTTTCTGAAGCCTACATTCGGCAGGGTGATTCTTCATTAGGTGAATTAGGTGCTGAGAACTTTTGGTTCCATTCTGAAACAAAAACTTGAAAAAATTACAAATGTTTGAAAATCAATATTTTCTTTTGTAGAAATAATTCGAGTCTCAAATTTTGTCATCACCTATTCCAATCCTTTATCTTTCGGTATACCAAATCCCGTTTCAGCCAGTTGTCATTTAAACGAATCGTCTTTTCGTAAAGTTGATGCTGCTCTGAGCATTATTGTCAATCCCCCTCTTAAAAATTCAGTGGATTTCGAGAAAGGGACTTCATTATCATTTACTGAAATTTTGATATTCTCATATATTTCACTTCTAGTTGAAAAGTGTGGCATGAAATACTATAATCTTGTGAACGCAAGACTTGAAGCATATAAAATCACCATTTCTCATGTACCTAATTGTGTGAATTTATTTCAGTTTGAGTCATGTTGCCGGCTCGGGGAGCTACAAGACTGATTTTAAGATTAGAAGAATCTCTGAAAGCACATAATACGTGCAAATCACTGTTGAGTACCCAAAATGTGATAGATAAAGAAAAGAAGTATGCCGCCCACAACTACCATCCACTGCCCGTTGCTTTATGTAAAGGAGAAGGTAAATGGTAAATGACATCGAAGAAATTACGAGATCAGTAATTACCCAACACCCAACACCCAACTGATATTATTTGCACTAGACCCTCCTTTCGCTAAGGCTAGCAACTTCAGAAGGAAATTAGTACTCAATCTATGACTACGGTTAGCTATTTGTATAGTTTCAATTTTAGTCCAGCAACTAATTACAGTTTTTTTGGTCCGAAATGGGCTTCGTTTGTTACTACTAACTATTCTGAGGAATCTCTCAACAATGAATAACTGAAAAGCGGGCTAAAAGGGATACGCCCTTCGACATCATATCTTATGAAGAACACTTCCTTGGTAATGATAAGAAAACATAGAAAAGTCAGGAATCAGTTCTCGATATTGCAACAATTTATAGTAACCCATTTCAAAGAGAATTATGCACAGATGAGATACGGAAGGGAAACAAAGTCCAGTGTCGCCCAACCTACTCTGGACAGTGACCACAGAATTGGTGAAAGCAATCTTAGACTGATATTTTTATACATGACAATCTATGTATTTTATTGGTCCGATATGAACTTTGTCTGTCATCTAGTAATTAATTTAATTAATATCTCAACAATAAACTAAAAATCGCGCTGAAGAGATAGGCCCTGTTACGATGTTACTACTCATACAATTCTTACATTTTGCTATTTTTTAGACTCTCGAATTCATCGAGAAGCTTTGTGTCCTGAATCGGTCTCAGGTTGCTTTCACTATTTCTGTTATCATCTCATGTGTGCAAAATGTTCTTTAAAACGGGTTTTTATAGCTCGTCGGCGCTGGCCAATGTATTCATTTTTTCAATCTTGACAACTGATTTTGTATATTGCCGACTTTTGTGTTTTCTTATATATTTTTGGGTTACCAAGGAGCTGTTGTAATTTATAAGAAGTTTTATATGCACCTTCATAAAGTTAGCAAGGCCACTTGCAGTAAAATCATTGTAACATTTTTTTTAAATGTCGTATAATTGTCGAGAATTTGTCGTGGAAAGAAAATAATTATCGCGCTTATACTTTTTTTTCTAAGGGGTGGCTTTGCTAACTTAATATCAAGTTAGCACAGCCACATTGCTAAAATTCCTAATGAAACTCAAATCTCGAAACTATTATCGTAGATAATTGTCGAGTAATTGTCGTAGTTCATTCCATATGAAAAACCACCAAAAAAGTTTTTTATTTCCTGGATATCACGCCCTTGTCATGTTTTACCTCGCATATTTCCTACGTTTTCTACCATGTGGCAACACCGCTAGGATTTTCACCGTTTTCTTCAACATTCTTTCATAAAATCGCGAAAGGAACCGGACTATGCAATTGTCGAAAAGTCAGTATCGATATGTCATCACTATTTTCGTTGAAAAAGCGCCTGAGGAGAGAAGAAATTGTAACTATCGATTTTATCACGAATTCCTTTCGAAAAACAATTTTTTCCAATTCCCAAAGTATCGACAATTGATGTTCTAATAAATAATCAATCTGCGTTTTCGAAAGAAATATTCATGCGAATCTGCATTACAACTAGCCCTGTCTAAGTTCAAAAGAGAAATTGATAACAATAAATATGTGGTAGTGGTTTTTCTTGATCTAAAAAGGGCTTTTGAAACGATTGATCGTAATATGCTTTTGATGAAATTAAGAGGATATGGCATAGATGGTAATGTTTATCAATGGTTAGCGGACTATTTATCTCATAGAAAGCAAAAAGTTAGAGTCCGTGATGACATCTCACAAGAATATGGTATAAATAGGGGCGTTCCACAGGGTAGCGTTTTAGGACCACTGCTTTTCATTTTATACTTAAATGACATAAACCTGTTTGTTAATGTAGACTTCGTAAATTTATTTGCAGATGATACACTTTTGGCATGCTATGATTCTAACTTAGATGAAGCTATTGAAAAAATGAATTCTGCACTAAAGGAGGTGAATGATTATCTTATCACAAATAAATTGAAACTAAATACAACCAAAACAAAAAGTATGATAATAACAACCAAATATAAGTTCAACTCTCTTGATTTGAACGAAATAAATTTGCAAATAAATAACGAAAAAATTGAAATTGTAACATCTTTTAAATACCTTGGATTTCAGTTAGATAATGTATTGCACTTTGGTAATCATTTCGATTATATATGTAAAAAAATATCCAAGAAACTTTATTTTTTTGCAAGAATTTCCAAAAATCTATCAACTCAGACCAGAATTACTGTATATAATGCAATTATTCAGCCGCATTTTGACTATTGTGCATCTATTATTTATCTTTTCAACTTGAATCAAACATCTAAACTACAAAAACTTCAAAATCGCGGAATGCGTATAGTACTGAAAACGAATAGATACACAGAGATACGAGTAATGTTACAATCATTGCAGTGGCTATCAGTTTCTATGCGGTTGTATTACATGACAATGATTTTTATTTATAAAATACTCAATAACTTTGCACCTCCATACTTCTGTGAATTTATCAATCTGAATTTAGATATTCATAATTATGCCACAAGAAACAATTCTAATTTGCATGTATGTAGAACGAATAAGAGAAGTTCTATGAATTCTTTGTATTTTAAAGGCTTTGATGCATACAATAAATTACCATCCATAGTTAAATCTAGTCCATCGTTGAGAATTTTTAAAAAACAGTTAATGGAACATATTCAAACCATAAGATAGCATATAGGTTTTTCATAACATTTTTTAAAAAATTATTTTAGTATATGTTTGTATTTTATAGTCATTTATTTATATGTTAATGTACTTACTATTATTGTTCATATTATATTAGGGTTGCCTATTTTCAATAAAGATTATCTTATCTTATCTTAAACTTTGGGAATTTGAAAAAAGTTTTTCGATGGGGTTTCATGATAAAATCAATAGTTCAAGACAATAACAATTTCTTCTCATCTCAGGCACTTTTTCAACGAAAATAGTGATGACATATCGATACTGACTTCTCGACAATTGCATATTCCGGTTTCTCTCGCGATTTCATGAAAGAATGTCGAAAAGAACAGTGAAAATCCTAGCGGTTTTGCCACATGGTAGAAAACGTAGGAAATATGCGAGGTAAAACATGACAAGGGCGTGATTTCCAAGAAATAAAAAACTTTTTTGGTGGTTTTTCATATGGAATGAACTACGGAAATTACTTAACAATTATCTACGTTAATAGTTTCGAGATTTGAGTATCATTAGGAATTTTGGTAAGGTGGCTGTGCTAACTTAATATTAAGTTAGCAAAACTACCCCCTGGAAAAAAAACTATATGCGCGACAATTATTTTCTTTCCACGACAAATTCTCGACAATTATACATTTTTAAAAAAATGTTACAATGATTTTACTGCAAGTGGCCATGCTAACTTTATGGAAGTTTTATATGCAACATTCCTATTTACTTTATCGAATATCTCATGTTTCCGGAAAGTCGAAGAACTGCGAAGCGTTTATAATGCCTTAATGTCCATATCGGACAGAGAAAAACCCATGCAGGTAGTTTTTGGTACAACCTTAGATTGTAATGTATATGAATAACTAACCCCAGTGTCTAGATTAAGTATTAGTTTTCTTATCCTTAAGAGGGCGGATTCACAAAATTCCGTAAACATACCTCTATTGCTTAATGAGTTTCTGCCGAACGGTAAGTCCGATAGCAAAAACTATGATATTTTCGTAAAGACGAAAGTTGAATTAAGGTACTAACACCATTTTGGATTTGAAATTCGTTTGTTGAAGAAAGCTGTTGACGATCAAAAAATGTAAACAATGAATTTTTTTTTGTCACAGATTGTGATAATATTTTAAAATGTCCTTCCTACTATATTGGACTATACCCTGCCTGAATATCAACTTTCAAAATGCAACCATTCGGAAGAAACCCGGAAGAATGTGAAAAAATGCATGATTTTACTAAATCTCCTCAGCGTCAGCGATGAATGTATCAAAATCTAGCTTGATATTAGTTCAGCCTTTGGCTCGAAGATGGAGACTCAGTAGGTAGCAATTTGGTTGGTGGCTAGAAGATGACAAGGACAAACTACAGTTGACTGTAATAACTGTTATTGTGACGACTACAAGTCATCTCATGTACACTAAGTGTCAGTGCCGGTTTACGATAATTTCGGGCCCTGTGCGCAGGCGATTTACTGGCCAAAGGGGGTTTTTGGATCCACCACTTGTTTGATAATCTATGGCCATTTATTCTTCCAAAAAATGAATATATAAGTTACATAACATGAACAAAACTTGTATTATTATTTCGCGTAACTTGATATTGGCAAACTGTCGTATGGTTATATCACAATAATCATATGTCTCCACAAGGTCATTTTCTATGTACGGAGTGTTCCAGTATGTATATATATATATATATATATATATATATATATATATATATATATATATATATATATGTGTGTGTGTTCGGATAGGTTTCCGCGGTCAGTTGTATGTTGTTGTTGTTGAGTTCGGGTTGAACCGCGTCTGGAGTTTTGTTCTCGACGTTTCAGCTCCGATTTTGGAGCCATTTTCAAGAGTAAATGTGACTTCACGCTGAGGTCTCAATCTGCCTACTCCCTAGGTCTCGTCAAGAGTTCTTTCTATGGTCTCAATCTGCCTACTCCTTAGGAGTGAAGTCACATTTACTCTTGAAAATGGCTCCAAAATCGGAGCCGAAACGTCGAGAACAAAACTCCAGACGCGGTTCAACCCGAACTCAACAACAACAACATACAACTGACCGCGGAAACCTATCCGAACACACATATATTTGATAATCTATGGCCATTTATTCTTCCAAAAAATGAATATATAAGTTACATAACATGAACAAAACTTGTATTATTATTTCGCGTAACTTGATATTGGCAAACTGTCGTATGGTTATATCACAATAATCATATGTCTCCACAAGGTCATTTTCTATGTACGGAGTGTTCCAGTATATATATATATATATATTTATGAAAAATATGTTAAAAGAAAGAACAGGAATAATTGTGTCTAGTAATTCATCCATAACATAAGTAGCTAAAATAGGTGAAATGGAAGATCCCATTGGATTTCCAAAAGTTTGTCTGTAAAATTTTTTTTCAAAAGAAAAATAGTTATTATCGAAGAGGAATCTTATTAAATTCATGAAATAATCTTTTTTGATAGTGCAGTGATTGCTGATACGATACCAATTTTTATCAATTGCTCTTAGGCAAATATCTAGATAGACGTTACTAAAAAGTGAGACAACATCCAAACTAGCAAGGACATAATTATCTGGTAATTTAATTTTGTTAAATTTTTCTGAAAATTCAAAGGAATCTTTGATTGAATATATGTTATCTGAATCATAAGCATTAGACAAAATTTTTGTTAAAAAAGAAGCTATTTTTTCTGTTGGAGAACCAATGCAAGCTATAATTGGCCTCATCGATAAATTAGGTTTATGAATTTTTGGTAAGGAATAAAATATTGGAGAAATGCCATTATAAACAGTGAGTTCTTTCTTAACATTGTCATCAAGTTGGTGAGTATCATTGAAAGATTTGATCAAATTATTGCATTTTCTTTGTATTTGAAAAGTTGGATCATTATTCAGTTGAACATATGAAGTACTGTTATTAATAATATCATTGGATAAATCTAAGTATTGCTGTTTTTCCATGATGACAGTGACATGACCTTTGTCTGATTGAATAAGAACCAAATTTTGATTATCATTCAAAAATTGTTTCGATTTGTTATAAAGATTTCGAAAAATATCATGTTTTTTGATATTAGAATTAAGTACATGATTTGTAATGATATTGGTAGCTCTAGCTATGGTGATGTTTCTTTTGTTTGTATCAGTGATAAATGAAGTAATATAATCTACATCTGCTAGAATGTTTTTTATAGGCATGTCTTTTTTCATTATTGGATCAAGACTGAATTTTGGACCAATATATATACCTGTTTCAATTGCATATCACAGCCATTTCTAAAGTAAAAAATTTGAAAATCCTGCCATACTACTACAAACTAATGAGTGATATATGGCAGGACCAGAAGCGTTCCGTCAGGATGAATGTAAATATTCTAACGTTTGACTGTGATTTTCCAGTTTTGAAATTCAAATGATGCATTACGAAATACATTTTATATTTTTGGAAATACAAATGTCTATTTTGGAATTTGAAATGTTAGTTTTTGAAATTAATTCGATACTATTGTATTACAAACATTGATATTTTTTTGAATTAAAATAAATAGAATTTCTCAACAAGGCCCGATATATTTTTCTAATTATTTAGTAACAATGCCTAAACACTTTCTATAATAGTCTATAGTTGCACCAATTACCCACATAACACATGGACATCCAGTGGATATCTAATGGATATCTATTAAGGATATTTTGGACATCCGATGGACGTAAAGTTTTTATCCAAAGAATATTCAGCGGACGTCCAGCCTGACTGTTTTGGATGGTGTGGTATATATTTCTTGGAACACCATTGAGGGATCCTGAAACTCATTGTAAATGGTATGCCCAAAAATAAATTAAACGATACAAATAATAAATAATAATATACAGCAGATCAGCAGAATTCCAAAAATG
Source organism: Zygogramma bicolorata (assembly GCA_032362365.1). NCBI lineage: Eukaryota > Metazoa > Arthropoda > Insecta > Coleoptera > Chrysomelidae > Zygogramma > Zygogramma bicolorata. The sequence goes on from JAVJAQ010003860.1 coordinate 23,909, forward strand.
TAGAAAATATATCGGGCTAATTTGACACCCCGTATATAAAATAATAATTCAGACTTCATATTATTGTACAAACCTATCAGAGAACGCATCTGCTTCCCATTCAGAGCTGTAATAATAATAAATATAACGTTTATTCATTTAATAATGAGAGGTATATACAGTGTGTCCACGTTAAGGACTTACCACCCCTGTGAAATTGTTATTATTTGATCGATTTCGGAAGGTAATTAAAATGCCTATCTTACAATAGAGTGGCTATATTTTCGAGCTGTTGTCGTTTTATTACATATATTTCGATAAATACTATTAGGGATTGAAAAAAATGATAATTGATTCTGTGTACCGAATTTCATCATCATATAACACAGGATGTCCGAAACAATTTTTTTCCCAATATTTCATCAAAAAAATTTATTATTGTGGTATTTTTGGTAATAATTCATTACAGATTATTAGTGAGGATTACTTCAAATATTTCGGTAACGATTTTCATTAAAAAAATTATGTGTATCTAGAAGAAAGAGAAAGAAGGTATTGAACAACAATCGTCGACGTATTGAAAAGTGTATAGGTGAGAGAATTAGGTGGATTATCCTCAATAATAATTTGTAATCATTTCTTTCCAAAAAAACCTCAATAGTAAATTTTTTTCGATGAAATATTAGAAAAATAATGATTCGTTTTTGCGGACACACTGTATTCAATGATGATTAAAATCGGTACAGGTATGTTTCAAGTGATCCTGATTCAGAATTCATTATTTTTCGTGAAAAAATCCCTAATAGGTAGTATACTATTTGAAATATGGGTAAATGAAATTGGTCACAGTTGGCTACGATAACAGCCCAAAAATATAATCACTCTATTGTTGAATAGACATTTCGAATACCTATCCAACAAAAAAGTTTTTCAAAAAAATCCCGAATAATAACGATTTTACGGGGGTGGTGGTAAGCCCTTAGGGTAAACACACTGTATATCATATACAATAACTTCCTATACGAACCATTCTGGTGATTCATTCACATTTGGATGAAGATGTGAATCAGCCAACGGGCTAAAATCAATATTATCTTCATTTCCAGAATTTTCAGGAACAGCGACTTTGGATTGACGTCTAAAACAATTTCAAAAGATTTCAAATACCTAAATAATGCTATGTATTTCTCTCTATCTGAGGTATTCTACAAGCATTGTCAATTCTATTTCAAGGAATGGAAAATTTGATTTCACCATAAATATTCTATCAAAAAATTAAAGGAAATTTTAAGAAATCCTAATAATGGTCAATTTCTTCACAACAATAACCTATCTATATTATCGAGCGAGTTCAAGAAAATTCATAGAATTCCAAATATTGTTTGTAGAGAGGAGAAGCCACAAGCCATAGGAGCCGAGATGAGAGCTCTTCTGAAATCAAAATCGAAATTTCCGAAATGATCACAAACCCTGTTTATCAACTTGATGTCTTTTCAAATAGTGATAATAAACATAAATGTTGACACATTTTGGTGATCAGGGTGTTGCTTCTAAAACATTTTTGAAGTGTAGGAATTCGAATTAGGTAGGTATTTGAAATAGTTATGTCCAAAAAGATTCCATGTGCACCTAATTATCAAGTTCCGCTGAACAGAATTCCTATACAAGGGGAAGCCCGTGCTATATATTTACCGTAATCAGAACTTGACGAAATTGACAGGCGTTGGCAATGGCAATCTATTTCAGTTCGAAAAAGCTGAACTATTTGTACTTATACCTCATTTGTATCTTTCTTACCGTCTGAATTCTTCCCACTGAAGCTTCGTTGCTCTGGACTGTTTATTCCGTTTCCTAGTTTTCCCTGAGATTCTTGGCATGTTCACTTCCTAAGTATTTAGTCTATCGTAGGAATTATATGCAAACTTACGTAAATAATAAATGCACTTTATTATCCACTATAATTTATACACACAAAGTACAATTACCAAATGAATAACAGAAAAAGAGGAAAAACTTTTGAGAACATAAAATTACCCGCGCCGTCCTAGCGATATTGATGTTGCCAGATGCACTCCTTGATCCCAATATCATGATCAAGGTAAAACTGTTGCATATTGTTAATCTCTTATTTTTTTTTTTCGTATAAAACTAATTGAAAATATTTCCATAAATTAGCGTTGTAGGAAAGAATTACCATTTTGGGCCCAAGAAAAAAACCTAGTGACAAATTATTTTTTTGCAACCCACAAATGAAGTCAGCATTTATGATAGATAGGTATAGGTATTTCAGCAATTCGAAGTCCTTGAAATGGAAGTGTCGTTCAATAGGAACTCTAGTTCATTTTTTTGCAGTGTGTGAAATGCAAAATATAATCCATTTTCAAAGTGTCCACCATGTCCTCCGTGGCTTAGTTCACATTCCAACCTACCTTCATATTATATACTCACTTTATTTATGCCCAGCAAACATGTCGCTTCTATGTCTCAGCTTTGACCATCAGGGATATATCGCCATCATATTGCCGTTACCTCACATAAACTCAGTTTTTTCACAGTCACACTCAACTTTTTTGGCGATGTCTATGCGATGTACATCTGAGAATCTGCTTGCGAAATATTTATGCGATAACACAAAATAAAATTTGTTGCAAGTGAAATAAAAAAATACTGAATACGGAAAAGTAAGGTTCGGAGAAACTTTGTATCATATGAGAAAAAGTAAAAAAACACGTTATTACAATGCATCATCTGTTTCGATGCAATCTAGGTTCAATTTTATTATAAAATACTATAAATTCAATCAAATACTGTATTGACTAGATAGAATAAAAATTATAAATAAATTATATATGAAATCACAGTAAGTACCTATGTAAAAAAGCAGCTTTGGCAACGATGCGCAAATGCTTAGTGAGGTTTCGGTGTTTTCGACATCAAAGCCGGCCCACGACCCTTTGGCCCGGAGTTGCAATTTCTATAGCGCATGCTCTTTTTTGAATACACCTATTATAAAGTCTCTTTTAAATTTTGATACGTCAGATGAAAATAAATACATTCAGTCCAAAGAAATAAAGATAAAGAATATACAAGGAGGAAATCTGAAGAACACAAATTTGAAAATAAAAGTTTCTTTCCTATCCTGAAAACCCCCTGGGCATGGCAAGTTCGTCTGTTATAAATTAAATAAGATATCGATTTAATTTAGATATACGGTGACTATTGCAGTGGAACTCCATTGCGAAACTCAGTTTGTAATAACACGAAAAAAAATTCAATATTTGCGATTTCAACAATTCTTCCCTGCATGTTTTGTCTACCTTGCTTACTCTTCGTAGAGAAATCAAATTACATATTCAAATTGAATGAAGAAATTGAAATGTTTTATCAGGCTCTATTCAGTAATTGATAATCACAAAAATCATAAAACAATGTGTTTTAAATTAATTAATCAATAGAATTGATAACAAAAAAATCAAAATTTCTCGTAACAAAATTCAATGCGAAGCTCCAAAACATATTCAGTTTTCATATTCAGTTTTCCCTATGCAGACATTTCGGGACACAATCCGCACCCAGGCCGACCCTGTACTTTATACTAATATGCATTTTACGAACATAGTGGAAGAAATATCGCGTTATGGAATAATCTAGATTTGTCTTCTTTCGAGCGACACCTGTTGAAACATGATGTGACTAGCGAATAGCGAGAACTACTGGCTAGGTTGACTTCTACGATGTCTTTTCGATCTCTGAATTTTTATTACGATAAGTTCACAGTATGGACATCTATCGGAAAATTCAGCAGCACTGCTGAATCCGCGCTCTTAAGATGCTGACCTTGTTAACGAAACACGAGTCGAGTGCAATCAATATCACTTTGGTGTCAGGGTATAATGAACCTTTTGCAATGTAGTGCAGTGATGATCATTGTAAAGGTGACCAGATAATCCATACACATGCAAACAGAGAAATCATTAGTGCTTAGTACCTAATTATTTATAATTGCCTGACAGTTTTTGCAGTTCGTTGAATAATAATGATTTTGATACAGTAACGTCAATGGAATTTGTGATCAGCAGAGCGTACATACTCATTAACTATAACACCTAAATTCTGAAGTCACGTATTTCAGCTGATTAGCACAATAAAGTAGATTTCGTGGAAACATAACAGTATTCACTAATGGTCATAATCAGGTTGTTATCATCACATTATCTAGCCAAAATTTTGAAGTCCTGTTGAATTATTCCAACAGTTCGATGATCTTAAAAATCGTTTTTTATCCCCAAAACATTTATCAAAATCAGTGACAGACTGTTAGACAGGAGAGGTGCCCCATATGACTCCTTGACTCCTGATAGAGAACATTAAATGATATGCAAAGCAGTAAACTCTACATTGAATTGCTGAATGCAACAGGGAACTTTCGAAGGTCGATCTTCAACTAATTTATACTAGATACTTTACAGGGTTATACATATTAGGGTAAAGATGCAAGTTATATTTTTCTAATACCTGTATCATTTGGTTTTTCGCTTCCCCTATGCATGCTAATCAGACATGTATCAGTCAAAGTTATTTAATTCATACGGGGTGTTGAAAATTATCAGCATATCTGTTACCATAAGGGTCTTATTGTGTGTGTAATTTTTTTAATTCCATTTCATACTCTGACTTTCATTTCTTCGAAATTGGATGGTCCATTGAAAAAAGCTTTGAACGTTGAATAATTGCGATGCATGTTTTGCACTAAATGGTTGAAAAATTAGGTATTAGACTATACGACTGTGGTCCGATATCATAATATTTTTTTCATTTTTAGGCGTTTTTGTATGGGATGTAGAAGGAAAACGATATTTCGACTACCTCAGTGGATATTCTGCGAACAATTTTGGGCACTGTCACCCAAAAATAGTGAAAGCATTACAAGATCAGAGCGCTATTTTGCACCATACCTCGAGGGCGTTCTACTCTGATAAATTGGGAGAATATGCCGAAGTCATCACCAAACTCTTCGGATATGATAAACTGATGCCAATGAACACAGGTCAGGCATAAAATGAGTACAGTGACCTTTTTCTTACCAGCTCTTCCTAAAAAATGTTACACAGTTAATGTAACCACCAACATACACTTCTTAACTCACCATCGTGTTTTATTACATATTACATGAATAACAATAATATGGAATTGTAGGTGTTGAAGCAGGCGACACTGCTTGTAAATTAGCAAGGAAATGGGGATACAGGAAAAAGAACATACCAAAAAATGAAGCCAAAATACTTTTCGCGGCAAACAACTTTTGGGGAAGATCTCTAGCTGCTGTTTCATCTTCTACAGATCCATCTAGTTTTGAAGATTACGGTCCGTTTTTACCAGGATTCAAATGCATTCCCTACGATGATTTGAGTGCACTTGAGGTGAGTGCGAGACTGGGATCATTCAGAAAGTATTTTATTCAATAAACTCTCATGCATTTCTGAAGTTATAAGTTATAGGTGATACAAATTGAAAAAATGTTGCCCGTCATCATAGGCGTGGTTAAATTTTGAAGTACTCCATAGCCAGATTGTTATAGAATCACGGAATTTTAGATATAAATCAAAGTGACTCGTTAAATGTGAAAGAAGAAAAATCGAAAATTTTTACAAACTTTCTTTTATTAGTATCCTTCATTGAAAACGTTCTTTCCAGATTCTCAAATAGGGAACTTCCCAAGGAATATATATACATTAAAACTATTTTGAAAAATTGAGACTTTTCCTACATAGTATGAATTTTGTCAAGCATAAGAACTATATTCAGTACTGCAGTATTTGTAAGCCTCTTGGTGGTTTGTGAGCTTTGTTATCTTTAATATTACTGGCAATATACATACTTAACATCAAATTTGCTGCAACAAGATCAAAATGAATACCTGCCTGTAGATTATAAATATAGGAAAATGGTGAAACGTAAAAAGTGCAATGGTATGAAAAAAGAAATGTGAATGGAAAATACGTGTATTGTAATCGTTTGTTGCTGTTAAAAAAGGTAAGATATGACATCATCGAACTTTGACGGCAGTGGCGGATCCAGGATCAGGTCAAGGGGGGTCTATAACTCAAAATGTATATATATATATATTTATATATATATATATATATATATATATATATATATATATTATAACAGAAAATTATGAGCTACCGTATAGCAATAACTAGTCAAGATCCAAAAAAAAAAGGTGAAAGAGATTGACATGAGCAAAATTTGAAGGTGTAGCCAGGAGGTAAAGTAGGTTTGAAACTTTACTTTTTTCAAATCGAATCGAGTTGATTTAACCTAATTAACAGCATATTCTACACATACATAGTATATTCAAACCGTTACCGGCATACACAATACTCATCACAAATGTAACAAGTCTAATTTTTCAAGAAAAACGATCATTTTCGACTTTAAGGAGGATCAAAAATTACCTGAGAAGTACGATCGGACAGGAACGACTAAATGGTCTTGCTTCTTTGAATATCCATACCCATATTGAACTCACCGAGGACGAAATTCTAGTAGAATTTTTCAAAAAACCTCGAAAATTTACTAATGTTTAAATGTAGCCTGCTCTTTAGTTTTCAATGGAATGTAATAATAATTATTAAATTAAAAATTTAATAATTAAAGTTTTAATTTAAAAGTAGAAAAATTTATTCCATTTTATTTTTTTGTCTTGCTCATGTGACATTTTTTTCGTTCCCTAACAAAATTCGGAAATTAGAAGCCGATGAAAATTGAAAAAAAAATCTCTTATTTTTCCCAATGGGGGGGGGGGGGCGGCCCCAACCCCCCCCCCCGTGGATCCGCCACTGTTTGACGGGCTATATCTTGAAAACTAATCGAGTCCGACTAATAATAAAAAGTCTTCTGAATTTTCACAATTATGTGGTATCATCCATAGAAAATTCCTCATTTCCGTGATTATTGCATTATGTATAATTTAGCCTAAATATATGATTTGTATTCAGTTCAGCTCTCCAAAAGCCGTTGAGGGAAGCCAAGGGACATAATTATCCTGCTTTCTTTCGAAATAACTATTCGAAGATGTCATCTGCTCTTGGCAGCCATAGTTTTTAATTCTTATGGCATATTTTACGAAAAGCCTAAGACTGATAATTCTATAGAAGCATCAAAATACACAGTTTTTTTATCACAATTCTCTAATTTTGAGTATCAAAAAGACCTAACTACAGAACTGAACACTTATGAATGACAATTACCAATTGGTGAATAACATACTTCAAACAAATTGCGGCAACATCGAGAGTGCTGCCAACCAAATGCTAAAGGATAAGAAGCGCCAAATTTGAAATTCAATATAAACGTTCCGATGCATTCCCATCTAGGGAACTAGTGCGTTGATTTCATGTCATCATAGATGACATAAATTGTATTTACTATATAGGTATCACTAGTAGAAGTCATAAAATAGCGGATGGAGTTTGGTGAAGTTGCTTCTTAAGTCTAGACAAACAGTTAACAAAATATCGTCAAAAATGAATTATTTAACACCGTACCGTTTACATATCATTCACAGACACAATGAATAGAAGAGGACCTATCCTGCATCATGCCAATAACTTAATCTCCGTTCCATCTGATAACCTGTCATCCAGCTAAGTTATATTACATAATATATTGCTTGAATAATCTTTGAACCATTCTAACACCGTATAACATTGCTAACAAATAGCAGACAAACAGATTTTTCAATACATTTCTCGACGAGCGCAAGTGAATTTATTATTATTAATAGTCCAGAAAATGAAGCTGAAAAAATGGTAAAACCTCGCAATTTTTTCGTCCAGCACCGATTGGTACAAAAATTTGGGATTAGGCTTATTTCACACTCTAGTTCATTTTTTATATTGTGCCGTTCTACGCTTTTTGTTTCTTAGGGGTGAAAACTACCCCTTATTGTCAAAAATTATAAAATAACATTAAAAACCTAAATAAGGGTGAAAATGGTTAAATAATGATTGTTTCATGCTTCAGGATACATTTTCATAATGTTTCAAGCTACCCTTGTTAAAAACTACCCTTGAAAACATTGAAATTTATATAATATCTTTGAACTTTAGAATACACTGGTGAGAAATCAACGAAAAATACACTCACATGCGCATTTCTCCCAATATTCATGTAAAAAGTGGAACATATTGCGTATAACGGACGAATATACCGGTTATGTAGGTTACTACTCTCCGAACCGGGTTATTCGCATTTTACAAAAAAAAATTATCATTTTTTTAAGCATAGCTCCTTCATTTCAGGTGATAGAATTTTTTTTTGAAAAACTATTCTGTGGGGCGTTCCAGGAGCTATAAGACTATGTGAATTAAACTACTTAAGATACCTTAATTTTTAAATGGGGAGAGTTTGAAGCGCTCGAATAAGGTGATGTTTGATCGTAAATGTATGTGTTAGACGGCTATATCTCGCCGAATATTCACTGTACAAAAAATCTGCACACAGGGAAAATTTTTGTCATAAAGAAAGCTACAATTCAGTACTATATCGTTTTTTTTCGTATTTTTAGTATTTTGGGAGATATTTTTGGGAAAATGGTTAAGAATTAATAGTATTAATAGTACATATATGAAGAGAGTCACAGAAGGGTGGCGATCAATTTTGATTAGGGGGTACTTTGGGGATTGTTTTCACAGATTTTTTTCGCTGAAAAAAGCGGGTACCGATCTTATCCTACTCAGAAGTCGGTCAATTTTCATGCTAGAGACATTTTTTCTGTTTGTTTGAAAGCTCTGATTAAATACTTTGAAAAAGAGTCCATGAGCTCTCTTCGAAATATACAAATTTTTTCCGTTATTTCGCTTTAAATCTCCCAATTTATACAGTTGACGAAAAAAGCTAAGCATTAATTTGCTGGATCTCAGTTCGTATTTGTCGTAGAAAAATTATGAAAAAACAGTATTTTTGTTTTTTTAAAATCTACAATTTGGCTCTCCACATTTCTTTTGATAAAATGCATATTTTTAGAGTTATTTGCAAACACCATTTAAAAAAGTCGATTTTTTCGTCAAAAAACTGTTACTTTCAACTTCGAAAAAAACGTATGAAACATTTTTTTTTCTTAGAATTACTTTTTCCGTCGATTCATACAGTTGAAATGTAATAAAAAATGTCCACCTTCGAGATGAAGTGGCAACCACCCCCAAGGCTCTAGCGTACAGCGGCATATTATATAGAAAATGATCCTTGAGCTATTCCTTACCTTCTGTGAAAATTTCAAGTAAATCCATGGAGGACGAAAAAATTGCGAGCAAAAATGCTTCATTTCTTGGACTAGCAATGATATCGAATACCATAAGTTTTATCCTTCTGAATCCTTTCATTTAGACAATTTTCATGGTGTTTTCATTGAGTTCCTTCTGTATGTGTTTTCATTTTTTTGTAACTACCTACTTATAGTCTAGTTCCTAAATTGTAGATATACCTAGTAAGATATGATTTGAAACCTAAGTACCTAGCTAATTTAGGTTCTATTTCTTGACCTGCTCATATATCATTTGTGAACCGTACAACCTATAAGTCATTATTGACAATTCTAGAACTAGACCATACATACATTTCTGCGCGATGGCGATATATTGCTGCAAGAATAAAAACCAGTTTTATCAGATAGAGCAGCGGTTCTCAACCTGTGGTATATGTACCACTGGTGGTACATATCACTATTGGCGGTGGTACACAGAAACAGACCCAAAACCAGTACCATTTACCTCGATGCTGCATATTAAGAACGTATACAGAAACAAACTTGATGTAGAACTTGATCTTCGGCTGTATCTGAGTAACACCGAACCAGATGTCGATAAGTTATGTGGAAATACTCAAGCACAACCTTCTCACTATTTATGAAATTTAAAAATATAAACTTGAAAAATAATTTTTACTTTTGTTGAATTTTATTCTATCCATTGCTCAAAATTCCAGCATATGAATAACAGATTAGATCACCTAGCGGTATTTCAGTAAGGTGGTACCAAAAATTATAAAAAGAACTTTGTGGTACATGACTCGACTCAAAAAGGTTGAGAACCGCTG
>JAVJAQ010003863.1:0-394982 GCA_032362365.1 Zygogramma bicolorata
TGCTAGTATTTTTTTTTTATTCTGATGAATGCGTTTGGTATACTGATAATATTTCACAGATCTCTATTGTGTCAGTAGTATTGCTACATGGAGGTAATGTTCGTATTCTCATTGATTCATTGGCGGCATTTTGAATCAATATGGGCCTGCCCTGATGAGCGACAGTGCGACAGATACTGTACTGGGAAAATGCCTGATGAAAACGTAACTTGTTATTTTTGGGAACCGGGCTAGTCTCTAGTTATTGGAGATGATTGCGGTTTTGATGGAGAAAATGGGACCCATGTCTGTTCAGTACAATCGGTAATGAGATAGTGTGTGGGAGCTACAATATTGTGTAAAGGTTAGCTTGTCTTGTTAACGTTAATGGTAACACATCAGTGAGAATCTACACACTTGGTAAATTCCGTTGAATAGAATGACGTTTTAAATGAAAAATAGTTTCAAAAGAGATCTGGTAAGGTATTTCCTACCTCGTTCTCTTCTTAGGCAAACAATTGTCTACTTTCCAACAATCACATTCCCTAAAGTTCGTGAATGAGTTTGTTATTAGTTTCCTCCATGACAAAGCAGAGAGAGGAAAAATTATCCAAGCAGTAAATGGAAATAGGTCACGATACCGTGAGCAAATGTCTGAACTTGTGGTTACTTTTAGAATAAGAATAAGGTACATTCATGCAATAACTTCATTCTATTTCCATTATATGCAACGCTCACATATAATTAACATACCAGTCTATTATCATTTATCACCATTTTTTTCGATTTAATGTTAATTGAACGGACAGTTCCCAGTGAGTATTTCACGTGCTCCAGTTCCAAACTACTTTCCAATTCTGCGAGCGATTTGTACAATTCATTTGCACTTATATGGTTCCCTTGACATTGGTATATGTACGTTTCAAACACATGTAAGAACTTCCAAGGGAAAGATAATGTTGGAGTTTTTTCAACTTTGGATATATTAAATGAAATAGATTGATCGCCAGAGAATCTTGTGAAAATTAATTAATGGGAGATATAAATTCACTACGATCATGAATTACTGAAAGTTGACAACGTTGAAGAATTGCTACGTTGTATAGGTGTAACGTCCAGTATATTCGGTTCAGTATATTTGGTGCGTCTCCAGGTTCATTATGTGGAGATGGGGAGATGGCTTGTTCAAAGTATCTTGGTTTGATTCCAGACAGTCGAGATGAGTTGAGATGTCTCAAAACCACATGAATTCAAAAATGTGTAATGTTGAGGTTTTGCAATCTAGTCAGAATGCTAACTAATGACCTTACATGACATTTTTCTTTGTTCAGAAAAAATCTTGATTGTGTTCGAGAAGTGAACGGATTCATACTTGGAAAAAAAATAAGAACGTCTCCCTTTTTCCTTTATGTTTTCTGTGAATATCCAAAAATGCTCTTTATTTGATTGAATTCACTTGTTTAGAATATAGATTGTGTTGGGAAACACACAAATTGAAGGGTAGTCTTTGCTGAACATAGGAAACAAGGTAGAAAGATATTTGGTAAAGCAGCAAGCAACAAGGGTGCTTTTTTAACACTGTATTTCCAAAATTCCGACAGTGAGTACTGTCATTTTCAGGAAAGTGTGTTTGCAAGAATGATAACTATAGATGAAATGAATAAAATATAAACTATAATATGCAAACACATCTGTAGGTGAATAACGAACTAACAGAGTTGGCGTCAAACAGTTGAAATTAATAATTATGGCATGAGCTGAGTATATTCTCCACTTGAGGAAATCCAAGCGAAATAGGAATATCCTAACGTAACTTTTTCCAACTACACTTGGATTCCTTCACGTAGAGAAAATAATTCATATATTAATTTTGAAATAATACCTGATAATTTCAACTGTTTGACATTTTTCTTGTTAGTTTGTCCCTCACTTAGATATGTATCATCCATATCACCCTTGATATGTTGATCATTACATCCAGAGCAATCATTCTCTTAATCAATATAACTTGGTGGCTGATATACATGCAACAGCATTGTGACTTTGAATGAAACCCTTCTTATTTTTGTGTCAGAATAAATCAAATGTGAATCATAGTTACATAGGAAATGGAAGGGGTTGCTTATATTTTGAATATTTTGTCCATATGAAAATATTGATTTTTGATGGTCTTTTGAAAAAAACGACGCAATCAGAAGTTTTTGAAAACTCCATAAACTACACAAGAATAATAACTTTCAGAGTTATGCCGAATAATACTTTGTTGTTTTCATGACATATATGTGCTGATGAATTTTTCCCAATGAGTACGAGCACTGATAATATAACATTATGAAAACGAACATTTGGGATATTTAAAATTGGTCGAAATATAATACATATTTTTCACTAAGATTCCCTTCAAGAATGAGTATGTTTTTCCACTGGAAAATCAACATAGTGTCTAAAGGAAGCTTCAGTCGAAATGAAAATAATACCCAACAAAGATGACAAAAGGAACAGAATTTGACGGGTTTTTGTTAGGCAACCCTATCGTCATGAATAGACAATTATTATCGGTGATGATATTCCGCTGGTTTTTCATATCAGGGTCCGGAGAGCAGAATAAAACAAACCAAATCGAAAAAAGTTAGAAAGATCCGGTTGAACATCCAAGCATTTTGTTTCTAAATCAATTGTTTTTTTTTGGTCCTGACAGGATGCTAATGATCATGGCAGAGCTTTCCAAATCCAAACTTTGGGAAGGACCGTGGAGCCTAATATACTACTACATCATTTTCAGTTGTTATTCAGAAAATATGACTTGATTGTCAGTAATTATCAATTGTATATATATATATATATATATATATATATATATATATATATATATATATATATATATATATATATATATATATATATATATATATATATATATATTATATATATTTATATATATATATATATATATATATATATATATATATGGCATATTTGAGGAAAGAAGTATATAATGCTTGATCGAGCAATCACAAAAAACAATGTGGATAATGAACAATTATCACGAACGGTGTCGTAGGTTACTGTACCTCCAGTGTAACGGATAATGCCGTGTTCATCCCTAGACAAGCTGAGTTCGTTTATTAGGCTCTGAGCGATCACTTTGCTCGAAGCCGTTTTCTCATCACAAATCGTACTTTAGGAGCTTATACATAAGTTTCCTTTTAATCACTGAGCGAGCATATCGAGCAAGCTCTCTCAGCTCGGCTGTACTGAATCCACTCAAAATCATTCGTTTATCCCAAATCGAGGTTATCGAGCGAGAAGAGCGATAACATTGGGGTCCTTTTAGTCACAGAGTGTGCAAATTGAGCAGCTCGTTTAGCTCAGAGCTTCGTTGAAGATAAAATCGAGCGAGAAGATGTGACGGCGTAACCGACGTATGATGAAGAATTATTTTGACATTGAACAATGAAGTGTGGTTATTGATTATTGTTATGGAAAGAAACTTTTTGTTCCAAATTCTCCTAGATATATTTCACATGTGAAAGTCATTCTAACGAACAATACCTGTTCAGTAAAGAATTTTGAAAATGAACCTCTCGAAGTACCTACCTACCTAGCCTCGATTTTCAAAAATATTTATAGGTTGAACAATTGACCTAGGTAGTACGTTCAGATACTAAGGTAGTATGTCAATCCCAATCATCTTGGTTAAAAAGAACCGAATAAATGATGAAGGATGCTTCAAGATCATTATAAGGCTCGTCTTGTTCCAGGAATCATAAACTATATAATGGAAGTTCAGACCTCAAGAGTGTTAGCTATGAATTGATTGGGTCACACAAGAATTGTACAAGTTTTGAAAGTTCCTGATACAAAATCAAGATATCAGAAGATGAGCCATTTACATCATCAACGCTATTACCAAACTTGTAAGGGATTGATAGAAAAACAATTATTAATTTTGTAACGAAAACAAACAAATTCAACCGAGTGCACTTCTAACAAGACTTTCGAAATGAAGAAAGTGAAAAATGGTTCAAATGAAAATTTGACAGAGGGTTTATCATGACAAAAGCAATATCATTGACGCTCTACAGCTCCAGGGTTAGTCATGCCTTGAGCATATTTCATTTATCTTCAAGGTTATGAAATGAACCTAATGATAGCATGACAATTGCAGTTGAAATGAATCATCATTTTGAATTGTTTTGATTTTATCAGTACATGTTCTGATAGGTGTTAGTCCGTTGATCTACTGTTTATGTAGGTTGAAATTCAATTCAATTCAATTTTATTATCCCAAGAAGTATTACATGTTTATGAATAGGGACTGAAACACACAAGTACATAGTCGATAAATGAAATTTTCACAAGTATAAAGGAAAAAAAATCCATACATTTAACGAAATTAAATATTTGTAAGCAGTTGAATTCAGTGCTTCATTAACAAAAACAAGAAAAAAAAACTTATACATGATATAGTCATGGGTGAGACATAATAAAATGATAAAGAAAAGAGTGAATGAAGTTCAAGATAATAAGTATTTTTTTAAGTTTTTCTCAAATGAATTAGTATTTTTTGTATTTCTCAATGTTTTCGGTGAGTTGTTATAAAAGATGACGCCTTCAGACATGATAGATTTTTTACAATAATTTGTTCTAAATTTAGCCAGAGAAAAGTCATTTGCTTTTCTTGTTGAATAGTCGTGGGTATTCATGGTAAATTTCAAATTCGAATTCTTCACGTTATTTTTGATCAAATAAATAAATACTAAAAGTTTGTATTTGAAAAGGGAAAGAATATCTAATAATCCTCTAGGTTTATGAAGATTAATTGTTGGTTCTTGCTGCTCTAAATTGAATATTCATCTTATAATTTTGTTTTGAAGAGTTTGATGTGGCTTAATACTTGTTTTATTTGCTGTTCCCCAAATTGAGATGAGGTATTGGATTCTTGAATAAATTAATGAAAAATATATTGTTTTTCTATAATGTATTGGAATTTGATTTTTGATTCTATATAATATTCCCAAGATTGGCAAAATTCACTTTCTCAAGACTTCTATGTGTTTTGACCACGATAAATTTTGATCGATATATAACCTTAAAAATTTTGTGTTTGTGGAATATTCAATTGATTCTTTCTTGAATTTAATTGGAACTCTCAAAGAGTTGGGTATTGTTTTTTCCGAAACAAACATAAACGGAGATTTAGCATAGTTCAGACTCAATTTATGAAAAGACATCCAAGACATCCCATCTGGAGTATGCCTCAGTGGTTTGGAGTCCATTCTATGATAAATATATCAACAGAATAGAAAACATCCAGAAGAAATTCACAAGACATCTCTCTTATAGATTTCATCATACTGACAGACTTTCTAACACCTACCTCAGAAATTTGAATATATATAGAATTGATAGTCTCAAAAACAGAAGAATAGTATCATATATGATTTTGTTGAAAAAAGTATTGAGCAATGTTGTTTCCCGTACCTATTTTCTTTCTGCTCTAGATTTTTTCGCTCATCAACCTCATTTCACCAGAAATCAACATTTGTTTTATATCAAGCGTTATTCTACGACTTCATGCACAAACTCTCCCTTAAGAAATATTCAGTATTTTTATAATTCATATTTTTCAGAAACAGACATATTTCACTTATCTCTACGTCAGGTGCGCAACAATTGTCTTCGCATAGTAAGATATATTGCTGATTGATTCACTGAAAATATTGTTCCTTATGTCATTAGTTGTATCACCATAATATTATTCATGTGACAGGAGAGAAAAATTCTCCCATTGTTGAAAATCGTGTGCGATGATGTATTCATCTTTTTCAAGCTTTAATTTAAGTACACACTTTGTTATTCCTTTTAAATAAGTTGTGTTTCTCTGTTATTGGATTTGATATCTGTTGAGAAACCTATGAATAAATAAATAAATAAAAGACGATAAAAGCGTCAGATCATCAGCTATATCTTTCTTTATTTCTTCAGGGTTATATCCTGAATTAACTAGAGTAGTATCATCTGCAAATAAGAATGACTTTCCATTCAGAGCCAAATCCTTTATAGAATTCACATAAACTAAAAAAAGAATAGGGCCTAGAACTGAACCTTGTGGTACACCACAAATAACAGTTTTGTATCCACTCATTTGTTCCCCAATATACACGTACTGTTTTTTTTTCTCAAATGATTTGAAAACCAGTTGTGAATCTTTCCCCTCACCCCAGCGTTATATAGTATTTTCAAGAGTATACTATGGTCAATAGTATCGAAAGCCTTTTTCAAATCAAGTGATAAGAGTCCACATATTCCGTTTGAATCCAATTGTGAACGAAAGTTAGTGATAACTTCCATTGCTGCACACTCTGTGTCACTCGACTTGAGAAACCCATACTGATGATTGTAAAAAAAATCACTATTTTCCACATAGCTAATCAATCTACACTCCATTAATTTTTCAATAATTTTTGATAGGACTGGTAAAATCGATATTGGCCTATAACATCCCATTTCATTTTTTTGCCACCCTTGAAAACTGGTTTGACTTTAGCCACTTTCATGTTGTCTGGTACAATTCCCGATTCGAATGATAAATTTATTATTTTTTTAGTACCGGAGTTAGTTCAGATTTAACACATGACTGATCTTAATCACAGATGATATCTTCTGGAATACAATTCAATCTCAAGGTCATGTGATAATTTTTCAATTACAATAAGAAAATGTGTAGACGGTTGTTCCATCCGATTGACAGACTCCACCTATCACCTAAAATTTCCGTCCCGATTATCTCCATTCGAATATTATTCGAAATCAAACGGACCCAAATCCCAACTTTCATCAAGAACAACTATAATAATATCCTCGGTGTGGATTCTTGTTCTGAACTCATATCTTCAAAGGTCCATTGAAACACCTTTTCAGTAATCTTCTCGGAAATGCTTTTGCGAATATTTCCCAAAACTAAGGAGTGTGCCAGCAAATTCCGCTATCATTCATGATTCACCTTTGAATTCAAAGCACGACAAGTTTATGCGTTCACAGCAATTCCGAGGCGGGATCAGAGATGGAAAATCTCTGTGAATGTGGCGGAATTCTAAGCAATTAAAATTAATTCAATCTGCAAATATGACGGTGGAAGTAAACAGTCCAGTTGATGGAAAGCAGAGACAATAGGCAATCAGTACGGGACGAAATGGTGAAAATAATTGAGCGATTTTTCATTCAGGTGAGAGAAATGTTCTCAGCATTGCATGAGTTCCGTCAATTATGGCGCTTTTGCTGATGAATCCGGCGATAATTAACGGTCTCGGGAGATTCATTTCATTTGCTGCAAAATAATTGCAATTAGGGAATTCTTTTCATGCCGGATTTTTTTTATTCGCGTTCTTCCATTTGAGATTTATATTGAAGTTTCCTGTGAGATTTTCACTGGGAAAGGTCTCGATACATGTATTTTGTAGATCAACAACTCTTGAATTCATCAATGCAACGAATCACATCAGGATGATATTCGACCATCAAAATCGACCCTACTCAACCTAATGTAATCTGTATGAAGTTAAGGTTGGCTGTAAGTAAAGATATTTGGTGTCTTTAGCTACTGTGCCTTATAATAATTTCAAAGTGAGTGTATCCTTCTTCGCACTTCCCGTAGGCAAATTATGGGAATTCCAAAGTTTTGTAACATTTTGTTATGCACTTGAGCCTCACGGAAGGCATTTCATAGGGCTCAGCTCGTCGAGCAGAGTCCACTTATATGTAGGTTGATGTTCTACGACTCTTCCGCTAAAGTGAAGCCTGTCCCTGTAGGAGAGTACTGAGTCAACATTCTGCCAGTAAAGAGTGGGGGATTAAAGCTAGAGCGAACGTCAGAGATGTCGAATTTCAAATATTTTTCACTCAAAAATTTTCATAATTTGGTCAATCTGAATGGAAATTGAAGGGAGATTCATTCTTGACACATAAAAATCCTTTCGAATATAAAATTGAATATTTTTCCGAAAACGAATATTCTTCATTATTGTTTCCGAATTGTCTGTTCTGAATTGTCGTCGAGGATAATTTTCGATTTTGCTATTATTTCGAGAAAATGGTCAGTGGTTGTATCACCTACGCTATTGGAAAAATAGAGATTATCAGAAAGTTACATTTTTAACAACTGCAGAAAGCGGCGATTTGATATTGATGATTTAGAAAAAAAATTTCAGTTGAAGAGTTAGGAGTAATTTCATACGAAAAAATGAGAAATTTGGTCTCTTCGATCTGGCAAAATATTGCTTTCATATATTGGATTGTTTCTTAGGTATGACCCTTTCATATACCCCATACTTGATTTTCCATGTGACTATTAGTCCGAAGTATCTTGGAAGTAACACTGGGAGAATAATGCGATAGCCATATAATTTCCATTAAAGCATTGAGCCCAGGAGTAATTTCATACGAAAAAATGAGAAATTTGGTCTCTTCGATCTGGCAAAATATTGCTTTCATATATTGGATTGTTTCTTAGGTATGACCCTTTCATATACCCCATACTTGATTTTCCATGTGACTATTAGTCCGAAGTATCTTGGAAGTAACACTGGGAGAATAATGCGATAGCCATATAATTTCCATTAAAGCATTGAGCCCAATGTAAAGCTTCTATGTAACCAATTCACTATGTGAGTCGGAATCATCAAGTGGCATTCAAAGGAAAATGTTGTGTAGTTTCCAAACTTGATGGTATTTCAGTTCATCCCATACCCTCATTGTTCTTTCAACCTGATGTTCTTTGAAACTTCCGAGGTTTATTGTTGGGCTATTTTGATTCGTGTCACGATACTCGAGTTTCCAGTTAGAGATATTTTTTAGGTTTCCTTTTGTATCTCACCATCGGTTATCCATGTCCGCCATATAATCGAACCAATGATGAATGAAAATGACCGGCATCGAATCTCAAAATAACAATTGCATTCACTCATTGTATTGATCTTTAAACGAAATTCTAGTCAGTAAGTGTACAATTAAGATCAATTTATCTTTCTATCCATCTCTCCATTTCTGTTGGAGAAAATATTTACCCCTTGGAATAACGGGAACGATATTTCATTCCACGGATTTATTCTGCAAAATCTCTAGAAAACAACCCCAGAACATAGCAGACAGCTGAGTACTTTTTACTCTTCACAAATAGTTCACAGAAGTTAAACCTTTCATTTCACTTCGAGCAATTGCTGTCAGTCTGAATGAAAATTCATAACAAGTCCCAAGATGGGATCTATATATTACGATATTTTCGCCTATCTCCGAATCGACCTTGCCTTTTGTTCGTTCTCTTTTCTAGCATTCTTTTTATTTCGGAATGAATTTCCATAAATCACCTCTGCCTGTTCATCTGCAAAAGAGACGGAATTGAATGACCTAATAGGAAAGATCAAGTGTTCATAGCCATATTTTTGTTTAGGCTTACTATTATTTCATTCTGTTTCGACGCAATGTCAGGTTATTAAAGAAATCTTGTGGAATCAGAAATTGAGGCATTCTTTTGAAAAACTTTCAGTTGTTCGTGAACGATTATGAAGAATCATTCATTTTTTATGTTCCGAATTCAACTGATTACAAGCTCTCACAAATTAATGATATATTAAAATCTTGAGCACTCGCAAAAAACAGTCGTTCTTCGTCTAGAAGCAAGAACCAACATTTAAGTCCACAAAACAGCCTTGCGTTGTATTCACCTTAACTAATAATTGAGTTTATATAGTGACCTGAAGATGCCAAGTAAACAGAAAGAGTTGACGACATAAGATGTTAGGAACACGTAATAATTCCGGAAAGGACTAGTTTCTAAGCTTTTATTTGTTCAGGTACGTGTTCTACGTTTGTGGCACAATGGGTTGAATTATATCCGGAGATATCAGATCGAAATCATAAGTGAATTAGGTACTCTTAGGAACTAACTGGTCAAGATGAAATAACAATAATAATAATAATTATAATGCATTTATTTTCCAACAGGTGAAACACTCAATTACAGGAAAAGCTAAACTATAAGTAAAAAATATATACAGAGATACTTTTGTGAAACTCAATTATGTACACATACAATAGAGATCTGAAGCAGCAAAAATATCACGCAGACAAAAAGCAAAATAGTAAATAATTAATTGTTAAATCAATTATGTTGATGGGAACAACAATATAACTCATGGAGATAGCTGAAATTTAGAATCGATCATGACAATTGCAAAATAAATAATACTGAGCGCTCTCTCGGTAAAATCAAAAAGTAGAAAGAATACAGCGGTGAATTTCATTGAGAGATGAAAAGCTGACGTCGCAATCATTACATACTGTATTGCAATTCTTCAGCGAATTACTAGTGGAGACCTAAACAAAATGCTGGTTCTGGCAAATTCTGAATAAAATGTTGCTTCGAATCTGGTTATATGAGATGGAATATTAAAAGGGATTTTTGAAATAAAGTAAGGACAGTTGATGTTATCATGTAGTATGTTGTATAGGAAGGTTAATGATAGGATTACTCTTCTGGCATTCAGACTGATTGAGTTTGATTCGCTAAGCAATTCAGAGTAAGCGATTTCTCTTTGAGGGTACGCCCCTGTGAGTCTGAAATGAATGAATTCAAGATCCTTCCTCTGAACAGGCTCAACAGAGGCTGAGTAAGTGGCAAATATTGGATACCAGATAAGTATTCCATATTCCAACTTGGAACGGACGTAGGAGAAAAAAAGTTATTTGATGACGTCAATATTCTTCAAATCTCTGCTATTTCTCATTATGAACCCAAGCATTCTATTAGCGGACGATACAGTTTTTTCAACATGCTCAGCAAATATGAACTCTTCATCAAACACAATACCAAGATCTCTCATTTGCTAACATTTTTTGTAATATGGTTGAATTAATGTTATAGTTGAATATGATATTGCTTTGTTTTCTGCTGAATGTCAATGTGCAACATTTTCCTACGTTCAATCTCAGATTGTTTCTATTAAACCACTCAGATATTTTATTGATGTTTGCTTGAATATTTTCGCAATCCTGTAGATCCGCTAATTTTTGAAAAATTTTCAGATCGCCCGCATATAGAAGCTTTGAGCAGTTTATTTCCATTACAAGGTCGTTTATAAATAGAATGAAAGGTAATGGGCCTAGATTTGATTCCTGGGGAACTCCGGACGTTGGTCTAATGATAGCAGAATTGTACCCCTCATATTCTACATATTGTTTGCGGTCAAACAAATATGACTTGAATAATTGCACTTAGCAATCGGAAAAACCTATTTCTCTCAACTTTTTCAGTAGAATATGTAGGTCTATTTGATCAATTATTAGTCTCGAAGTAATTTTTGATCAATAAAAAAAAATTTGAGTCTTGTGTTTTTTGCATTCACATGGAGAGAATAAGCTGAAAATCCTTTTTTCACTACCTACTTCTCTGTACAAAAATGATATAGTTTTTGAGTATTACTTATTTTCAAACTCAACAATATGTATCACATTCAGGGCGGGTACATCACAACCTGATCGACAGTCCATAAATCAATCAGTGCTGAGAATAGACACAACATACTTTCAATTGCTAGAGTGAAGACACAGCCTAGCACTGATTATTTCAATCGATTGCTGATCAGGTCGTAAAGTACCCACCCTCAGAGTATCACACAGTGTTTGGAAAAACTGGACCAAATTAACTATTCTAACCGCTTCATTTTTTTGCTTTCATTGCAAGTATTAGTGTAACAGAAATTTGTAAATGGCACTCAAATACAGACCAGAATACATCCCACTTCAGATATTAGGGATAATTTTTTTCACTTGTCAAAATGTGACGTTTTTGGCATTTCAACCAATAGTAGCCGGGTTATTCTATGGTTATTCTTGCCAATCATTGGGTATTATACTAATAAAACTGCCTGGTCCTTTCGATAAAACATTGTTTACCTTTGAACTGTCAAAACTATACGGTTCACAGCGTCGATTCTATTGAACTGGCTCATATTTATATAAATTATCATGAATGAAGAGTTACCTTATTATCAATAGTCATTCACTTCTCACTTTTTCAGCATAATAATAACATAACACATTTCAATGAACACTCAATCACGTAAATAGCTCATAACCCCAACTTTATGACAGATGTAGCGAACGACCGTTTCAAATATTAAAGGTTTCTTCAACTCAAATGAAGATGGCGTACAATTTATTTTCATTAAATACAATTCATTTTTTATTGTATGAGAAGAAACCGTTGTATGAAGATTTTGATACAACGACATAACGAATGATTTCATGTTCCTTCTGGCGCGAATTTCATTTCATAAGAAATTTTCAATTATCAACCTTGTACAATGTATTTAGTAAGCTTCGCTTACTAGATCCAGTGACCCAAGTACAATGAGAGGTGAGACGCCATCTCTTGGTATAGTCGGTAAGCACTATCGTATTCACTGCGTAAGCATCATATCTCTTCTGGATTATTATAGAGGGCATACATCGTTGTTTGACATTTCAAATTTGTAAAATTTTCACCTATTCTCCTTTCCTTCTTATGTAAATGAAATACTGATCAATTGAATTGTTCTTCCTTCTATTTGTTCAAAAAATAATTTCTCCAAATACAACTCGTTCTTCTAATTTAATAAGATAAATTTTCATTTTCGAAACACTCAAACTTTTTTATTTTGAGGCAAAAGCATTCAAACAAACCGAATTAGATAAAATCACTCGTTCTACGGACTCGTTATTTTTTCAATCGGTTTGTTTTCATACTTTTGCCAAATAAAAAAGTTTTTGTGGAAAATGAAAATTTATCGATTAAATTTGAAGGACTTGTGGTATTACCTTTGATAAAACATAGCTTTCTTCTCAAACTGCAAGTGTTTTTTATATGTCAGTCAACATGTGCATTCTTTACTAGGTACTCCCTTTTTTTCCTCAAAATCATCCTGAATCCTCGGTGTGCCGTTTATTTTTATTAACACCATATGAACTGAAACTCTATTGTAATCAATATTGCAATCTATATTTCCTGCTCATTATAACTGAATTAACATTTTTATCAACTGACTGGTAATATATTAGTACACATTCCTTAGCGAAAGTTATATTTTTCAGTAGAGAAATAGTTCACCTTTGCCGATGGCCTTCATGAACCATAATTTCATCTCGAGAAAAATGTTTCGGAATGCAATTTTCTATGGAGTTGCAATAGTTTCCAAGAGAGCTAGTCGGGTTATTGTTGCAAAAAGGCTTCTTCATTATCGATAGATCATGGAGGCATCCGTGGCATGAAGTTTTATAGTTTGGCAGTTCGATAATTTTCGTTCTTGGTCAGAATCGACTGAAACTACTTGGAAATACTGACTTTTGACCCGCGCCCTCGTCTACGTAGATGTCGAACCGAACCGTTTCATCAGGGCATGCAGGAAAAGCATCACAACTCGCCCGTTTTTCTCCGATTTCATTTACATATAGTTTTTTTTAAAAGGAGTTTCAGTTCAATCATAATGGAATATAGCATTTATCTCTCCTGAATAGTATAGCTTTCCGTTTGTGAAATAATTTTCATGATAGGAGCACCATTTCCGAAAGTAACCCCTACAAAGAAACAGACAAAGTAAGAGACTTCACCTGTTTATAATTGTGGTAGCTGAAATCCCACAGGTTGCCAATATCTGTTGTCAGACCATGCTATGTTGTTATAGCGCATTAGCATTATATTGCCGAGAATTGTTTGAAAATGTGATACTCTATGTTGCGAAACCCACAACAAAAAGTCCATGAAAATTATCAAAATACCCAACATCTGCAACGGTTATTTTTTTCTCCTTCGAAAATCATAAATATAATTATGAGGACATATTTATCTCACCTAACTTTTCAGTACTATATAAATTTTTTTTCAGGATCTGATTAACGTTTATTATCAATGCAATTCTGCTATGGCGGTTACAGTTGAACGAGAACGTAGTTAATTGAACTTTCATCGATATATCAAGTATTACTGCCTACTTGTTCGAATATAAATTGCTAATTACAGTTGCACCTGAGAAACCAGAAGAAGTTTGGGTTATACCCACCTGATACGTTTGTACGGATTTTACCTATATGGTGTTCATTTTATTTCTCAATCTTCAGATTTACACGGAGGACCCATGCAATATTCTGAATATATCGCACTCACTGGAAGCGGTTACAGAAATCGATTCGAATACCTTATATTTATTGAAGTGTGAGCCTCGAAAAATATTTCAATCGGTAAAAATATTTTTATAGTTCTGTGCCAGTTCATTTTCAATCACTTTTTCACTATCTGATGAAGTAGATTGCTAATCAGACAGTAGACAAATAAAAACTCTAGCTTTGTATCAATACATAACAAAGATTTGACGTTTGAAGGAGAACTTAGTTTGAGCCGAAATGTGTGCTTCTTTTCTTCTTCCCGAATGAAAATAGGCACCAATTAACAGACAGTATTAATTTCAGAAGTGATGTTTGAAACTTCGTCAAGAGGGTGGGCGCAAAAATTGCAATCATTTTTCATTTCATGTGAGGATTTCATTCAACAACTATTGCTGATGGTGATGGACAGGGTAGGGTGTTAACGGTCTCATAGATATAAATTGAAATAGTCAGATAATGCCATATTTTGTCAATAATACAATGTAACCATATCTTGGTACAAAGGGCTATATACAATTGTATGCTCCAAACAAGACACAGGTTTTGAACGGCTAGCTTTTGCCAGAGAGGCAATGGCGTGAATCAACGCTACTTGAGAATTCTCAGAAATTCAGCATGTGGCACTGAGAATAAGTCTGGTTTGAAATGTCGTTAATGGGGCGCCATCTACAGAAAGAAGGATTATACGAACTTCTTCTAAAGCCAATCTCTGTAGAAAGTTTTCATTGTGCCGAATGGAAGGTTCTCAAACGTACAAGTAAACACCCAAATTTCATATAAATATTCAATTATCCTTTATATTCAGCAAGGAAATTTCAATTATCACTTTATGATCCTATATAATACTTTAGGCTGCTTCATAATGCTCCAGACTGCTTTAGAATACTGAGGACTGCATCAGAAGAGGAAAGAATACCGATAAAACGTGTTCGGACAAAAATAATTTCACTTCTTGAGTTTCTCTAGAAACGGGGTAAAATACACTGAAAAAGCCCCAATGAATGATCTTCAAATATTTACCTATCAAATTACGTATTTCATCAGATGGAATGTCTTCAGGAAGTGCATAAGTGTACAGTGTTTGTATTCATTTCCCCGCATATCTGAAGTAAATAACGATTATACAATTGTAACTGTTACCACAACTATAAATTCTTCCGCACTAATAGAAAATCACTATATGGCCAAGTGGGTTAAACTTATGATAAGGTATTGATAGATTACCAAACTTTCTATTGAAAAAAATCGTAGGGAAAACCATCATCATCATCATAACCTTCACATGACACCAGTGATATAAAATATCAGTACCATACATTTAGAATATCCATTTCAGTAAACCATTTTCTAGAAAAATGAGATTTTGTTCCATAAGTGAATCATGCTTTAACAGAAATGTTGAATACGAATTCAAACAAAGAAGATACAGTATTGGTCGGAGTTGAAATGCGACACTGTATATGGAAGTTTCAATTCGAATATATTGCGATAGCAAATTCAATAGTACATATTATGAATGAAATATCACATATTGCAATACAAGGAAACCATATAGGCTCTGAGAGAGCCTGTCCATGGCAGATCACATTGCTCTGTAATAACCTAACTCATACACATACTAAAGAAATACAGGGATTTATAATATAATGTTACAAGAAAGAAAGGAGGGAAAAGGAAAAATGTGCTTTCACACGACCGAACTGTTATCAAGGATAATGAGCGTAGACACATATAAACATATTAATACATATACATTACAAGCAACTTGTACATAAAAGTAAATTGAATTTGGTGCATCAATGTAGATATCAAAAGCATAAGTGAATTTCCAAACTAGTGGTTATATCAGGTTGGGTCTATGATATTATGGAAAAACAAGCGATCATTATCTGCTATCCATTTTCTGACTTCTTTCTTGAATATGTTTATCACGGTCACTGACCTGACAGATGGGGGTCCGATTGTAAAGTTTAGGTGCCAGGTAAGTGAAATGTCTTTGTCCTATAGATTTATTTGTTTTCGGTTGTCTCACTGAATCTCCACCGAGGTGTCTAGTTTCATGTGAGTGTTCAATCTTCTTCAGGTATTTTTCTTTTCGATTAGTGAAGATTAAAATAGTTGTTGAATATATTTGTCGTATATCAAGTACTTTTAGCTCACTGTATAATGCATTCGAAGAGTATTGATCATCCTTAAAAGACATAATTTTCAAAAAATGTTTGTGTACAACATCTAATTGACTAAGGATAGTTTTTCTGACACCTCCCCAGCCAATTATTCCGTAACTCAACAAAGTATCAATGAGTGCGTAGTAAATGATTTTCATTATTTCCAAGGGTAGTATTTGCCAACATTGATAAAATTTATAGAAAATTGATCTTATTTTTTCTTGATAATTTCTACATGAAGGTTCCATCTCAAAAACGAGTATACGTTAATGCCTAGATATTTTGTATCACAAGATAATTTTATATTTTGGTTTCCTATACAAATACGTTTGAAGGCTGGAAGGTGACTGTCATAAGATGCAAATGACATTATAACAGTTTTCTCCACGTTTACTGTTAAAAACTTACTTTCAAACCACTCAGTTATATGTTCCAGATCATTTTCTGCCGTTTTCTTGACTCCGTTTCAAGAATCTCCCGTGTATAAAATAACGGTATCATCTGCAAAAGAGATTAATGTTCCGGGGGATTTTCGAGTGAGTAGATTATTTAAGTATATAATAAAGAGGATAGGTCCAAGTACTGTCCCTTGTGGCACTCCACACGTTACGGTTTCTTCAGTACTGACTGTGTCGCCTAGTTTCACTTGTTGTGTACGGCTATCTAAGAAGCTTTTGAAAAGATCCAAAACTACTCCCCGTACCCAGGTGCTCCAGTTCATCCAGCAAAATCCTATGACTGACAGTGTCAAAGGCCTTCGTCAGATCAACGAAAACACCTAGGCATGTACGTTTTTTATCAACGGCCTCATAATTTGTTGATGTCAAGTGGGCTATTGCGTCCTGAGTACTGAGATTTTCTCTGAAACCATATTGTCTACCAGAAATTGCGTTCAATTTATTGAGGTACAGCACTAGACGACTTTTTATGAGTTTTTCAAACACCTTGAAAAAAACTGACGTAAGGGATATAGTTCTATAATTGCTCATGACCCAGATTCTATTTCACGAATTCGATTATCGAATTGTTTAGAATATGCGTATATTTTCGGTACAGCGCATTCTACAGTCACAGTCTGAGCCACTCGACAATCGAATTCGTGAAAAAGAATCTGGGGGCATATCTGTTTTAGCTTCTTTTTTATGTACAGGCACTATATGTGCTTCTTTGAGGCGTTTTGGTACAATACCTAATTAAACCCATAGTAATCCATGGTTTCTTATATTTTCCATGTTTGATTTTGAAGGTTTCTGTTGCTTTTGTTATTAAACTTTGCAATTTATTGACAAAAAAATTCAAATGCGAGTTCAGCATCCCGACTTTTATAGGGCTATTTTTTGTTTTTCCCAAGGAGTAGCAGTCATTCAGATGATACTTATTGATGTCAATTTTCAGAACTTGTTTCAATTTATCGATAACGAAATCAGCTGTTATATCTCGAGGATCTCTATCCAAGCCAAAAATAACAATGTTATTTTCTTCAGTGCGTCTCTCAAGTATTTCAACTTTATTTCTCAATTCATCGTTTTCAACTTCCAGAGAAGTTATGTAACTTTTCAAATTTTCAATTTTGAGTTGTAGGTGGATTTATTTAGCAATTATTACGTTCTTCAATTCTTGGTTATTCTGGCTTATTTCCTGTAGTATTCTCTGAACCAATTCTCCGTTCATTATTTCACCTATGTTCGAGAATTTCGAAATTTTGATATTCCACTCGTTAGCACACAGCCGCTCGAAATGTCTGACTCGAGGGAACCAGGATATACCTCACTACTTTGTTGTCTTGTTCGTACACAGCCAATCTTTTAAATGTTTATTTGTTGACAGGAATGCGTTTCTCGTTATTGGGTTTGATCAATTTTCAAAGTGTTATTCTGAGATGTTCTGTAATGTTTTTCGACTCACACAATGGAACACAGCTAGTAGAACCTCAGAGCACCAAATTTTTTTTTTCACTAAACTATTTCATTATATATTTCACCTCAAAACATTGCACTGACATATTCTTTATAAGATGATGATGCTCATTGCTATTGGGTTCCTTTTGCAATGAGACAATAACTGCATTCGAAATGAAAACAATCAGGGATGGTCTTTTTCCTCGGAATTGGATACTGGAATTGATTTCAAAGAGAATTGCGAGATAAAAAGGCACATTTGAATATCAAAAGCATATCACCTCTAGTTACCTCGGCCTACTGCGAAATGGATTTGGAGGGATATTTTTATTCATCATGTTTTCGGATTTCATTATGGCCATTATCCTTCGAGATAAAGTGATCCTGACGGTGATCCTGGGATACCAGACATTCAATTACGAGTCTGCTCCATCGTCAATGGTGGATTATGCTCGGAAAACGCGACTTCAAAGATGGATTATGTTGAATGAAAGCGGTTGTTACGGGCTAGCTTTGCACTAGCTTCCGATTCAGTATCAAATGCGAAATATCCTCAATATGTCTTTATATAACTCAATAGTCAAGTGGATTCTCGTGGTTCAATATAAAGAAAAATATATCAGGTACGCCACTGAACGTTGTTTACAATTGAGAACGTTATCTCTGCGCGATACATATTCCATCCTCTTGCTATTTTCTATGCTGAGATTTGGTGAATTCGGGCCATGAAAATACCGCAGGTATTCCGTTCGGAACAGCCTTTGTTCAAGGACAACTATTTTGCTGACCGTGGAAGTAGAGTGTCACCTCTGGTAGTTCATTTGATCTGTCATCGCTGTCACGATTTGTTTCCTCCTGAAATGACAGTAATGTCAATCTTTCATATCGATTGTGGAGTTTGATGAATAAGTTGGTGTGTGATCCGAATTATCTTGCAGCAATTTTTGCATCCATCCTGGGATCTAGAGATTTTCGGACTTTTTGATTTCTGGCGTTATTTTGTGGTTTTCTGGAACCTATATTTTCGTTGGAACGCAGAAATCCTTTCGGCAATTTGCCGGATTTATAAAGCACCGGTAAGAGGTTATGTTCTATCAGAGGGAGGTGTTCCTACATGAAACATTTATTTTAAGGCTTCATTATTCATTTGATTGGACCAACTCCACCGCCAACTCCCGTCAGCACCATTTTGTTGTTGGAATCCTTATACACTGAGACCCGTCAATTACCATCTGTCAGTGGAAACACCCTCGACTAACTAAGAGGTTTGTAAACGCTTATATCAACTATATTTCTTCTACCGGGTATATTTTTATAATATGTTCATTCTTCAGGGTGTTATTTTCCGGCTAATAATCAACTGAAGGCCAATAGATCCACCTGTTTGGTTTATTCCTCTGGTTTTGTCATCCGTTTCTTCATGTACTCCGAGCCATCTATTCCAGTACCTCTGCGTGGCATTTATTCCGTATAAGACACTAGTGTGGTAGTCTCAACACCGTCGTGGACTCCTTCGGAGCAGGCTGCACCCATCGTAGCAGTCCCATCACACCTGACAGAGGGTGTTCAAACAGCTAAGATATTTATTTATATTCTGATAACCATTACTACTATTATTAGCATTATTTGGGTACTCTGAAGTGACGTCACTAGTCAGCATCCCCCAGATACGTAATTCGTTAGTATTATTATCCTAGTTTTGAACGCTGTGCACCACCGTATTGACTTGGCTTTTCAAATCATATCAGGTACAGTTATTATAGTAGTAGTTTTAATAATTGCTTCTCACCCCATACCGTTGGGAGTTCAACCGCAGAACAAGTACGTTAAGATTCTGTCAGGGCAACCTGTACTTTCTTGTATTGTATTTTGTTTACTAATATACCGGTTTAAAATTGATGTTGAATATTTCTTTGCCCTCTGATGTTTCCCTTGTGCTGAAACTGAATCTTCTGTCCAGATATTTTCATTAGTTATGTTTGAGATTGTCTGTAGTTTCACCGAGAGTTTTACTGACATATTGCAGTAGTGGGTTCCTTAATAATCAAGGCGGTTTCCTTGTTTTTCTGGCCAAAATTAGGTGGCGCAATAAAGAACAACTTATTTTAGTTTATTAATCGAACCTACGACCACTGACCTAGCTGGGTAACTTGTTAGTGGTGTTTCATTGCATCCCCTACTGCTGGTACTTTGAAATTATTATTTGGCAAAACATATTCATTCTAATTATTATTGACTATAATACGCTATAACACTCTATTCATTTAGCTGTACCCAAATATTTGTTGAAACCACTTTCAGTAACAGGAAGTGTCGAATGGAAGTACTGTTGAAATAACTGTATCTGGTTCATTTTCAAACAATAGTCATACAGAGACATGGTCGTCTGGCCAAAGGAAGGGAATTGATAGCATTACAAAACGACGACAGGAGGTGCAACTCACAAATTATTCAAAAAAAATTCACGAAGGGAACACCATATCGAAGTATTAATGAAGTTATGTGACATATTTAGTTCACCATTAACATTTCAAATATCGAGATTTAGAGGGAGAATAGATGGAAAAAATTACAGCCTCTTTTAATAACCCTGCGTCACCCACGTCAGAATTTTTTTAGCGGAATCCTACCTGGGGTATACCATTCCCCATTTTCAATTTCTTTTTAATATATTGTTTTCGTTCTTTCTTTATATTTTATTCCTAAATGCCTCTTATGTGACCGAATTAGCAGATAAACGAATAGTTTCATTCCAGTAGATTATTCATTCAGAGATATCCATAGAATATAATTGGGAAATATATATGGGATAGTATTCAGGGATATCCATTCATTTAGGAAAATTCGCATTAGTTAATCTCAATATATGAACAACTCAGCTTTATAGTTTGATTCACAATAGACAAAGTGACTATTATACATACCCCATAAACTTTGTAGTGGTTTCAAGATAACCTTTGACTAGCTGATTATAATTCATTATCATCAATATAATGTGAGTGATACACGGAGACTCCACATTTAAACATCACCTCACTTATCAGGATAAGTATGAAGTAGGCCATTCCAAATTGAGAATTATCAATAATATTGACAAAAACCCAAAAAATAATTCAACAAATAAAAATTGCATTAATATGACAGAACAATAATCATTCAAATGAAATGCTATTATTATAAAACAGTATAAAATGTAAATTGTATTAATAAAGATAATTTTCACGTCCAGATGAGGTATAAAGGGCACTCGTTCTATTTGTAAAGCAACTTATTTGATAATTAATTTTTGGTTATTAGCAATTAACATTTTAGTATCATCAACATATACGTGCATTTGAGTGTTTCCTGATTACCTTATCGAATATAAATTTGCGAATGTTAAAATTATCCTTTGGCGAATATCTAGTGTTTGGACTAGTCAGTCCTACTGTGAATTCGTCTGATTCAAAGTCGAAATAAACCAGGAATTCAAGTTTTTCAAATAATTTTATATCAAACTTCAATATTTTTCAATAACAAGTCAATGTCAATAACTCTTTTTTTTTCAGAAAATAATAAACAAAAGCGATTCAAAATACAGGGTACACTAAACGCAGGAACATTCTCCCCCTCGTGATAAAATCACTGCACGCTTGGAATTGTTCCGCAAACAGGTTTTTCGTGTTTTCCAAAGAATTTGCAAATTTTAACAATAGGTCGTTTATAAATTCCAGATTGGGTTTTCACTTCAACAACTCGAATTTTTCCGTCCTTTCCTCCATAAACCATTTCTATTCTTCCTATGGGCCACATGTTCCTTGGAAGAGTGTCATCGACAACGACGACGATATCATCAAGGGAAATATTATCTTTGTCCGAATACCATTTTGTATTTTTGTTCAATTGATTCAAGTATTCTTTTTGCCATCGCCTCCAGAACATATCCGCTAGTGCTTGAGTAACTCTCCATTGTTTTCTCGAATTTGCGTCACTTATATCAAATTCTCCGGTAGGTGACGCTGCTCCGTTCGAACAGTGGAGAAGGAAACGATTTGGAGTGCGGCTCTCAAGATCCAGGGAATCACTCGAAACATACGTCAATGGTCTACTATTCACCATGTTCTCGGCTTCAGCAATGAGTGTTAGAAGCACTTCTTCTTTGGGATGTTTCTCTTTCAGTGTCACTTTCAAGACACCTTTGACAGACTTCACGAGTCTCTCCCAGCTACCACCCATGTGTGGTGAAGATGGTGGTATAAATTTCCATGTTATTGCTTTAAAACATAAAGCATCCGAAATTTTTGTTGAATCCAAATTTTTGACCGCTTCTCTCAATTCTCGATCAGCAGAATGTAGGTTGGTGCCGTTATCTGAATGTATTTCCTTTGGACATCCTCGCCGACTGACAAATCTTCTAATAGCCATTATAGCACTATCAGTATCGAGCGAATGAGCAATTTCCAGATGAATCGCTCTGATACTCATGCACGTGAAAAGCACTACATAGCGTTTTTCGCGTCTCCGTCCAACAACCCGTCCAAAATAATCCATCCCTGTTATAGTAAATGGTCTTGTGAAACTTTGTAGCCTACTTTCAGGTAGCTGACCCATCACAGGAGGGTGAGGTTGAACTTTCATTTTCCTACAAAAGAAACATTCATTTCTACACCTGCGAACGGCGCTTCTCATTTTCAAAATCCAAAACTTCTGTCTAAGTTCATTGATAATTAGTTCTTGTCCCTGATGATTGAATCTTACGTGGTAGCTTTCAATCAAGAGTTTAGTGAAGCGATGTTTCTGATCAAGGATTGCTGGGTGTTTCTGGAGATAGGTAAGATCTTTGGATTGTTCTAATCGCCCTCCTATCCTCAGTATTCCTCTATCATCAAGAAATGGCGTCAGAGTAAAGAGTCGACTTGATTTACTGATAGGCTTTTTGTTTCTTAGGTCCGAAATTTCTTGAGAGAAACAGTCGTTTTGTACGAACTTCAGGTATAATTCTTCTGCGATTTCCAGTTCTGAACACTCTAGGTTCGTACTTCTGTTCCTGTTTTTGCAATTGTTGATGAAACGAAGCATCCAGGCAGTCGCTCTTACTAGTCGTCCATACTTAGAAAATCTTTCGATATTTGGCAAATAATCATTTGTAAGTATTGTTGCCAGCACCGTTACCTTCTTCAATTCATTTTCAATATCTTCCACCTTTTCATTTGGTTCTTTCGGCCAATCATTTAGAATAGAAGAAAGATTCGTCATGTGTCCTGTATTTTGGAATATTTCCATGGTTGTTACCAAGTTTTCGATTACGTTTGAAAATGGCAGGTAGGTCTCAAATCTTCCCTCCTTCGGCGGAGATGCACGTCGAACTGTTTCTATAAGATTAGAAATAATGAATTCAGGTCTTCCGAATGTTATTTTCAAAGTTTCGATTATTTTCGTAACATTCTCAGGCGCGATTAGGAGTGGCTGCACAGCGTCTTTGGCTCTTCCTTTCAGGCATCTTTGAAGTCGCATGATATTTTCGTCATTGCAAATATCAAAGAGATTCGAAGAACGTTCAAATTGGCTGAAAAACAACGGCCAATCTTCTGGATTTGAAAACATCACAGATTCGGTTAAAGTTATCAGCAGTCATTGTAATAAGATT
Source organism: Zygogramma bicolorata (assembly GCA_032362365.1). NCBI lineage: Eukaryota > Metazoa > Arthropoda > Insecta > Coleoptera > Chrysomelidae > Zygogramma > Zygogramma bicolorata. The sequence goes on from JAVJAQ010003863.1 coordinate 23,868, forward strand.
GGGATTGCAATCAGGATTGATTTCTGTGTCCTCAATTTTCCAGTCAGCTATCTCTTCATGTACACTCATCTGATCTAAATCTATAATACTCTCTGCACCTGAAACGATCGACTTTCTGGATGATCCTTCCTGAATTAATTCATGTTTCAGCTGGGCTTCTTTTCTTATCAATTCAGAATCAATTTCAAAACGTCGTCTCTCTATTTCAGCTAACTCTTGTTTCTTCCAGTTCTATCTCCAACATTCTTCTCCTAGAACTCGATGATCCAGTCATTTTGGAGATAGCCCGAGAATTAGAATATTCGTTGTTATTCAGAGGATTGTTTTGAGATTGGGAAACTAGTTGTGATTTGTCGCGTACCTCGCTATATCTTTCGGGAGGTTTTCCTTTGGTTTTCCTTTCACTTCTTCTCAGGGTTGGCAAGGACATGTTTTACCAAATTCTACCGTTTCTTCTTTTGCTCGAATGACCAATGTTTGGACTAGTCAGTCCTACTGTGAATTCGTCTGATTCAAAGTCGAAATAAACCAGGAATTCAAGTTTTTCAAATAATTTCTATATCAAACTTCAATATTTTTTAATAACGAGTCAATGTCAATAATTTTTTTTTTAAGAAAATGATAAACAAAAGCGATTCAAAATACAGGGTATACTAAACGCAGGAACATCTAGTAATGAAATATCCGCATGGACATACAGTTTTGGATATCTTATGGATATCCAGAATAGGTCCTCTGAAGATTATCAAGTTATTGGATATCTTATGGATCTCCACTTTGGGATATCATGAGAATATTTACTCCAAGATATCGTATGGATATTCAGTTCAGGATATCTTCAAGATATTCAGTATTGGATATCTTATGGATGTCCAGAATAAGCCCACTGGTGAATATCCGATAGATGGATATCTTATGGAGATTTATTTCTGGATATCTTTCGGACATCCTGTTTTTAATATTTTATGGATATCCAGAATAGGTACAGGGATATTCCGACGTGAATTGGACATAAACTGGATAACCATAAGATATCCGGTGTTGACTGGGACAATTTCCTGGGAAGAACATGTTCAACAGAGGCGAATTATTCAACTCTGTCTGATCATTCACAAGGAACTGTGAATTTTTACATTTAATAATTCCCAAACTCTCCAAGAGATTGAGTTTCAAACCTTTCCCTTGGAAATGAAGGATTTCAAAGTCGTGGTTGAACTCATGTCCCTCTGTAATGAGGTGAGATGCATACGTAGAATTTGTCTCACCATTTTGGAAACTACTTCTGTGTTCTTTCACGCGTGTATCTAATGTTCTTTCCGTTTGACCGACATAAATCTGAATTATGTAGGAGTGCACATTACGAGTCGAGAATCCATCAACCAGCATCATCAGACTATCATATATCTATTGAACTTATAGGTAACTCATATTGAGACTTCCTGTATAATTCAGGACATCTGTGTTTCAATAATCGTGATGGCTTCTTTGAATATTACAATTTTCTTAATATTTCTGTGATGCAAATTTCTATGATCAAACCCAAAACTTTATAAACAATAATATAATGTAAACAACGAACATAATTTATTTGAAAATGAATTAAAACTTTATAGTGACGATACAATTAAAACAGTTATTTATGGAAATATTTGGATTTGTTGTTTTCTGTTGTCCAAATCCACACTTTCAGCGTAACTTGAATCCATTTTCAAATCATTACTGAATTATCAGTGATCACAAGAATTGACAGCAAATATAGCTACTAGCCTAAATAATCTTATTCCAAAAAATTGATTGAGTTGCTGGGGTAAAAGTCATTCCACGAACTCTTGATTTATTCTGTTTCCGATATGATATGATCATACAGTCGCCTCACGGCAGCCTTGATGTATTTCTATCGTGTTCTAAATACAAATAGGTATCTATCAACATGACATAAAATATACCGATCGTGCATAAAACGTTGTATGTATTTTGGGCGTAATTTGCTTTTATGGACCTAGGCGTGTTAATATTATTTACACGCTGCGGTCCATAAAATCCTCTTTTACGCCCTTGATACATAGATAACTATTTCATCAACAAACATACATTATAACTGCGTGGTACCAGGAAAATAGAATGTGATACCAGGACGACAACAAACAAAAAAAAATCGAGAATTTACGTGGTGTGTGGTATAATATTCGAGAGCACTTCTAAAAGGTCCAAGCCACAGAACAATTGATTCCATACTGAACGGTAACAATCATTCAAGAAATCAATGTGTTTTAGGAAGCTATAGGCAACCAACACTTTCTGGATTCACAAATAAGAGAAATATTTACATTTCAATGCATCTGGGGTATGTCACACCTCACACACCTGACGAAGGGTTGATTAAAATCAAGGACGTTCAGAAAACTACTAATATTCCAGACCTTTGATACTCGTGGAGCTAGACTTACATACATCGAATTGTTGATACCAATAACCAATGAACAGTACGAATAGATTAACATTGGAAAATTGATGGAACGAAAGACCCGCCTGGAAAAATTCCATCTTTGCCACCACTGCACGCTAGATGTGTATCTCTTTAGGATAAATATTTTGCCGATGCTTGCCCCCCCCCCCTGGATCTGTTGAGTTCTGTTAATCACAGGTTTCTTGCGAGTAGGAACTCGACGAATTTGGCTTGAGGGTCGTGTCCTGGAATTTTGAGTTCCGGAACTTTCGGCTGCATCTCCAGGGTGCCAAATTTTGTTTAAGGTCAGCTCCTCTTCCTTCCCGTTGAAGTTATCCTTATGCTTATACATCTCAATTGCTTCACGGTATAAGCGAGTGGGATATTGTGCGGTTGTTGAGAAGATTGAGGTTTCATCAAATTGAATGTAATGATTATTCTCATTTTAATTCTGAATTCCACCGTCAATAGCGGGCTAACGGGTTAGACTCAGTAGACAGTTTCTACCAGACTATTGAAAGCATCAAGGACCTTGAATCATGAACATCTTCATTCAGCTCCTTTAGATGAATAAAAACCCTGTTGTGTTGACTTTTACCTAATAGATGGTAAGCAAATTTTCTCGACTTTTCGCTATCTTGATTTCAATCAATTTTAACTGAAGAGATGCCTTCGAGAGTTTGCCAACAGAGGCGCAACTTCCGTGATTTTAATTTAATCTGTGATGCCATGATATCCGTCTGCTCGACGGCCATTCGATTATTTATAGATTTATAGGTTTTTGCATGCAATTTCTTGCTTTCCCGCGAAATGCTAGAAATTATGTAGCCATCACATTTTGACTGATTATTAGGTATTCCTTTTGCTTTCATTTTGATGAAAAATAAATCAAAACCTAAGTGATTGTGATGTGATTTTAAATCTTCCGAAACAATAGTTGTTAGTGAAACTGGAAAATATTGATATTATCTTTCTACTTTCTCAGGAACCGAAGATAGGTAAGTAGTGTTTTCTTCATACCGTTAAAAAAAATTAAATCTTAATGTGATTACGAGCCGATGATATGAGGGATAAGTAATACCTACACGTTACACGAGCGTTTTATTTTGAGCTTTGTAAATCAATTCATGATAAATCTACTTATCACTACAAAATCAAACAAATACAAGAACAGCAACGATAAACACCTAAGAATATACACAAGAAAAACGTGAAAAGGAACAAGAACTAGGTACAAGATTTTAAATATTAAAGGAACTTTCAAATGCATTCAAATTCAACTGGAACTGTCAAACATTTCAAAAAAAATTTAGCTTTTCATTAGACGAAATTGACCTTACGTATTTGGTATACTGATAATTCTATTGGTGAAAGAAAGATCCCGCAAGAGTTTATCCAATGAGACCGCCGGTATCGAAAATCACTGCCTCAATGAAAATGAACCCTTAAAAAATCGCATTTGTATCACCACCTCAACACCACCTACCGTCAAAAAATGTAAGTTCACTCTTCGACTTCTCAGGTCGAGAGGAATTGGTTATACAAAAGCATATCGGTCAACGCACCAGGGTTTTTATTCCTCTTGAGTCTCATGTTACTTCCACCAATCATATCATCTTTGTCCATAGCACGTGCGATACTGGACTTTTCTGACATTCCGTATCGAGTTAGTATTCCATTCGAAAAACATTCATTTTTCCGAATACGGATAGTTAGCAAATTTGTCAAAAGTGACAGTTTTCACATCAAGTGCCCCGTAATGCTCACACGAAACACCGAATTATATCTTACGACAAGATCTAACTATGAGTACAGAGCAAAAATAACAGAATACTTGACGTGAGCATCGACACTAATGACAAATACAAATAGTAGCCAATACCGTGAAAATCGAAGTGCTCAACAAAAACACTCCAAGATGGTCTATTATCAGCTCAAGCTCACCGTGATAATGGAATTGTCTACGAATATCTAGTTAGTTAATCCTTTACTTTCGGACGAACGAGTGTTGAATTGTCGACCACTGATCTCAAAGGCGCAGCTTTTCGAATCCATTGAAGGAATAAAAATCGCTGTGAATACAGAGTAGCCACTAATTGAATAACTTAATTATTGAGCGAATCCTCAATTTGGGCTTCAACCAGTTTCTCTCCCATAGTTATCCTGAGCCTGAAGTAATTACATGAAAAGCTGTCGGATTCCCTGCTAATTCGGACCGAAATAATGGTTTTGTTGTTTTTCACTTGGGATTGAATGGAGAACGTATATGCGTATAGGGGGGATTATATTGCGCGTAAGATTATTGAAATGTTTTTGCTGTAACCTACACTGCGAGAGTCGTTTCATTATTTTTGAAGGAATAAATGCGGCGTGGGAATATTTATTACGACTGAAGAGTGTGTTCTGATATTTTCCAATTCATTTTTTAGAATGTTCGGTATGAGGAGTATCTGTTTCAGTGCTGTGAAGTATCTGAAAAGGAACCACATTTGACCGATCACTTTTTTGCTAGCATATTGATTGAAAACATTCATGGTCAACCACAAAAACATCGATTGCGTGCCTTTATATAACCAGAATTGAAAAATCGAAGTTAACCAAATGATCGTTAAAATGCCGATTAATCAATGGGTTTGAAAGATTCGTATTTTCGAATTCAACTATTGATTTTTTAATTCAATCCAATAGATGCACAAATTTGAGTTTCGTTTCCTCGATTCACTACGAATTTTACAGATAAAGTCCCTGGTAATGATGTGATAAGACAAATTAATTAACGCGTTCTTCATCAAAATCAGAAGTCTTTCATATTTTCCAACTGGAACATAAATTTTGAATTCTGGTGATTGCGGTTCATCCTTATGAAACAATATTGTTCTGTCGTTTCCAATTATTTCATCGTGTGCGACGAGTCTAACAGAGTTGAGTGAAGTCCGCTTCTCTTTGCTACATTATCTATAACATATTTTCGAAGTGAAAAGTTCGAATACTTCCCACTTAGGAACCTGAATCAGTTGAATACTTGGGTGAAATAACCTTTATCGGCTTGAAAATATTTTTTTTAAACCTCATGTTGTCAAGAATATATTGCATTTTATTAAATGAACGATCTCTTTGGAGGCTATAATTATTTTTTTTTCATTCATAGTCAACTCTTCAGGAGAGTTGAGGGTAAAGATGAGTAGTTCCAAACTTGGAAAGCAAGATAATAAGCCCAGAGTTAAGCGATACTTATTTGTTGTGGAGTTCTAGGTACTGAGAGAAGCGATGGATTTTCCCAAAATACCAAACATGTCGAAATCTACTCTCCGGACTCTCCAGTCTGTATAGAGAGCACTCTGTGAAAATGGTGATATTGATCATAGGTTCACCAATATTGGCAACGATACGTTTCCTCATTAAACATAAATGTTTCATTAACATAATATGCTCCTTCATTAATTGAAGGCGAATAATAATTTATGATTTGAGAGGGACACATATATAACTCTTGGTTCTTACTTCACCGTGAATGTATTATTCGGAAAAATTGCCAAGTCTGGCCTAGATTTCACTTCATTACTATAATTATTGTACGAATTTCAATACTCCATTACGCACCCAAGAGCTGATAAGTTGGTTTCGTGATCAGTTGCTGTTAACAAAAATCAGTATATCAACCCAGAATGTTATAGCTATTTATATACCAAGGATATCAGGTGGCGTACATAATATGCTCTAGATACAGGAAGAAAACATTCAGTGGAAACATTTCAGTGGTAATAGGTGGCTTCATCGAAAGAAATGAACGCGATTTGTATAAATTAAAATTATGATGATATTCATTCAAGTGTAGAGTTGATGTTGATTATTTATCGTTTCCGTTCCAAATACTTTCCAGAGATTTTCAGTTTGGAATTATGGGATTTGACATATTTTCCAGAAACATTGAAGATAAGAACTATATTTATGAACAAGTTTTGAAAACCGAAGCACAAACGCTAAAGCCGGCCACTCACGTACAGTTTCAACTGGCACTTAACTGTACAGTTAAAACTGACAGTTTACAGTTGAAACTGGCAGTTTTAACTGTGAACTGAGATGTACACATACGTGCAGTTCAATTGCTCATTCCTTCAGTTTTTTCTTTGGATTCAAACGGGGACGACGATATGGCAGCGATCGGTTCACTTTTTCCAATGTTAGTACAAAAAAAAAGAAAGGCTCAAACAGTGGTACAAGAAGTGGCTGCAAAAACGAAATGCATCTTCGCACATAAATTCATTGAAAGAATTAAGGGAAGAGCCATTAGATTTTCCCATTTATTTGCGCATGACGCAAACAGTTTACCAAAAATTACTTTCGTTAGTTTCGGATCCGGTTGAGAAGCAAGATACCGCCATAAGAAAAAGCAATATGTCCACACGAAAGATTGACTGCTACCTTGAGATTTTTAGCAACAGGACGTTCACCTGTCTGCCTGACTGTCTGTGGGAGGAAAAAACGCTACCTACTCTTGCGTAGTAGGGTTCAGGGGAAGTTTTACCCGTGCTGTCGACACAAAATTAACTGAGAAGTATTACTCCAGTCTTTACGTCGGAAAAATCGGGTTAAAAATGCAAATGAACCGAGAAAGCCAAATTGTAGATATTATGTTGGGGGGGGGGGCTAGAAATGCTTAAGTTCAAATTGTCGACCAAAATAACCTTGTGGCTTTTCCGCCATCTTGAAAAAGGATTAAATTCAGTTTTTTCATCATTACTCGGTTCCCCGTTGAGATACGAAAATTTGTATTGAATACTTTTTTGTTGCTTTTTGCACGATCTACAATTGAGGTTTCATACATTTTTCACGTATCGATCATCGTTATCGAGATATCGATGAAAACAACCATAAATTTGGGGAGAACAAATTGTTTTTCGCTATTTTCTTTCTTCTCGTGAAAGATATCAAGAAATGTTCGAAATTGAACTTATAGAGCGTGTCCAGACCTACAAATTCGTTTTTTTATTTCCGACAAGAGTTACGACCTCTAGCGCGCCACAAATTCAGTAAGACTGTGACCGGTTTTTATTTAGCCGCTCGCACGGTTCTATCCACACGTCAAAATGGATGAATGGTTGTTCAGGGAATTATTGCAATACAAAATAAATTGATAAACCAGCCAAATTATATATCAAATACACGAAATTTATTAATCAAATAATTATTATGCAGCAAAAATAATAATTACAGGCAGTCATTTTTTTCACACGTTTTTCGGCGTTTTGATGGTCCTGGCTGTTCAAACTTCTCTTCGGTAGACTCTTAGAGTCGTGAAACTTCGTCAATCGCAGGAAATGATGCTGTGACGGTCAAAATATCGTCATCGTTATCATTGTGATCGTCGTTGAATGAAATATCGACTCTGGCGACATTTTCGCACGTCTGTCCACTACAGTGAAGCCAAATAACGGAGCAACTAACTCCTGCTTTCCTGCACCCACAACCCGCTCAACATTTTCCTTTACATTTGCACGAAATGAGTTTTAAAAGTTCGGGTGGAGCGGGTGCGGCTGTGGTGCAAATTGGTTCAAGCCCGTAATTACTCTGTTGCCAACCCCATTCCTGAGGATCTTTGAAAATTCCGAGCCACGTTTGTACTTGGAGATATGTCCGGAAAACATGTTGGCGGACTGCGTTTTCCGTTGGTGGGAGTAGTGAAAGATTATTCGTCTTAAGAAAGTATGTAGGCTTTCACGGCCGGTGTTAATACATCTCTGGTTTTTCGGGCTTGAGGGCCGTGTGGTGGAATTTTGACTTCCGGAGCTTTCGGCTACATCTGCGGCAGCCATCTTCAGCGGCGTGGTCTTAGTTGAACTCCTCTATGTGAGTTTACTACGACTGATTGCAAATCTGGAATTGACTCGTTTTTATTTTTCGGTCCGCCAGCGTTCTGTTGGTCGTCAGATTTCCTGGTTCTATCTGGTTTCGTCTTAGCTGTTCTTAGAACTGGATACCAAATTTTTTTGCGATTGAGATACATAAGCACAAGGCTTACTTTAACAGAAAGGAAGAGGGACTAAATTTGAAAAAAATTTGGTATCCAGTTCTCTAACTCTAACGGTCGCTCTATGGCGAGACGCACATTGCAGCATCGGGCGCGCTGAGGCCGACTTTGTGGCACGCTAGAGGTCGTAACTTTTGTCGGAAATGAAAAATAAAAGAACGAATTTGTAGGTCTGGACATGCTCTACAAGTTTGATCACGAACATTTCTCGATATCTTTCACGAGAAAAAAGAAAATAGCGAAAAACAATTGTTTCTCCCCAATTATGGTTTTTATCATCGATATCTCGATAACGATAATCGATACGTGAAAAATGTATGGAGCCTTAATTGTAGATCGTGCAAAAAGCAACAAAAAAGTATTGAATACAAATTTTCGTATTTCAACGGGGAACCGAGTAATGATGAAAACAACATAGATTTAACCCTTTTTCAAGATGGCGGAAAACCCACAAGGTTATTTTGGTCGACAATTTGAACTTAAGCTTTTCTAGCCGCCTCCAACATAATATCTTAAATTTGGCTTTCTCGGTTCATTTGCATTTCCAAATGTATATAATGACTGGAGTATATGAACAATGCCAGTCCAAACCGCCACACACACACTCAGTTCAGTTTGTTATTTCAGCTAACAATATGAATAATTTCATTTCTCTCAGTTAAACTGTACAGTTGAAAAATTTGAGTTGCACTGTGAGCAAAATAGCCACACAAGTATAGTTTTAACCGTGCAGTTATAACTTTCAGTCAAAACTGTACGTGACTGGCCGGCCTAACAAAGCCAAGTATATTTCATATATAGCGGTTCTTGTATCGTTGTGATGGACATATACGGAAAGTTTTTGAACTTGTTCCATTTAGTAGAAACTGTTTTAAATTAACCAGCAACTTTCCGACGTAATTGAAATATCTGCCCTTCGCTATACTTCTGTAGAATTCAATATTAATTCTAGCTTATATCGGATTATAATAGGTAAGTAGCCCAAAATAACTACGATGAAAACATTTATCTACCACAAAATGATGACTTCCAATCATGTATTTACTATTGTTGAGCCATCTTCAACAAAGAGCCACCCAACCATGATCGATCAGCTTTCATGGTAATTTAGGAAGTTGAATGTAACTATAAACAACGAATTCCAGCCCATTGGGTCGTTGGGTTCAGTGGTTTCATTTATACGGATATAAACCTACTTTTGACATTTCAACGGTTATTTACATTTTCAATAGACTGATATTTGTGCGTCAGCCTTGCATTGTCTGAGAATAAAATCGGTTATCCGTGTTTCATGAATTACACAATTACCCTGTTTCGCACAAATGAATGAATGAAAAATGAAGCGGGATATTTCTCAAACTTTGCATGATTTGAACTCATTTCAAAGACAGGTGAGTTAACGAGGTTGACACTTACCTCCCAGTTAATGTCTGAGGAAAATGTAAAAATTTCCGTCAATGCCAAATGAGGCTTGAAAAACGTAGAATGGAATTCATTGTGAATATTTATATGAGTGAAAATATTTTTCTTCCCATTTGGAATCTTCCAGTAACTTTTTTTGTATATTCCTTCAGATACCAACACCATCGTTTCGATAGAGTAGTTATGTTGTCTCAAATATGTGACTGAAACCTTTAATAATGCTGGAGTAAAACCACTTTGATAAGAATTCATCTCCAAGGCAAAAATAAAATCATATTCATTTGTAATTTTTCAACTGAATTGATTTGAAATGATAGTTACACCATTAATTACTGAATCATAATAAATTCCTATCAAAAGTATGACGATAGAGACAGTTTATTTCCTTTCAAAACGTATCATTTCAGTGAAATTGAATTTATTCGTTTTATGTATTCAATGCTTACAAAACCCATACAGTGCGCGGCTAAATTATGGAACAAATTCGATATTTCGCAAGCATTGTGCTTTTGACAAAAATCCTGAAAGAGGTCGATTTTTGTTTTTAAATTTCGATTTCTGTATGTGTTTTTTAAAGAGGTTATGTCACTGGTTTTGACCATGGTGACGTAATCGGTATTTTTTTAAATGGAAATATATGAGTTGTGATACTTCATCTGAAAGGTCTTTCAATACTGCATTCAATGATAATATATGATATGATTCATTTGCACAGGGTGAACGAAAATTAATATTTTATTTCAGTAAGAGAATAACTTTATATCCAACACACATATCAAGGACCGATGACAATACAAGAATTCAATAATATTAATGTAATAATAATGATGATGATAAGAATTTTTCATTTCAATTTTCACTCAAATCAAATCCTCCGAATAATCTAAAATTTAGCACATATCAAGTACCGACGAATCTAAATTTTGAATAATAAATTATAGTTTTGAAAAAAATAAAGACACACGCTTTTATTGTACTATGAAATGAGAAGTAAAGAATAATATTCAAAAACTAACTTTTATGTTAACAAAGCGGACGCGGACCGATAGAGTGGCCCCCAAGATCTCAAGATCTTACACCTCTGGATTTTTTCTTGTGGTGGATGGCATTTTGAACATCTCATTCGAATGTTATATTTTGTTGGATATAATATTATTTTCTTACTGAAATGAAATATTTATTTTTGTTCACCCCGTACAAATGAATCAAATTATTTATTATCATTGAATGCAGTATTGAAAGACCTTTCAGATGAAGTATCGACCTCTTTCAGGATTTTTGTCAAAAGCACAATGCTTGCGAAATATCGAATTTGTTCCATAATTCAGCCGCGCACTGTATAATTGGGGGATTCATGTACGAGAAGTTTTTTTTAATGCATCATCGAGAAAAATGATCAAATTCTCTAGAAGAAGCTCTAAATGAAAGTAAATAAACTTCGATCTCCAAACGATAGCACGTTACTCAGCTATTATTTTTCACTGAATATCAGAAAGATTTTTTCCAGTAGACTCCCAAGTAGCACAAATTACTTCTTAAAAACTCTAACAATAGTTATACAGCAATTTAATATAACTTAATACTGTATAAATTAGAGTTGACAACACTGTTTCAGCATCAAAGAAGTATCTATACATCCAAAATAGGCACAAGTTATACAGCCTCGACAAGATTTGTAAGGTGTATATTGATGCTTATGTAGTAATATGAAAACCTCTCCGCTTTGTTCTATCAGTTCTTATAAATCACATTACAAAACATCTTAGCAGCTGCCGTATACGGCCTGTTAGTAAGCATTTATGAAGTTGTTTCATGAATGGGTTAGGAGTTGCAGTTGTGAAGCAACCGAGAGATTGAATTACCAAACGATCGGGAATGATATTGTTATGGCGTACATATAAAACTCACTGGAAGTTCTAACTTATTATGTACTTGCTGCCGTCCATGTTGAACCAAATTTACCATGGGAAGAAAATTTCTCTGTTGAAACATGCTCTTCTACTACGAAATAATTCAACGCGCTTTCAAAATATCTACATTTCCTTAATTGAAAAATAATAATTTCAAAAAATTATTATAATTTTTTTCATAAAATGGGCTTGAGATGATGCACTTACGCTATTACAATGCCTCATGAGTGATGTTTCAACAAAATATCTTTTTTTATTCAAAAAAAGTTATCAAATACACCCCAAACATTTGAAATGGTAACAATGGCGGCTCTATCACGATTTTTTATTGAGTTTTCAACATGGTGGCCCAAATGAATTCACAGAAGGTGTCCACAAAAGCTTTAAAACAGCGTTTCGGCTGTATTAAAGTGTTACCAAGTCATTTCTCGATCAAGCTCAGTTATAAAACGAGGATAAAGTATCAAAACAGCAATCTTTGAAAAGGGTACACTCCGCCACCACATTTTCACACATATTTTTGGCGCTTGCCTATTCCTATGTAGAAGAAAGCTGTAGTTGAAATTATTAGATCGACTGATTCGCATATTCGCCGTCCGAGTCGCCATTCGAACGTTAATGAATTCGACAAATAGAAGCTCTCTGCGACTCTTTCGTTGCTGTATTAGTGCTGTATAAGTAGCTATTTGACAGGAGTTTGATGTTAGCCCAGTTGCCTGGCCATCAGAAAGAACAACAGTTTCAAATTAGCTTTCCTTCTGAAATTCCCACTTCGCTTCACTTTCTTCTAGTTCGTATCCATATTTTAGAGTAACACAATTTGCACAATGAATATTAATATGAACAAATTTAGTAGTACAATTTTAGAGAGGTTATGGAACTCTGACGTTTAGTGTCCTTCAACCACAAGAAAGTTCTATTGAGGCAGAAGGCACCTGCCTTTATATAGCTTCAAAATATAACTTTTGTTGTATTAATGCTGTATGAATGATGCCTCATTCACAAGCAGAAAACCTTAATACGCTTACTATATAAGGTCTGGCTTGGATGGTATTGGGCTTAAAATTGCAAAAAGCTGTAGAATTTTGCTTTTAAAGTAGTTAAAACTTAATATTTTATAGCCTCTATAGAGAATCACCGATATTGTGAAACAGTTGGGTAATGGTTATATGAATGCTTAAACAACACTTATGAAGGTGCATAATTTGTTTCTGTGTGAATTTTTCTTATAAAGTAGTTAAAACTCAATATTTCATAGTCTCTATAGAGAATTACCGATGTTGTGAAACAGTTGCGTGATGGTTATATGAAAGCTTAAACAACACTTATGAAGGTACAGAATTTGTTTCTGTGCAATGCATCTCACTGAACCTTTCATAAAGTAATGAACAAGATATATATAAGATGCTTTAATAAAGCATAGTGATATTTAAGCGCTAAGAACGTTTAATCAGCCATTTTATTCCACCAAATATCTTTATTAGCAATTTAGTGTCGAACGAAGCATCAATGTAGTCATTTAGCTTGATAAGTTGCAAGAATATAGCGTTTATAAAGCTTTAGGCGAAATAAGAGCTCCCCGTGTGTTACTTGGGCTGGACCAAAGTCTTCATTTCCGTATTATCGGCTTTGTAACTGTTAGTGGGCCGGTTTTTCGATCACAATCTTTGCGTTTGCTGAAAGCTGAAGTGTTTGACCGAGACAATCGATTGGCTCTCAAAAACCTAGCTGACAGTTGAATTTCTTGCCGGTAGATTGGAAAACCGGCTCAGCGTGGATAGGCTAGAGGCCTATGCGAGCAGAACACTTTCATAAAAATGATATGATGTAACGAATATAACTCTGAGTGGTATTGGTTCGGACTTCCATTTTCTAAATTCTTGACTCAACTGAAACCTGTTACTGAGTAGAAAAGAAAAAAAAACTTATAATATACAAATGGAATGAGGCAATTAAATCTAAACAGAAAAAATTTAAATGACTTTTTTGGTAAAAAAAATTAGATTGATTCAAGTTTCAATGAAATTATCCGCCATTTTTGGGCCGATATTCGTTTTTTTAGAAATTTCACTTCAGGTTTCTCTCACTTTCTCTCTATCTCTCTCTATACTTTTTTCATACTCTACAGGGATATTTGAGGAATAGGGCGAATGTATGTTTTGATCATACTGATGACTGAGATTCCTGGTGTTGCAATTGATACGATATTGTTCAGAATTTAAGGGCGACACTTTACGAAACGTCATATGATTTGATGTTTTTTTTTTCTGAAAGATTTAATCTTCACTTCTGGCTGAATTTGAGTTCTATTGTGCATCGTACTTTTGGGTAGCTTCATTATTTATAATTCACTCAGTTTATTTATTCACTGATGGGTTTTTGATTAAAAAATTGTGAGCTAGTAATACACACGATATTTCTGCTTTTTATAAAGCGTGAATAGTCTGAGGCCGCATGTATCACTTTTCATTCATATGCAGTGCCGGAGGAGAGTATACGAGATCAAAATCAATGAATACATATATTATCATTTTCACAATGATAATGTAAATATGTTTGAAATCGATTTTGAAATTTGTTTCCTATAAAAGAATTGACCATTTGTTTTTCGATTCAGGGTGATGTTTTGTAATAATTTATCATTCTGTTTTCGAAATATTCTCACAATTACTCAGATTCCGATGGTGCTTTCTTCTGGTTCAAAAGTTATCGCTGGTCAAATATGGAAGGACAGGCATATTTCACCTTTTTTGCACTATAAAACCAGTGGAGCACATGTTTACTCGTATTATTCGTTCTCCTACTCCGATATGTTTTCTCCGCAACTAAATTCATTTCATATGAAAATATCTCTAAATTTTTTGATTTCCCGACGGTCTAGTTAGGAAATTTGGAAACTATACTTTTTGATTCAAGCAGTCTTCAAAATTAACAAATCTAATGTCATTCATATGAAAAACCGAATCAAATGCAAGTACAAGTATGGGAAATGGCCGGCATTCTGAACAAATGATTATAGACTGTCTATCGGAGAGGCAGCGTCCAAAAATTTGGAGCAAGTTCTTTTTTCGTTGCAGCATCGTCTGAACTATTTCAACGTGAGACAACATGGGGCCTATTATCATAGTATGCATGTGTTGTTGATATTACTTAAAATTTTGACGGGGTAAGTCCAAATACCAGGGTTTACAGGTAACTCAGGTGTGATCTATTTGTACATAGGTATTTTGATCTGTTCCTCTGGTACTAATATACTATTTATGTGTATATTCAATTTTGTTCGTTAGTTTTTTTCGTGTAATTACTAATCAATTGACCTACTACATGTGCATAAATGTATATTATTACTATATACGTCATTCGCAAAACAAGTCTCGTGACTGGCATTTCTAGAAATGAGCAAGTTACGTTATATAAACGCAGAACTAGAGAACTATTCACTTGATGACGGCTGTTTGCCTAATATCCCAGCTTCTCAAATAACTCTCGGGAAAATGGTGCTTGTCTTGAAATATGTTCACTTCGTGCAGAATAAACGTGAAGTTCTCAAGGCTGAACTAACAAAGAAACTCTGAGGTACCTAAAGTAAATTTGATTACTGTTTCTATTGACAACTCAGCACGAAATGAGATCAGCAGAGATATTTTATCTTAGTTTGATGTCGACTATCCAAATGGCATTAAAAACTATTTTTTCATTATTACTGAAACATTGGTTACTATTGTGAATATAATATTTGATTGAAAAAAGGATATTGATATTCGACTTTCCAATATGCCATCCTTCCGAATGAAAATCCATAATGGATATTGTGTTGAACGTTGAGATTGGAACCATTGATGTAAGAGTTGCGTTCGGACATTTTCTAGAGATTAAGTTACCCTAATACCAAGCTGATTATCACACGCACTAGACGCACGTTTTGCTCAACATATAAGCATATTCAAGGAATAAAATGATGATGAATTTTCTTGTCCTAGAAATTCTGAAGGCGCGTTGTGGGCAAGTTATATCAGTTTGGTGTTAAGATAATTGATCTGAAAAAATGCTTGAATATTGTATTGCCCTAATTGATTTCTCAATTCAGAATCGACATGCGATTATCACTAAGATCACAATATCAGTCTTAGGGTTTTTGATCAGATATGGATAGAAAATTGATTTCAGAAAAAATGTCAATAATATCGGGATGAACGATACCAGTTCCTTAATAGTTCAAAAAATGAAGCTGAGAAAATGGTAAAACCTCGCAATTTTTTCGTCCAGCACCGACTTGTACAAAAATTTGGTATCAGGCTTATTACACCCTCTAGTTCATTTTCTGTATTGTGCCGTTGTACGCTTTTCGTTTTATAGGAGTGAATACTACCCCTAATTGTCAAAACTTATGAAATAACATTAAAAACCAACATATGGGAAAAAATATGGAATGAAACCAAAGGATGCAGTTTTGCCAGGATCACCCTGGGCGACCCTGAGAAGCTGGATCCAAATAAATATTTGGCGATGACCAGGAAGAACCTACGTTTAACAGTGGGATTTCTGACTGGACACTGTCAACTAAGGAAACACCTCCATATTATGGGGCTAGTGGACACACCTCTATGCAGGATGTGTGAACAGGAAGATGAAACTGTCAGGCATGTCTTATGCGAATGTCTGGAGCTATCGTCGATAAGAGAGTGTGTGTTCGGTGAGTCTTGGCCTACACCTGCCGATATTAAGGAGATGTCCCCTGGTGACCTGTCCTCCTTCCTGGATAAGGCAGGATGGACAATGTCCTAGGAGGGCGACTCCTTGGGAGGATGTACAATGGGCCATATTGTGGCCTAAGTGCTGTGGGTCTATACTCACCCTCCCTACTCTACAGATACAGAGATGGGAAAAAATAGTTCTATAATGATTGTTTCATGCTTTAGGATACAATTTCATAACCTTTCAACCTACCCTTGTTATAAACTACCCTTGAAAACATTGAAGTAATATGTCTTCGAACTTTAGAATACACTGGTGAGAAATCAACGAAATATACACTCAGACACGCGAGCAGATTTTTCTTCTTCTTCGTCTTCCAATATGAATGGATAAAGTGGTACATATAACGTAACGGCCGAGTATACCGGTTATGTAGATTACTACGCTCCGAAGAGGGTAATTCAAATTTTTCAAAAAAAATTTGATCGTTTTTTTAAGCATACCTCCTTCATTTTAGGTGATAGAAAATTTTTTCAGGAACGATTTCATAGAGCTTTTCGAGAGCTATAAGACTATGTGAATGAAATTACTTGAGATCCCTCAATTTTTAAATAAGGAGAGTTCAAAGCTCTTGACTAAGGTGATGTTCGATCGTAAATGTATTTGTTGTTGGCTATATCTCGCCGAATATTCACTTCACAAAAAACCTACACACAGAAAAAATTTTGTCATTGAAAAAGCTTCAATTCAGTACTGTATCGTTTTTTTCTGTCTTTAGTATTTTGAGGGATATTTATAATAAAAGGGTTAAAAACACGAAATTGACAAAATATCGTTTTCTCTTTAAACTCCAATTTTTTTTAAATTAGGCATCTCCAATTGGTTAAAATTCGTGGATGTATTGATAGTACATATATGAAGGAAATGATAGAGGGGTGGCGATCAATTTCAGTTAGGGGGTACTTTGGAGGTTGTTTTCACAGATTTTTTTTGTAGAAAAAAGTGGGTACCAATCTCATTTTGATCATAAGTAGGTTAATTTTCATGCTAGAAAAACATTTTTTCATTTGTTTGAAAGCTCTAATTGAATACTTCAAAAAAGATTTCTTCGAAAAATGCAAATTTTTCTCGTTATGTCGCATTAAATCTTTCAATTTATACATTTGACGAAAAAAGCTAAGCATTAATTTGCTGTATCTCAGTTCGTATGTGTCGTAAGAAAATAATAAAGAAGACATTGTTTTTGAATCTTCAAAAAGCTACAATTTGCCTTTCCACACTTTTTTTGATCAAATGCATAGTTTTAGAGTTATTTGCAAAAAACCATTTGAAAAAGTCGATTTTTTCGTCAAAAAATAGTCACTTTCAACTTCGAATAACTCAAAAAATATTACTTTTACGAAAAAAACGTATGGAACATTTTTTTCTTAGAATTACTCCTTCCGTCGATTCCTACAGTTGAAATGTAATGAAAAATTTACACCTCCGCGATGGGGTGGCAACCTCCCCCTAAGCTCTAGCGTACAGCGTCATGATATAGAAAATGATCCTTGAGCCATTTCCTACCTTCTGTGGAAATTTCAGGTAAATCCATGGTGGACGAAAAAATTGCGAGCCAAAATGCTTCATTTCCTGAACTATAAATAAATATTGTCGAAGTCAGATTGATATGTCCAGATATAGTGATTCTGATATTAATGTCAAACTATCAAACCGACATTGTATCAATATTGCACATTGAAACTTTGTGTAGAGATCAATTACTCTAACACCAAACTGATATCATCTGATCCCGAGGCGCGTTTCGCTAACAAGGTTACCATTTTCAGGAAAAAAAATCGAATCAGTTTGGTATAAGGGTATTTGATGTCTACACAAAATTTCAACTCCTTCACCAAAGCTTTCAATCCCAACCTTTTATATTGCATCTAACAATATACAGTTGGTAGTTGAACAATGTTGGGACAATATTGACCCAATATTCCCTTTCAAACTTTGTTTTCAATTACAATCAATTATAGTTCCATATAAATTGTGAGCAAAAATTGTAACATATTTCATCATGACCACCTTCTCCTACTTTTCTTCTGAAATAGCCTCTTCCGACAAGAAGTGGAGAACTCAAAAAAAATGCATTTCACTCATTAGTGACGTTGGAGAAGAATTATTTGAGTCCAGAGTATCAGAATTTTCACTGTATTGTGGATTGATGTTCGACTTGATACCAAAGAGTTAAAAACTATCAGCGTATATCGTTGATTACAGTGGCATAATTCATCATTTTTATTGAGGCAACTGTAGTAACTGAAGATATAAATTATTATTAGGAAAACATTTGGTAATTCCACCAATGCTCCAATAAAACCAAATTCATCCATAACGTAGGTTCCATTGCAAAATATAACGAATATTTCAGATTCTATCAGCGAATGAAATTTCTGATGAAATATTCAGATTAACCGCTATCAGATCCGCTGTGTAACAAATTATCGGTGAAATATTATTTAGTTCAAAAATGCGTTGTTTCGACACCACGCGCCATAAAAAATTAAAATCAATTTGTTCCAAAAAGTAATTGATTTCAATTCAGTTTTTAATGAAACGATGAAACATTTTGATTTAATGCATAACAGAGGTTAAAATGATGCTAGAATATCAGAGCACGAGGTGAGCAATGCAGTTGTTTGGAAGTGTTATCATTTGCTCATGAATGACGTGCATCAACGTCAGTTCGTTCGATATCGTCAGTAATGAAGGGTAGGCCATATTCATGCTGATTTTCCGATAATGTGCATTTTTTCAGCTGAACGTGCTCTGGATGAGTGTTTATATTCCTTGTATTAAAAAAACAATCGTTTGTCATTTATTTTTTCAATTTGAAATTCAAATTATTTTTTTCCGTAGACTTTTTTAAGAAGCATTTTATAATATAAGACTTAATACTAACAAAATTGAACTCATGGGACGACATATCGTTAAAAAAAAACACACAAATTTATAGAATATGAAATAATAACATTGCAATAAATAAAATTATTCACAGAACGAGCAATTTATATTGACTATGATTCAAGATCCGCCTGAAAATAATCACTGAGTGAATAAAAAACATTTTCATAGGGAAGATTTTTAACTTCACCTTCAAAAGTCTTAATGTTATCAATTTGCTTTGGCGACATTGGGAGCTTATTATATAATTTCATTGATGAGATGTGAGTCCATTTGATACTTTACGTCAATCGATGATTGGGAACAAGAACATTGTGATTTTGTCTTATGTTATGCCCTGGGAGAAAACATGTATCGTCTCTTTTTCTGAACATTTTACAATGAGTCTTGACGTGAATGAGGGAATTGAAGATATACATCGACACAACAGCTAAAATTTTCAAATCTGCAAACAGTGGCTCACAGGAGTCAAGACATTTTTAAAACACATAGTACGGATAATTTTTTTTTGTTCCAATAGAACCTCCTGAATGCCCAGTATACAATGTTCTCCATTCAATTCTGAAACTTCGATTTGAATGATATTTTTCATTACTTTATGCGTGTGGAATAACAATGAGTTCGATGTGTCTGTACAATATTTGTGAAAGAATCCATTATTTCCCAAATATCTTATAATCCTTGAGCCGATTTTTTTGAAACTCGACAGTGTTGTATGGATTAGTGAGGGGCCAATTCACTATTTAGATTGAATTCACCATGCCCAGTGGCGTCCTGGAGGGCACTTATTCCAATATTGTTTCCCAAAAAAATGTATGCGCCAGAGATTTTTTGCTTTTTTGCTTTTTTGCATTGAGCAGCCGATACTACAATTTATTTTTTGAACTAGCTCTTCTCTGTGTCCTGCCTTATGTTCGAGAATGTCACCATTATTCATAATGTTGTCTCAGAGATACCCAATAAAGTACAATTTTCACAAACAAAAAAAAGGTACCAAAAAATTGCCTCAGCAGACCGTTGTATTTTCAGTTGCCAAATGCTCCAGCACGTATTTTTGTTAGTTCTAATTTTTCAATTAGATGTGGAGTATTCTTTCTTATTGAACTCACGATGGGTCTCAGAAGATGATTTTGTTTGAGAATAATTGATAACCCATAGAAATGTGGTGGTACAGCTGTGTGCAATCTGTTGTGGAAGTGTGTCTTTGTATTTCAGTAATGTTCTGTATATTTTCTGTTCAATGGCTTTTGTTCGGTCTTGCTTCAGTTCAGTGCAGCCTTGTTTCAATGTTATCGATGTACCTTAGTTGTGCGTCTCATATTTGGTATTTGTAATTGATTGTTTCAATTCATATTCGTGTGTGCCCATGATAACTGTGGTGTTCCCTTTATCTGCTATAAGAATTTCAATACTTTCATCACATCTTGAGGATTTTATTGCATTTTTCCTTTCGAATTTGTTGTGTTAGTATCATTTTGCAATCTGATCTATAATCATCAGCTACCTCTGGTGGTAAATTATGAGAATAATTTTCTTCAGTTGTTAACATTTTCTTTGAAATGTAGGTGTAGTTTTTAGAATCGTTCTGTATCATATTTTGTTCCGTGAATTGTTTCATTCTAGATCAGGGGTTCCCAACCTTTTCTTAGTCCGGGACCACTTTTATATTATTCTTGTTAGCAGGGACCACTATGAAAGACTCACATAGTGGTACATATATACGTACATTGTAGGTATAATTGAGATAACCTGTAATAATCAAACCGTAACTTCAATTAGCAACTCAATAGGATATTACAAAAAAAAATAATAATATTCCTAGGATAAACTTCTGTGATTTTGTATTAATGTTATTTCTGAGTTTGTATCTTCTTCACGAGTTCGGCTCTCCTAGGACTAATTCTGCACATTCAAATCACACGCAAATCATCACTTACTTTCAAACGATTCTTCGCCTTGTTCTAAATTCCCAATAAAGCAGAAAATCATTGTTCACATAAATAAGTTGTAGAAAAAAATCATAAAGTAGCGCAAGGAGATTTCTCGAAGTTTAGTATTTGAAATTGCCTTTTCACACCAAAACGACTCAAGTGAATTCAATTCAAAAGCATCCTTGCACTTTCTGTCATTTCGGAATTCAATGAGTTCTTCCTGGCTTTCTTCAGTAACTTTTCCAGCGTCTGTACTTCAAGGGTTACGAATCAGTTTTCGATCAACTTCAGTTAGGTATATACTGGGAAGTAACGATTGAATTCATCAATTAACATTTGTAAATGAGTCCTGATGTTTTCTTGTATATTTTCTTTATTAGTGTCATACTATTTGTCTTCCACAAGTGCTTTCCACGTCGCAAACGCAGAATAATTATATTCTTCACGTTCACGTAACCACAACTGAAGTTTGCAAATAAAAGCGCGAAGTTTATCTTCGAAAAGGAATATATTTGCGACATTTTCGAATTGTTCATTTCCGGACCCTTGCAGTTGTATATTCAATTTAAGTTTGTGAAAATATCCACAGGATAAGCAGAATTCATTTGACATGCCGGATTAGTGAACTGTTTTAACAAATCATTCATTTTTTTCGTCAACCAGAAAAATCTCAACCTCTGCTCTCAGTTCATACAATCTTCCCAAAATATTACCTTTCGATAGCCATCGAACTACTGTGTGGAAGAGAAGTGATTCATGGTCAGAGTCCAATTCAGTGAATAATTTTAAAAAAAGGCGTGAATTTAGGGCGCTGCTTTTGATAGCATTTACAACTTTTTTGGCCATTTTCAGTGTATCATTAGGGCATTCAGGAAGAGTCTTAGAAGCTAACGCTTGGCGATGTAGGATACAGTGTGTTGTTATTACCTTATTACCTTATGACTTTTCTGTTTTACTAAGCCAGCCCGAAACGTGATCCCAACATTGCCGGAGCACCATCAGTACAGAGGGCAACGAGTTTATCCCACATAAGATTATGTTTCTCAAAATATTCCGATATTGAGTTCATGACGTCGATACCTTTCGATGTTGTTTCCAGGTCCCGTGAAATAAATAATCCTTCTTTAATTATTTTGTCGTCTAAAAAGCGAACAAATACAAGTAGTTGACTACAATTTGAAATGTCAGTCGATTCGTCACACTGCAAAGCGAAAAATGGCGACTTTTTTATTCTTGAAACAAGTTGCTCCTCGATATCATTTGACATAAGTTCAATTCGAGCTTTTACCGTGTTATTGGACAGAGGTATATCTTGTATTTTTTTGTTGACCTCTGATCCCGAAACTTCTTCGATGGCTTTGATCAAATACGGTTTCACGAGTGTTTCTCCTACTGTGTGAGGTTTATGAGATTATGCTATTAATTTAGAAACCTCAAACAACGCTACCTATGATTTTTCCGATGTTACAAATCTGTACCACGGGTTTCATTTTTTTAAGTTCTCTTATTTCCTTAAAAGAATCCTGGCGGACGGTCAAACAAATTTGAATGCACCGATAACTATTGTCGTATTTTCTCTTAGGTGCCATGTTCTGAAAATAAAATACAAAAAATGAAACCGAATACAAACCAAGAAAATGAATTCGGGTATTTCAATATGATCGTGTAAACTAGAATCAATTGAAATGATACTGTGTATTTTTGGAATGATATCCAAAATAGTTTTAGTTTGCGAACAATATACTACTTTGCTATAGGTACGATCCCGCCAAAAGACAAACAGAAATAGACGCATTGAAAATGTTTGGCCAGAAAACGATCATTTTAAAAACTTATGAAAGGGGTTTATCGAAACAAAATGTTTACCTACCTATTACATCATTTAGGAACAAATTCAAGAAATGAAGTTAAGAACAACGGTAAGTATTGAATGATTCACTTCCTCGCACAGTCAGTAATACTAAATACTATTACTGACACAAATATAACGAATGAATGACAGCGCGAAGCGTTGGTAATTCCTTGCACACGCACGATACACGCTCAATTGTACGCAGACTGCAGCCTTTGGTTGTATCATATGCCCCCACCACCTGCGCTCTTCCAAGCCGAACGTGGAGCGATCCGTGATTTGTCGAACTGCCCGGCGACCAACCAACCAACCATTCGCGGACCATATTTTGACTTCTGCGGACCACTGGTGGTCCACGGACCACTGGTTGGGAACCACTGTTCTAGATATACCGTTTTCGAATCTGACTTTTTTTTTTGGTGGAATATAATTATCTCCCTTACCATAGCATACCACGCTCTTTCAATGATTCTTCTACATTGTTGATTATTATGTGAAAAGTTTCAATCTCACCACTTTGTGGACTATTCTATAATCACTATATTTGTAAAAAAGATAAACTACTATTATGGGAACTCGAAAGTAAAAATTCTCTGAAATACTTACACATTGCAGCCCATACCGTGCCTCTGAGGACTGTTTTCAAGTCATTGGGTTGTGGTGAATGAATTCTTCAGATTGTGGTAGGCTGAGAACCCCCAAAAAACACGAAAGAAGAATCCATTCCCCACAATATAATGACTTTCAAATAGTACATAGAATAACATTCCGAATAAGGGACATAAAGTTTCAAAACATCGGACATGTTATTTCCTACCCCGTCTTTTTCAAAATGAACAATTAGCCACTTTCCAACTCGGAAATAGGTGAGAATCAATTACATTTTATTATGATTTCGAAAATAGGTGAGAATCAATTACATTTCATTATGATTTCGAATAATGATATTTTATTCATTCAGAAATATGTAGGTTCCAAAAATAGCATGTAACCGTTTTATTAGTCATTTTCTCAAGTACAGAAATCACGCAAAATGACAAACGCATTCAGGGAAACCAAGCCAAAATATGAATATATTCTAACCCCTAGTAAATGACAGTTTCAAATAATGACAACGAATGACACTTGTTGTGAACTTCAAGATTGCAGAAATAAAAATCAGAAATGTAACAGCCGCCTTCTTGCGTGAAATTTGGAAACTTGGCTTCAACAACCTCCGAAAGCGCTGATTGCGATTATTTTGTTTCAACTGTGGTTCCAGCTAGGAGTGAAGATAATGGAACGCAGACTTCTGTGATGGTTTCAACTATTGACTTTGATATCTGTCTGACATGTAATGCGTCATTGAAATTTTATTTCTCTGAAGCATAACTTTCGAATGTATTTGGAGAAAATAGTTTTCTGCGAGTTATGAGCAATTTTTTATTCAATTGTAGATTGAGACCACAATTCCTAAAAAATGCGCAAAAAATTCATCGTTTATTCCAAGAATAACAAGTTCTTTTCTATACTTGGAATGAGTGAATGAAACCATCGAACTATAAAAATATCTTCGGAATCAAATTTTCAACCCATATTTTCTGTGCAAAGTATAGTTCTCTTCGGAATTCACGCTGTTATTATTGAAAGAAGACTCACATAACGCTCCCAGAATTCCCGGTGAGTTACAGAAAATCATGTATTCTTTTGAACTGCGTCATAAAATGAGAGTCATTTTTGAGTATATGACGCCCTATATCCCTTTTTCCCCACAATGCCTTTGATGGGTTTCTTTCCGAATCCCAAGTAGAAGGCATTAGGGATTCTTCCACAACACTTTCCATTAATGTCTGTTTCTATTTCGGTTCTGGCGTCATTTTGTGACCTATCTGCCTGTACTATCGTCATATATCATCACTTGCATTCGACATGGCTTTGCTTTGATCTCGATTACGATAAGAGTAAAGATGAAACAGAGTAATCAATCTACTGTTGTCGTTTTCGATTGTCTGTCTTTTATATTGAAGTCAGATAAAACTTTCTACCACAATACCTTTGTTGAGTTCCTGTCCAAAGCTCGAGTAGAAGGCTTCTGGGATACATTCGCCACAATTTTCATTAATGTCTGTCTCTCCTTCGGTTCTGGCTCCATCTTTAGACCTTTCTGCCTGAACTATCGTCATATCGACGACGATTGCATTCGATATGGCTTTGCTTTGATCCCAATTAGGATAAGGCTGAAGATAAAACAAAATAATCAATAACAAGGTCTTTTTCTACCACAATACCTTTGTTGAGTTCCTGTCCGAAGCTCGAACAGAAGGCATCTGGGATACGTTCACCACACTTTTCATTAATGTCTGTCTCTATCCCATTTCTGGCTCCATCCCAAGACCTGTCTGCCTGAACTATCGTCATATATCATCACTTGCATTCGATATGGTTTTGCTTTGATCTCAATTACGATAAAAGTAAAGATGAAACAGAATAAAAACTGTTTATGACGAATTAGAAATAGATGGGACCAAGAAATCACGTCCCATACAAACTTTGATCCCATTTTTCACCCTCTTAGGGGTGGAGTTCTGGGAAACCCTGTCTCATCGGATGCTTCCGTCATAAAGAACAAACACACCCTTCAAGTTTCAGATCTCTACGATCAGCAGTTTACGCCGTGCATGGATTCACCTGCAGAATAACTTTCTACCCCGTTTTAACCCCGTTAGGCGATGAATTTCAATAAAATACGAAATACTTATTCATCAATTCTGTTAAAAAATTATTATGCCAAATTTGAAGTAGAGTGGGCCAAGAAATCACGTCCCATACAAACTTTGATCCCATCATTCACCTTCTTAGGGGTGGAATTCTAGGAAAACCTTTCTCATCGGATGCTTACGCCATAAAGAACACACCCTTCAAGTTTCAGATCCCCACGATCAGCAGTTTAGGCCATGCATTGATTCACCAGCAAAATAACTTTCTACCCCGTTACAACCCCGTTAGGCGATGAATTTCAATAAAATACGAAATACTTCTTCCATCAATTCTGCTGGAGAGTGTTTATGGGTTATTTGAAGTAGATTGGAGAAAGGTATCAATTTGACCCTTGGGGGTGGAATTTCGAAAAATTCTCATTTGCCGGATGCCTGCACGTCATTCAAAGAACACGCCCTTCAAGCTTCAGGTCTCTACGATCAGCAGTTTGGGTTCTGCGTTGATCCGTCAGTCAGTTATTTAGGACAAAGTATTTTATGTTTATAGATTAACGGAAAAACCTGTGTAGTGATTCAAATATAAAAGCTAGCTATATAGTACCACGTACTATTTTTTAGAGCTAATAGAGACCACCATTTTTGGTGAACACCCTCCTGTTCGTCTATACCGAACGGTATAACCGTTTAAGTATCACATTTCGCCTGATTTAACATTTACTGGTATTTCTCACTGAATTTTTCGTTCAATCATAGGTTAATATGGCTTACATCACCCCTGAAAAGTTTAGCTTTCTGTTTGTGAAATAAATTTTATAATATGATCATGATCTCCGAAGATCACGCCCTACAAAAAAACAAGTTACAAACGAACCTCTTTATAATACTACTCTTATAATAGATAATTCTGAACCTCAATTTCCGAATTCCAATAACAACTGAACATATAAAACGATTTCAACAGTGAGTGCTTTATTTCACACAGACATTGCAGAAAGTTTATCACGCTGTTCGGGAGTTGGTTATTATTGGATAAGATTCGAGCTGATAGACTCACCCGTTTAACACATTTTTGGCAAACATTTGCTCATTAATATTGAACGAGCAAAGTTCCGACATGTTCCAGATATGTGATTATCCAATTTCGCACGAGGAAGGCGTCATCCAGAGCATTAATCGAGTTTAGAGGCTTATTAAACTTATAGTTTGTTGGGATAATGGGTGAATATTGCAACAAAAAACAGAATTTCCTAACTTCAGTGAAGTATTTGGGAAACTAGGTTTCAGTAATGATAATAGTAGTAGTAATAGGATGACGATATTCTCCAAATACGTTATGTTTGACGAATAGCGCAAAAAAAATTCGTAAGATTTCTACCTGGAAAGGGTGAATTGATGTAGTGAACTTCTGAATCATCAGTCTGCCTCAATCTGGGAGATCGAAGCCAGGAAAGGCGCTTATAGATTTTTTTGCGAAAGAAATTTATCCCAACTTTTAAACTGATTTTTTTGTTCATGAATTGTACCTTTCGTTTCGAAATATTTTTTGATCTGTCAGTAACGTATTTTTCAGTGTCATATATTTTTTTTTTCGAAATAGTGTAGAACTTGGGTCATATAAATTTTTTCTTCAGTCTTAATCAATATAGATATCCCGTACATTCTTATAACAGAAACAACTCTCTCTTTCTCAATCATGTAACGAGTACTATTACATTAAATAAATAAACCTACCCTGTTTACGAACTATCATTATTCTAGAAATTTTCTGAACGCATCCATGATAGAATCCTGAAGGAATCAAGAGACTGTTGGATTTGGATCTCAAGTCATGAATTGACAATGTTCAGAAGAGCGAAGAAAGCTCTGTAGCAAGCGAATTTCAGAGTGAAACTTTGTGTTCTGTGTATTCTAGCTCGCGAAATATCCTAATAAGTGTAATTATTCAGCGAATGGATTCGTTTTGTTTCCGTTATACCGAGTGTCATTCTTTGCCGAACCAACAAATAAAACAACAATAATTTTTCAAAATTTGTCGAAACCATTTCTTGATACGTTTGCTTGTCTATGCTTGACAATGTTCCTTGCTCAGTGGTATTGAGCAAAATTTTATTGAGAAACCTATATTCATTTATATTGTTCCCATATACAATTCGAATACAATTCGAATACAACAATATTTCATACGAAAAAAAAAATACCCACAACCTCTTTGAATACTCCCCACTGCACGAACCCCTTGGATACTGTTGACGCAGTGTCCTATTACCCCATGTATGGCAAAGCTGTTTTTTATATGTTTTCATTCAACTCTTGACCTTCCAGAAATCGAGTATGAGGCTCATGGATAATTCCTAACCAGAGACAAACATTTCTGTGATAGAGCACTTGATCACGAATCTGTCAGGCCAGTTCGAGGATAAAAAGCAATGACGCCACTCGAAGTGGTTATTTTTTCTAAAACAAAGTTTCTCATCACTCAACTATACTATGAGTCACTTAATTGAAAATTGCTGTCGGTTTAGAATTAAACATGCCTTATGACCCCTTTCAACAAATGTTTTTGGAGAAATATCAAACAAACCACTCAAAATGAATAATCATTCGAAAAGATTAATTCCTTGATACAGGTTTGAAATCGTCCACTCTGACCAATGTTGAAGTATTTTTTCACCTTGAAACTACTGTAATATTCACTATATCGAAACCTGTCAGGAAATCAAACTCAAACACAAGAAGTCTTGAAAAAAGAGTGAGTATTTAAATTTTTGTTGGAGACAAAATCAAATATTATAGTAGTTATGTAAAGAGTGTTAACGTGCATAAGTTAATGAAAAAAATTTGTCAACGAAATACGAAAACACAAATTATTTTCTGTTTGAAATTCTTTATCATAGATTTTTGGGTTGTTAATCCACCACAATCTGGAAAAATTGAACACTTGTATATATTCCAATATTCATTACAAATAATGTTACTCGAAGTTTCGATTACTAGTACCTCCAGACAAATTGTCTTGGTCCGGATAGTTATATTGTCACAATTTTTCCTCATAGGGAATAAATGGGTAAGAAACTTTCTTTCGAAGACTTGAGGGTGTTCACCAGTTTTTGGAGTAGTATCCCCACATTCTGAAATCCCCTGTTGTATCGACCGAAAGCTTTCACGTTCAGGATTTGAACAGCTTCCTTGAATATTCTTCAGGACCAATCTTTTACTCTGTGGTTGACCCCAGTTCCCGACTATTTAATGTTGTGTACGTTAATTCGGAAGTGATCTGCTATTCCTCCTTCTGTAGATTCTTCATGAAGTTGGAGTATTAAACTGGACGAATATTTGTTCTCCTTGTATGAAATGATGACAAAAAAAGTATTATTCAATGACACTCGTAATGGAACCTAAACCCTAGTTATAGCAATATCAGTGATACAGTTCTAATGTCATCCCGATGATACTGGGAATTGCTTCTGAGTTAGAAGAGAGTTCAGAGAAAGAAGTATCAGAATGGAGACCACTTGTCAGAATTCAATGCTTGCGAAACCCAAGTCCATCTGCCGGTATTCAATAATTTGATGCCAGCAGTAAGGGTTCAAAGGAATAGCTTCATCTCGATGCTTGAAACTACGATCATGAGTAATCTCTCAAAGGACATTAGTGACCTCTTTCCATAAGTGAATACGTTGTCCTATCCACTCGATACCTCAAAATTTTCGTAACTAGTGAACATTCGCGGAGAAGTCGGCAAAGTATTCAATTTCAATGAATATTTTCATGGAAATCACTAATTTGGAGAATCACCAATTACTTTTCATTCTGCTGTTCCCTTGGCCTGATGAGTACAGTTCTGTCACGCTTTTCTTGTAGCCTGGAGATATGTCAATACCCTCTGTTGAAGAGCTTTCCTGAAAGTAATTCCCTTTATCCGTGTTCGAAAGACGATTTTTCCCAAAATCGAAAAATTTATATTTTTTTATTGACGTGTTTATTTTTCTGTCATTTTTTTTTTTCATAACTCACTAACATTCATAACAAGAACGGCATTTCCAAAATGATATACAATGTGTATCGAGTACAAAATACATATAAAGTATTGAAATATCACAAATTATGCTACACCCTCTTTCCGTCTCCCTCTTTCTCCTTCTCTCATAATTTTTTCCAAATATAGCCACACAACTGTTGTGTTTTTTTTTCTGGAAGTGTTCCTCCTAGGGTGACATTTCCAGACTCGGTTCAAACGATGCTTTTTCAACTTCACATAAAAACTTACATATTACTCTCCAAATTATCCAATTCAACATTCTTTTCCACGGATAGAAATCAGTTTTTATGAACGTTGACTTTTCCAGCATTTGAGAATCGGGAAGCTCCTCTTTTCACAAAAATTTCAAAGCTTGTCGCTATGTTGCGCAATGCAGAATTTCGTCAGAATCCCATGAAAATGGCCAATGAAAGCTAATAATATATCGAGATTAATTAATACACCAGTAATGAGTGCAGTAGTAGCCAAAATGTATAGCAGACAAAAACTGTTAGAGTGCTTTTCTGTCATTCACCTAATTTTGAACAATCTGATACGGCTGTTTGTAGATTCCACATATATGAGTAGTTTTGATACATGTAGATCCCAATCCAATAGTTTTTTTTTTTTCATTTCTATTGGGTACCTGAAAAATTACATTGCAATTCGAGGCAGAGTCTTAGCTGTAGACTGTAAAGATAAAGACTGGGATATCCTGTGAATTAAACTCATTGGACGCCTTTTCAGACTATTTAATAGAATTTAAATTCATTTATGGTCGTAAGAAATAACGGTTATTATACGGACCCAGACTAATTAATTAGTAAATGTTAATTCAACAGGCTCCACAAGAATTATCATATCTCCAGAGAGGTGAATTGAGTAGGAATAATCCCATGGAAATTGACTATGAATATCGAGAAATGAAAAGAAAGCCGATATATTCTCAAAAAAATATGATTTCTTCATTGTTCCTTGAATTATGGTGAATATTGAAAAGTGCTAGCTGTCCTGCGCTACGTGATTGTCATATTACCTTGAACCTCTGTCATTTCTTTCGAAATTATTGGGGTTGATGATTCGATGCGTTAAAAATTTTTTTATATGCCGTGGATATTTTAGACAACGCATCGAATTTTCTTATCAGAAATTCTCACCTGCGTTCACTAAAACATATTCGTTTCAGCATACTTACGTGGATAATGCAGCCAATATTGTATTTTTTCGTTGATATTTGACATGCACAGCTGGTGCTATTCGCACCAATAATTTAAAGTTATGTTCATTTCAAATAGGGAGTATTTCATATCTACATTAAAGTGTCATAGTTTTCAATGAGAGTATAACCACTTTCATTGGGTAGTTCGCCTTATACCTAGCATCTAGCCAAATACCTAGTTCATATCTCTAGAACACGAATAAGTTTGTCTCAAGAGATTCTAGTACAAGCATTTGCTTGAACTTCAATCACTCCCCCCAATGATATCACAAATTTATTTTTTTTCGTTTGAATGAATCGTTTTCATAACTAGCCGAGGCCTCCAAGCCTTTTTCGAAATCGCTGGACCCGAAATAACCTTTTTCTCCCCCCTTCCCCAACTCGTTATATAGGCTTCTCGATGATTCTATGACCTACTCCCAATGATCACAAATATGTGTCAGGCTTGTATCTGTTATATAACACCGCTAACATTGGAAGTTTAAGACATGTCATTTGTTCAGTTCCAGTACCCTTAACTGATGTATCATACACGTATCTGAATAACAAATGAAACTTGGTTTGAACATTTTACTGTTATGTGTCAAACATATCTCTTGGAAATGTTCATGACATATTTCTTGAAATGTACAATGAATTTGCGAGAAGAAGAACAATTCCATTAATTGTCTATGTTTCAGACATGAAACGTGTTATATATTTTTTCATTCCACTGTTTCATCTGTTTTACTGATCTCAGCGACAATGATTCCTGAAACTTACTTATGGCATGTACGCTAACATTTTCATTTATTTATCAGGTATGCTCAGGTATGGATTAGGTATGATACTTGCAAAATACTATATTTATTTTTGTCACATATTATATGTTTCGTTTCATGAATCACTTCTGTTGGTTTTCCAATACTCATGTAAAAAAAACATAATTGCAGTATATCATATATTTTCTGTCGATAACAAACATATTTCAGAACAAAAACACGATTCATTTCATCATGCATTGCCTTTTATGGTTTTTATGGTTCTTCCTTGTAAACCGCAGCTTTGACTGCTGTAACCATAACTCAGTATATTCTCGACTTCTTTCTGCAAATGAGGCCAGTTCTCTGCTACACCAGCTGAAATCAGTGATTCAATATGTACAGTAACTGAATTGACTGGGCGATACTGAAAATCCATATCAACAAAAAATATCACAGTTTTCTGTACGATATTCTGATAATAGATTTAAAAAACCGCGACCCGTGTTTCTTTATACAAAAGCTTCCTTAAGACGAATAAATTCGTCCTACACGTGTTTCACTGAATAATAGTCAGAATATTTGACTTTCTGTAAAAAAATCATAACTATTCAAGTGCTGTTGGTTAAATAAACTACCTGTAGTTTTATTTCATTGCGTTGATCTTCAGTACAATTCAGATATTGTTCAAATTCTTCTATTTCAAAACAATTTTCGAAGAATGATTCAGGATTTCAAACGCTTCTGAATGCTGAATGTTTGAAATGGATTCCCTCTTGGAACAATGATTTCTAGAAAATCTAGCAATTGAAAAAGAACTGAACAGATATTGTCACCTAGAATAAATCATGATTTATTATAGATGAAATGAAAACAACACAACACATGAGACACTCACCACAAACACACTAGCCTGAGACGCATTCAACGTCTCTGTCGTCTGAATAGTTCATAGGAGTATTTTCTTCTAAAAATTTTTGGTACACAATAAACTCAACTCCTATGCCGAACACATCTCACAGTTCAGACAATTATTGATATTGAGATGATACACAGAGTTCGACAAGGTGCTTGAGTACTGGTAACTAATTAAGTGGTACCTGAAACTTCTTGCAAAGTTCAGATATGGAAATTAAATTGAAATGGGGCTAATGCGATATTGTTTTCAACCAGTTCTGCCAAACATTAACAATAATAATGCTCATAACCTCAAATCCATAAATCTTGGCCTGAGTCAGAGACAGATGACAGTTCACCCTTTTATATGTCGTTAACTGAAGAAGGATGTTTCTTGACATGAAAAAAGTTGATTCCGAATATTTTCGAGTACCTGTCAATATTTGGGTAACTTATATCATCTGATACATTTATATCGTTATCAATGGCGTGTAATGTTCATTTATATGTACAAATTCTGCACCCATACATATATCATAAAACGAACAAAGTTGTTGTGATGCAAACATCTAGCAGAGTAACAAATTCAGCTATTTCATATGTCCAATATGTATCTGGTAATATGCCATTTGAAAGGTCCGGGTACGTTTCGAATTATATGTCAGAAATATAGCAAATCAAGATCATGGAAATGTCTCAAATTTGTTTCGGTGGACTCTGAATGGTATATGGCAGAGATATGTATGTTCACTGGGCTATTACCTGCCTTTTTATGCTTTTTATCCAGGATTCACGAATATTGAAAATTCAATTGAACGTTTTTCAGATAGATCCTGTTAATGAAAAGTTTTCAGTAGTTTTTCTTCAGACAATGAATCCATATCCCCCTTTTTCTCTTATCGCCAGTCAATCGACAATTTGAAAAACTGGAAAAACGTTCAACCTATCTAAAGGAACAAAGGGACTTGGTGAAAAAAGTGATTTATATTATTCGTTATCGGTCGTCCTTTGAGATAGATAGTTCAATATTTTATCAGGTTGAATATTCATTGGAAATATTATCGGCCTTATCAGAATCGTATATTATTTCGGAATCTTTGGTCGTTCCTCTGAATATCACGATTTGCTCACTGATCTGGGATTGCAATGAGATGATTGATTTGCATGAATGCATAGTTCTGATGAAGAAATCCGGACTTTCAATAAATTTATTTGAACTATGAATGAAATGTTGATAGTTGGTTTATACCTTCGTGAATTATCATTCATGAGTGACGTTCGAGTTTGATGGTAATGACATAGCAATGAGAAGTTGAAGTAGTAGATATCCTATTAATATTTCATGACCTCATCAAAAAGACGAAAAATCTAACACCAAGCAGTCTTTCATTCCAACAACACATGATCATCGAATAATGTCTATTGAACTGTCGGATGATAGGATTTTCGTATTATGGGAAATATGAAAAATAACAGATATATGGAATCGAAAAATCATTAGGGGATATTTGATATGAAAAGGAAATATCAGAAAAAACATATTTATATGGAAATGATATTTGAAGTATAATATAGTAAAAAACAAAATACACAGACCTACAACGCATTTGAAACACATAGGTTCTGCCAAACGATTTTAAATTTGTTCCTACACAGCGTCGTCCGTTGCTTGAAAACGTTATTATGCAAAATGCCAAAACTAGACGAGACATCGAAGTTTTTGCAGGTCATGGTGTTTTTGAAACCACTCCGAAGTGCGACAATTATTGGACTCGTACAAGTTTCCTCCTGAACTCTAAGTAATTTTGGGTTCAGAAAGCTCAACAAAAATTCCACATCTTGATTTGCCGAGTCACTGCCGGGCCACCGTGCTGGGTAATCGCGCGTTAAAAGGTAAGGCCTCGTTGATCCATTGCTCGCACAAGTTTCGACTTTTGAGGGTTGACGTTCGTTAGCTGGTTAACGGCAACGAACAATTTTAGAACAACAACAAACTGCCTCACTATATCATGTAGAAAATGTATTCGTACGTGTGAACCCCCAGTTATACCATTTGGTATCATTCCGCTTTATGTACCACTCAGAATATATTTGAATTTCAAAATCAATTTTTTACATTTTTGATTTTATCAGACTATAGGGAGTCTGTTTCGATTGAATACTTTCGAATATTTGAAAGGAATTCCAAATAGTTTCACTTATTCGAAACGTAAGGTTCACCGACAACACAATAAATTCGAACACTCAAGGTCTAGAAACGTGAACTATCAACGGTAGCGGTGTAAGTACAATGAGTACATAATACATTTAAAACTGATCTCTAACATGGAGCACTTTCCCTGCGTGAACTACTTGAGCAATGAAATTGTGGGAAATTGAACACATTATTTTTTGATAACATATGGTATCACCGACCGTCAATAAATTGAGACTGGAGAAGAAAAACATTTTCATATGAGAACTCTGTGGTGTGACATCAAATATTTTCGCTGAGCTTGGCACGCGTTTTTTATGAATGAATATAATTTGTTTGCTCTACATTATAATATTTCATCAGTGCCACTGGCATTCGCACCGGATTTGCAAAGAATCATTTTACTCTACATATTTTTCTCTAAGATTGAAATTTTGTTGATATTCTCATTCTTTTATGAATGAATCTGGCTTCATGCTTCTAAATAGAAGATTGCATACACTGAAAAATGGCTGATTACATTTTCCTCACAACTATCTCAAATAGGGTATCCAGTTAGAGGGCTTGAATGGAAGAATAGACTTCACTATGAATGAATTTCGTTTCTTGCTTTTTTTAATAAAAGTACACTTTTTGAACAGAAATGGAATTCATTCATCTCATGCATCACATTGAAACTATAAAGCAGATAAACAAAAGCAACTCTGTACAAGAATAAGTATTTCAACAGACAGATTTTTGAACGGTGAAATGGAAGAATCTCACTAAGTTTCAAAAAAGTATCTGGGGGTCATATCAAAATCATCAGATTTTCCTTGCTTCAACCTCTAGCACACTCTAGTTCAAATGTTTTGACCTTCGGAACATATGTTCATCAGAGATTTTTTTAATGAGCCCAAATATGATTTCAAAAGTAACAGCGTGTCAGCGAGGAGCACCCTGGATAATTTATTTTAATTTAACCCCATTTCTTTGGTTTGGGATATATTTATTTGAGTGTGGTGACTGAAATATACCCCTATTAGCGCAATTTGCATATTTTAAAAATATGGAAATTACCCCATTAGAGGCCATAACTATGATCTTCTGCTTGATGAATTAAATTTGCAATCACTCAGAAAAAATAGGGAAATCAGAGATATGTGCTTCATCTACAAATTAATACACAATCAAATAGATTGCTCAACTAACTTGTCATAAATGATGTTTAATTTTCCCCGACTTTCTTCACGTTCATGTAACACATTTTATATACCTGTACCAAATACATTGCATAACTTCCACTCTCCTATCACGACAATGTCTAGAAGCATAAACAATACACCTAATGTGGATATTTTCTTTCTGTCATTCGCACAGTTCAAACGTAACCTTCCCAACTCAATTCCAAACTGAAATCTATTTGTTTATCGGCTACCTTGTATTACTAGCTTATAAGTATTTTCATGTATTATTAAGTACACCTGTAAATGGGCTCTTGGCCTGCTGGATGTAAACTTGTTAAATAAATATATAAATTCGAACTGATTGACAATCGATCATCAGTCTACTTGAACTCTGTTTCATTATCCCATTTGGGACATTTGTGTTGTCCAACAGCAACCTCATCTACTGAGAGACAGATTTCATCGCGAAATATTCTTCACCTATTATATCTCATCGTAACGTTCACCACACTCGATAAACAGGAATGTTTTCATGATATCATTGTTCATCTTCATAGATGTGCAGGTTGATAGGCAGATGAAGAGATTTTTTTTCGATAAAAACAAACTTCAATATCAATAAATCCAGCAATGTTAAAATTTGTTAACTCTAATAAATGTTTAATTATTTTTCTGTTGAGTTTTATAGAAAAAATATCGAAAAATCATAAAAAATTATGCTAACCCACATTGTTAACATAGGATCGATGAGTAGCCACTGAAACCAATCAAATTCGGCGGTTGTCTGGCTTACAGATTTAATGCCGAATTTGACAGACCACGATATATATATCCTATAATCCAATTATATCAATGATATCTAAAACGATGATTATTATCATTATTATAATACTGATTTGACAGAAATGTGAAATTTACATATTTTATGAGTCATGGAACTCTAAATTTATGACCAGAGTAACCAAGGCGATAAAGGAAACATATCCACAAACCCTGCATCGAATCCGTCCATTTCTATTCATGTCGAAATCATATCTCAGATTTTTTCGATCATCCATCCAATATAACTTTTTCGAGCAGCCATACAAAAAACAACTCCTTATTATTTATTTTATTCATGACTTTCAGAGAACTGAATGTTTCAATGGCCCCAATAATGACCTGCGGCTAGAAAAACGCTGGCATATTCCGTTTTCTTCTTCAAGGATATCCTAGAAAATGAGGGAAGAGTAGACGAGGAGCTTTCGTTAACATACCAAATGAGGACGTGGACTAATGATATCCCTAAGTGGCTATTTCCTCTCGATCCCATTCTGCATGTGTTCAGCTTTATCGGTCTCGAGATAAATCAATTTTGGTATACAAGGAAATAAAATAATTGTGAAAAAACGGTTGATGAGACGTGAAAGGAATAATGTTTCGAAGTTATGACATCATTGTTTCGTTTCATCGGTGTTTGCAGTTTTTGTTTCATATGCTACAAGAACATAGTGTGAATCAAGAAAGAGGGGAGAGAAAGACACAGAGAGAGTTGTATTTTGTTACCGTCATTTATGATCGTAACAAATATCTAATAAAATGCTTCCTGTTGGAAACACGTGTCTGTCAGGTACCTACAGTGTGATATGTGAGTTTTTCGTGTTTAGCCATTGTCATTGGGCTTTTTCAGATTGAAATGAAAGTAATTATACGGAAATGGGTGGAGTTTCCCATCTACCCTTGAAATATACTGGGCTTCACTGTCTGTATTAGTATAAACTACTACTTTTCTTCGGGTTTGATGGCCGTCGTTCTTATAATTTCTTCCTTAGGTTCGTTCTTTGGAAAGACGGCCTTCAAACCCGCCCACTCTTTCGACAATTTTCAAGGTCGAACCACTGATTTGAGGACATCATGATGCTTTGCAATTCAAAATTGATATGTTTTCTCTTTTGACTACGAACAGACAGTGAAGCAAAATGGTTAAGGCTTCCGTGGCCGGGGTTTTCAGCTCAAGTTTATAGGAGGGTTAATCACTGAGCAAATTATGCGTTTCCACCATTTTATCAAAACACAAATACATATTGGCCTTTTTACAAACTTACCTTCCACAATGACTTATATTATTAGAAAACTATGGAATAGAAACGTCAGATTTTTTAATCTTCATTTTTTTTATAAATAAAATTGGAAAGTAGAGAAAACAATAATTCGATGAAAATAAACTTCAGACTTTAGAGATAACTGACTCTTGCCTTGTCAACGTAAGGAAAAATAAACCATTATAATGATATTCGTTCATGTATTTATCATACTACATATCAATATGAGTAGAATGAAGAGTATATACTAATCGAACAGAAGATAATGCAACAGAAAAATTAAATAATAAATTTAAATTTAGGTTTTTCAATTTCTCCCGAGATACCAAAGACTATATAATCTTCTGAGATATTTTATAATTTTGATAATAATTTTGAATTCAATTACTGGATTCTTCGATCTTACACGGTTAAAGGGAGTAAATGGGAATTAAAATTGTGATTGATTTTTCATTCATTCATTATATTTTTGGATATCTCCCTATATGTTTCACTATATATTGTAATACGTTATATGACTGACTGATCATACATCATACTTCAACCCCCCTTGTACACGCGCCTGATGAAGGTAACTTTCCATAATCTGATAAAATGAGAATTGATATTGGTAACTATACAGTGTAGGAAGGCAGATTACAAGTCTACCCCAAAAAGTTGCTGTGTTAATCAAAAACCAGTTCTATCTGAACACGTTCTTTCAGTCAGCAACTCCTCGTATAACACAAATTTGCCTTCCAATAAAATTCAAGAGCAAATGAATATCAAATACTGTTAACGTTTCGGAATCAAATTTGCTTTCGTTTTCAAAACTTCCTCACGAATATTTCTCTTTTCGTTAGTTTTTTGAAACCTGTCAAAGCTTTTACATTCTATATATGATATTGTCTTTCAAGAGGAATGGCCATGGTCGATTTATATCAACAGAACTGGTTGAGATGCAAGTATCCTCGGACAGCATGATGGAAGCAAATTCCTTCAACTGTCGTATTATGCTATTGTTTTCCTTTGTCATCATTTGAGTTTAATTTATTTCA
Organism: Zygogramma bicolorata; assembly: GCA_032362365.1. Lineage (NCBI taxonomy): Eukaryota > Metazoa > Arthropoda > Insecta > Coleoptera > Chrysomelidae > Zygogramma > Zygogramma bicolorata. The sequence continues at coordinate 63,149 of JAVJAQ010003863.1, forward strand.
TTCTACTGTGTGATCTCCATCGGCAGTGAGGATGTGTTCTGATGATTCGAAACCACCAGTTTGTCTTTCTTGATGTACATTTTACGTTCACTCTTTCGCACTTCCAACGGTCTGGATGTTTCACCGATATATTTTTGACAGCACGAACAAGGAATTCCATGATTACGAATCTTTGTGTTTTCTGTTATGTTAGTTGGTTAAATGTGGGTTAGTATTGAGCGTGATGTATTAGTTGTTATGAATGTTGTTTCAACATGGTACCTTCTGCCTATCTGCTTTATCTTTTTTGACAGTCGCAGTAGATGAGGTATAATGTTTGTTACAGGATGTGTAGTTTGTGCAGGTTGTATGTCTTCACTGTGGAATGTCTTACAATTTTCAATTTCAGTCATGCGTATCCATTTTCTTTCAGGACTGATTTTATGAAGTTAATCTCCTCATCGACCCTTTCATCTGGTCATCACATCAGGTAACCATTCTGTGTTTATTTCGTGCGTTTTCTGTGATGACGCTATAATTCAACTCAAACAATTCGTAAGATATATATATATATATATATATATCGTGTATCGTATGCAATGAAAGACAATATTTCGCAAGTGGTGTTTGAAAGGGTTCTTGAATCTAATGAGGAGATATCACGAAAACATATCGACTACTTTGCAAGAAGAAACTAGATGCCCTTGAACTGTCGATATTGAATGAAATATCACCAGGATTGGTAGAATGACTTCACATAGTGCTGAAATTTTGCAACTGATATTCTTATATATACTCATAAATTACTCAAAAAATTTAAAACTATGAATGAAAGAGTTTTCCATATTATGAAAATTCTTGATACTCAACGCAACCTCCTTCGTAATTCTCAAATGTGAAAAAACTTATTTATTATATGTTCTGCTCCTTAGTTTTGATTTTTGACCATCACAAAGGATTACCCTATACAAAGACATTCATTTGAGTTGTAAAGGAGTCCATTACCCATGGGTTCATAACCCGATTCTTGTGAATTCATTCTTTCAGTTCTTTGTCCCCGCCTATTTTACTTCTCATGAATAGCTCGAACAACGTTAAATCGAGAACGGAGCAATTTCCTCGATTATAAAACATTGCCATAAAACCTTTCGCTGTTCTCGGCGACCTCCTTTGAAATCCCACGAGTGACATTCTTAAAAATGCTATTTATTATGGCGGTAAGACTCCAGAGTCCTGGTCATTTGTTGCAGCCGGACACTTCGACAGAATGAAATAAAGAGGCTTTCCAAAAAGCAATAGGCCAATTACTTGGGTCGATATAACTGGAGTGGTATCATTTTTTCAGATTTTTTCTAGGTAAAAGGGAACTTGGTTCGATCTGTCGATTAGCCGTGTTTGAAAACCAAGTCGTCGTATAAGGGATATATGAACAAATGTTTTCTATGTTTCCCACTTAGATAACATTAACTGTTATGATAAACATATACAACATTTCTTTATACCTTATGATATATTCAACCTTTTCACGCTACTACAAGTATATGTGTTTTTCAGTGAAGATGAGCAGGCCCTCTGCTCGAAACATATATTTTGGTTTGGACTCAAATGTATTCGGTGGAGACGACTTGGTTTTCAGTCCTCCACCCTGTTCGACGATATTTCATTCATTTATGAACACCATTATTCGTTTCTGCACTTTTTCTTGTATAGCTTTCGACAGGTAAGAAAGGGATGAAATGACTTGAAGTATCATTCAATCCACCACCTTCGTGAAGTGTAATCATGGCAGCCTTTCGGTAAAAAATTGATACTTTTGATATACAGATGTAGAAAAAAACATTTAACGGTTTTGTGAACCGATTTTCTGTGAGTATCGTACAGAAAACTGTGATATTTTTGTTAACTGTGATAATCTTTGGAAAAAGAATATCAATTTATGGGACTACCGATGCAATTTTGAGCCAGATCTCACAGTCGATCAGCCTCATATCATATACAGGGTGTCCCTGGACTTCCTCTTTTCCTCTCGGGAATGTATAGATGGGGTCAAAATATCACCAGTACTTCATTTAACTTTTTTTCCTAAAAGTCTTCGTAACCAAGTTACGGGCCCTCGAAGTTACAAAATGAAAAATGTTTTTCTTTGATAACTTTTCAAGTGAATATTCAAAATCATCCAAATTTTGGTAATTGACTAAACAAATGAATTCCTTCGATGAGCTTTCATGCAGGAGTCAGTTGTTTTGCTACAAAGTCAGGAACGGACTACCCCCGATGGTCCACACCCCAAAACTTTGAAATGACAGATATTTTTCAATATTTTTCAACAAAATAAGGTTACTTGGACAATTTTATGAATGAAAGTACTCGTGTGGAAAGTCGATCGGAGCAACGAGTCTTGATAAAAATGTAGTTTTACTCGACGACATCAAACCCGCTCGTCCACCATTATTTGAAATGAATAATTATCAAAGCAGAAATAATAATGATAACGTTAATTCAACAACATTCATAACAGGAATAATACAAAGTATGCTGAAATGAAGTCGTAAACAAAAAGTACAGTACCTATATGGAAGTTTAATTCACAATTGTGAAAGCAGATATTTTTTCAAAAGAAATATCAAGTTCTGTAGATTCGTGGTGTTTTTGCACTAACAAGCTACTCTACTATGAAATATCGAATTCATTCCATATTTTGTATGTAATACGTGTGGAATAATCACGTTTCGTGTTGATCAGTTATCTGAATCTCATGAAACTCAATATTTGTATGTTTCAAATTCTTCTTCACAGCTAAACTGTTGAGGAGTTTCACTGATAATTATAATTTTATGGGAGAAATTCTTCAACACGAATCTAAATTTAGCTGAAAAAACGCACATCGGAAAAAATTTTTAGCCATACTAATAAAAAGCAAACGAATGAACTACAAAAACGGCTGCACATGATCAGGTGAAAAATATCCAGGGAATAATTATGTTCAATTTCTTTCACAGATGTTGACAAAAAAACCTTTTAGAAAGTTTTGATAAAAAATGAGAAACTGGAATGCGATTTTGTTTTGTTGAGTGGTGCGTTGTCATATGACTATTATTGTATTGTTAATATTCTATAGGATATTTTGAATTTTTCTGATATGGCCGAACAGTTTACATTCAATGAATATGCAGATATGCATGTATTTTATGGACGAGCATTTTGTAATGCTGCAGAAGCTCGTCGTCTGTATTCCGAGCATTTTCCTAATCGAACGGTACCGTCAAGAGAAACATTCGAGCGTGTCGATCGCAGCTTGAGGGAGACAGGTATGTAATAATTGATAATTAATTTGAGCACGTTGTTTTATTTCGATATTATTGTAGGTACAGTTTTGCCAAAACGAGGTGGTGAGGGCGCTCCTAGGACTGTACGTACCGTTGTATTGGAGGAAAATATTTTGGAAGCCGTCGCTGATGATCCTTCAATGAGCATCAGAAATCTATCAGAACAGTTCCATACATCCAAGTCCACTATTCATAGAATAATTAGGGAACAACTGCTCCACCCATTTCACATCCAGAAGGTACATGCCATGTCACCTCAAGATTTTCCAGCACGACTGGAATATGCCAATTGGTTCATGGGTAGGCAAAGAGAGGATATGACTTTTATTAATCGAGTTTTATTCACTGATGAAGCAGGTTTCAGTAGAGATGGAGTTATCAACTCTCATAATCTCCATATATGGGCCGAAGAAAATCCCCATGGGATATTGCAAACCAAACACCAACGGAAATTCAACGTGAATGTTTGGGCTGGTATCATAGGAAACCATCTTATAGGACCATTCGTTCTACAGGACCGATTGAATGGAGAACGTTATTTGGAGTTCATTCAGAACGATTTGAATGGACTTTTGGAACATGTTCCATTGCAAACCCGAAGAGATATGTGGTTTATGCATGATGGCGCTCCTCCTCATTTTAGTTTGATTGTGCGTGACCATCTGAACCATATTTTCCACAATAGATGGATTGGTAGAGGTGGGCCATATTCATGGCCATCGCGGTCTCCGGATTTAAATCCATTGGATTTCTTTCTGTGGGGGCATCTAAAAAGCCTTGTTTATGCTACACCTATTCACACAAGAGATGCATTGTTGAATAGAATAACATTACATTGTGGAGCCATACGAAACGACCCTGGAATGCTATTTCAAGTACAGAGAGGGTGTCTTCGCAGACTAAGAAAATGTATAGAGAGAGGAGGTGGTCATATCGAGCAGTTTTTGTAGCGGATTTTTCCTTTCTGTTTGCTCTTGAGGCTCTTGAGTTTCGTTAGTTAAACGTGTTTGCATTATAAAAATTCGTTATGAACATTTTACCTATCATTTCCATTTTCCTTAAAAACTAATATTTTCGAATAATGGTAGACATCTCAGGATAAATGTTGTTGAATTAACGTTATCATTATTATTTCTGCTTTGATAATTATTCATTTCAAATAATGGTGGACGAGGGGGTTTGATGTCGTCGAGTAAAACTACATTTTTATCAAGACTCGTTGCTCCGATCGACTTTCCACACGAGTTTTTTTATTCATGAAATTTTCCAAGTAACCTTATTTTGATGAAAAGTATTGAAAAATATCTGTCATCTCAAAGTTTTGGGGTGTGGACCATCGGGGGTAGTCCGTTCCTGACTTTGTAGCAAAACAACTGACTCCTGCATGAAAGCTCATCGAAGGAATTCATTTGTTTAGTCAATTACCAAAATTTGGATGATTTTGAATAGTCACTTGAAAAGTTATCAAAGAAAAACATTTTTCATTTTGTAACTTCGAGGGCCCGTAACTTGGTCACGAAGACTTTTAGGAAAAAAAGTTATATGAAGTACTGGTGATATTTTGACCTCATCTATACATTCCCGAGAGGAAAAGAGGAAGTCCAAGGACACCCTGTATTTTGTCTCAATATCAATTGTGCGATTGAACTACTCTATTTTCAATCATTCGAAACTGCAAATGACTGCCGGTTTCCTACGCATCAGTTGTTACGGAAAAAAGTGATGTGGGTGGACCGGTGGTTCAGTTGAATAGTTGGTAGTCCGTCGTTACCAAATCCTCTAATTGTAACCTTGTTCATTTGCATTTGTCATGAACAGTTAATATTTTTTTCAAATCTGTTTATCAATTACGCCAACACTGGAAGCGCTTTTTTCTAAACATGATTGCCTCTCAAACTGGAGTATCAATACATCAACGAACCCAATATGTGCAAATTGAAAGTGACAAATCCACAGATCATTTTATATACTTCGAGTTTTCCAGAATATCTCAAATTTTGTGATTATCACCTTTATGCTGATGACACACAATTGTACTTTTCATTTCATTATTCCGATATATTTGAAGCAACCCGTCTCATTAATACAGACCTTGAAGAAATTTTCCATATATCAAAAAAGCATTCTTTGAAAATAAATCCAAATAAATCATCAGCACAAATATTTTGCAAAGACAATATTCGTAATCAAATAACTAATCATGTTTCGCTTGAAGTAGGTGGAGTCTCTATTCCTTTCAGAACACATTGCAAAGATTTAGGTCTCTTCATTGATACCAAATTACGATTCAAAGAACATATATCAGCTAAACTGAAAATCGCTTATGCAAATCTGAAGATGATATAATATGCTCAAAGACAATTTATATCCAGTGATGTTAAGAAATTACTATGTGACTCGCTTGTGCTATCACACCTGAATCATTGTGATGTTGTTTATGGACCATGTTTGAATAGTATTGAGTCTCGCCGAACTCAAAATCTCCAGAATTCCTGTTTTAGACTTATTTATGGAATAAGAAAATATCATCATATTTCCAATAAATTCAAAGAAATGAACTGGTTGAATATGTACAATCGTAGAACTTTACATTCAGCATGTTTGGCCCATAAATTATATTCCACTAAAATACCACCCTATTTACAACGTAAATTAACTTACAGAACTGATGTGCATAATTTAAATATCCGCAAAAAACTTTACTCAGTGTGCCCAGGCATGTGAAAACAATATTTAAACGATCATTCTCCTACAATGTGGCAGTCTGTGTCAACAATCTGTATAAAATTGATCCTAGGTTTCTGACAATGTGTAACAAAACTTTCATAATACATTATAAATCATATTTGTTGAAAAGGCAAAAATAGTCGATTTTCCCTCCTCCTTTCCCCTTTCTCTTTTGTTTCCTCTTTTGTTTCCTCTTTCAGCTTCTCTAACTTCCTCATTTTGGTTTTCATTCTATTTATTAGTACTTTCATTCGCTATTTTAACATGTGCTAGCATAGGTTTTTCGGCATTCGTGAGCAGATACACTTAGCATTCTGAAAACGAAACATCGAATCTCCCAAGACACAGAGTTCCGAACCGAAACTTACCTTGAACAAGCTGTGAATCATTTTTATCAGGTGAAATAAGTTCTACATATTACTGAACTCATTCTCCGAATAATAAAATGAACCGACCAGAAATTAATCTCAGTCTGAACAATTGAACGAGAATAGTACAAGTTTCAAATCTGTGAGACACATATTTCATGTACTTCATCAACAGAAAAAAAGAGATATAAATAAACCAGTGTCGTGCACTTCTTCAGTAGTTTGGACGAGCAAAATGCCTATTAACACAATTTGTGCATGCTGTAACAAATCATATAAATCGAACTTGATGGTGAAATGTTCGGTTTGTGTAAAATCTTTCAAACATACATGTGTTAACTTATCAATGGAAGAAATGAAGATACTGAGCGAGGAAGATAAGGGATATTCATGGTCCTGTTCGAATTGTAGAAATATTGGGAGCCAAATTAATGAGCTGAAGAGTCTTATAATAGCACTGCAAGATGATATCAAAGCTTTAAAAGCTGAGAATAGCTCTTTGAGAACCTCAACTGAACCATCTGCAACTGCATTCGAGGAAATAATAGAGGAAATAAACGATCGTGCTTCTCGTAAAAATAATTTGATCATGTTTGGTTTACCAGAGCAAAGTCAGTCAGATGAGCCACAAAATCGTTTAGAAAACGATGCTTCTCAAGCACTGGAAGTGTTAAAGGTAGTTGATCCGAACTTTCACTTGGAAAATTCACGTCCCATCAGATTGGGTAAGTTCCAGGAAGGTAGGATCCGTCCTGTTAAAATAATATTGAATGATGAATCTCAAGTACTGAGCCTCATCAGAAAAGCGAAAAACCTGAGTACCAGTCAATACAAGAAGATATCGCTATCGTTTGATCGTACCCGTAGACAAATTGAACACTACAAGAGACTGAAGGAAGAATTAAATGCCAAAAATGCCGAAAGTACGCAAAAATTCGTGATAAAGACTATTAATGGCAATCCAAAAATTGTCAAAGCTTTAAACTGAATACTTCCAACAGCCCCAGTGAATCTAACCAGCGCAGCATTTCATGTTACTATCAGAATGTACGCGGCCTCAACAGCAAAATAGACAAATTTTATTCATCCGTTTGTGATTGTGAATTCGATTTGATAGCGTTAACGGAAACCTGGCTGAACGCAGATGTTTCTAATTCTGAACTATTTTCTAGTGCCTACTCTGTGAATCGTAAAGATCGAAAATTTGAAGCCGTGATGAAGACAACTGGGGGAGGTGTATTACTTGCCGTAAGGAATTTCATACACACGGAAGTAGTAGATGTGAGCGCCTTTGATTCACAATTTGCTCTGATAGACTTTCTCTTAATTAAATGTCACATACAACATACAAAATTTTTTGTAGGAGTTATCTATATACCAGATAAGATAGGTTCAGAAGAATTTGAAAATTTTTTCGAATCACTGGAAGAGTTAGTTTGCTTGAACGACTGTAAATTTATCTTGCTGGGTGATTTCAATGCTCCAAACTTTGTCAAAGACGATATTAACGATTCAAAATCACACACAATCTCTAACTTTCTTGGCATGACCGACTATAAGCAATCGAATTGTACAACCAATTGTCTTAATCGCATATTAGATCTTGTAATTTCACCTTTTTCCTGTGGCGTGATGCGTGATGACTTGCCTCTAATACCAGAAGACGATCATCATCCTGCATTGAATATCAATATAACTGAAATTTTTATAAAAGAAAAGAATTTTGAGTCAAATAGAGCAAATGAATCATACAACTTCAGAAAGGCAGATTTTCCAAGTCTATACAAAAAACTAGAGGAAACTGACTGGAGCATTTTAAACACTTCGATGGACGTAGATATTGTGGTAAATAATCTTTATTCAATATTGTACAATCTTTTTAATGCTAACGTCCCTACGTTTCAAAATTATAGCCATACTTATCCTCGATGGTTTACTTCTGAGATCATGAAAAATATAAAACGAAAAGCTAAAATCAGGAAAAAAATTAAAAAATATAATCGACATATAGACAAAATGGAATATCAACAGTTACGTACTCTTAGTAAAACACAAATAAAGGAGGCTTATGATAATTATCTGGAGAATATTCAAAATTCTTTAACACACGAACCTAGACGATTTTGGTCCTACGTACACTCCAAAAATAAAACCACTAGAATTCCTGGCACAATGTTTTACCAAGGCAAGAAATTTGATAATCCTGAAGGTATTGTTAATAATTTTCGAGATTTTTTTGGTGGAGCATTTTTGGAGCCTGAGACAGAAATGGACGATGATCTTACAACAAATAATAATATACACATTGATTTTCATCAAATTCACGAAAATGAAATTATAATTGCTGCAAGAAAACTAAAGGATAAAATGACATCAGGTCCAGATATGATACCATCTTTCCTTGTTAAGGATTGTATAGGAGTTTTAGCAAAACCATTATCAAAGATTTTTAACCTATGTCTTACATCGGGAAAATTTCCTGATATATGGAAAACATCAAAAGTGTGTCCTGTGTTCAAATCTGGTGAAAAAACACATACCGAAAATTACAGACCTATATCTATTTTAAGTATGTTCTCGAAGGTCTTCGAAATAATTTTGTATAACCGCATATTCGTTCCCGTGAGACGCCAGTTATCTCAAAAGCAACATGGCTTTGTCACTGGTCGCTCCACGGTTACAAATCTAGTTACAATCACACAGTTCATTTCCGGGGTATTAGACGATGGTGGTCAGGTTGATATAATATACACAGATTTTTCGAAGGCCTTTGATAGAATAGATCATGGTGTTTTACTTAGCAAATTGAATAGATTTGGATTTTCAAATGATGCCAGACAGCTTATGAAGTCCTACCTCTCACAAAGAAAGCAGTTCGTAGCATTTAATGGGTATAAGTCGGAAACATATTTTGTAAAGTCCGGAGTTCCTCAAGGCTCCAATCTGGGACCTCTTATGTTCATCTTATTCATTGATGATCTATGTGAAAACTTGTCCTGTGAACGTTTATGTTTTGCTGATGACTTGAAATTATTTTCAAGAATTGATTACATTAGAGACTGTGTCAAATTACAGTCTCAGTTAGAGTACCTTCAACATTGGTGTAGCAGTAATAAGTTGAAGCTCAATGAGGCGAAATGCAAGGTCATGAGTTATACCAGGAAAAAAAATGTTGTTGAATTTCAATACACCATTCATAACACAAATTTACAAAGATGTGAAGTAATCAAAGACTTAGGGGTGATATTTGACCAAAAGTTGGCGTTTGGAGAGCATATCTCAAGTAAAATTTCAGAATCTCTTAGATCGTATGGCTTCATTGTTAGAAACTGTAGATCTTTTCATAATATCAAATCCGTAAAACTATTATATTATACATATGTGCGTTCCAAATTAGAATATGCGAGTATTGTCTGGAGTCCCTTCTATGAGATTCACAAACATACTATTGAAAAAGTACAGAGGAAATTCTCTAAATTTTTACTGTTCAAATTAGACGGAATCTATCCCGAAAGGGGTATTAGTAGTTGTGAGTTATTCGGACGCTTGGATCTCACTAGTTTGGAACATCGCAGAAATTGTGCTTCGGTTATATTTTTATACAAACTATTGAATAACACTATCGACTGTCCAGAAATTCTTCAGCAAATTGATATCAATGTACCCCAATTTCTTGCGAGATCCTACTCTACTTTCAAACTTCCCAAAGCAAGATCGAATTTAATGATGAAATCTCCACTATATGTCATGTGTCGAAACTTCAATAGAATTTGTTCTCATTGTGATATATTCTGCACTAATTTATATAATCTCATCAGAGTCACTAATATATATATATAGGAACTAGTTAATAGGTGTATTTATTTTGATTGTACTAATTTTTTCGTTGATAGAATGCATTCAATCCGTAATGTGACTTAACTGTATACATTGTCCTGTAAATGGGTGACTGTTGGACAATAAAGCTATTATTTATTTATTTATTTATTTATTTATTTATTTATTCGTGGAAGATCAGGAGTGGACTCGTCCATAACTGAACCAATTAGAGCCGTTCATCCAGTACCAATCTCTGTATTTGTGTAATATATGTATCACGGTTATGTTGATGGATAATAAATGTATTATTATTATTGTTATTATATTCTGGAAATGCTTCTATGGTTAGCGACAAGCGTGTCAAGTTCAAGTGATATCAGTTCAGTGTTAGGAAAATTGTAAAAAAGTTTCATTCCTAGCAGATTCACAAAAATGTTAATGAAAGCTTTCCTTATTAGAGAAATTCTCTCTTTACTAGACTATAAAAAAAATCCAAATTTTCCAGATGCTGAATCTCACTGAATTATATTTTTTTTTCAACGAAAGAGTAGTAGAATACAGTTGGAATTATGGATTGTCCTGTGTATTTGTGTCAAGTTTCGAAGATTACAAATGAAATTCTCAACCAGTTTGTAGCTCCATAGTGTTGTTCATTTAATTTATTGACTTCAACGAAAAAATGCTTCATCTGAAATACTTATTAATGTGGTGATTTATTTTTTGGAGATCTGTTATGATTCTAGGAAATCGGGGAATAATTTTTGATAGACAGTTGAGAGGAAAAACAGGTAATTTTAGAAAACTGAGTTCAAATTCAAAGGAACTAACCTGAGTTCATTACATCATGATAGCGAAGGCCAGAAGAGGAGATGACAATGACATTTGTTTGATCAATTGCTTTCAAAGTGACCCGTTTGTTGATTTTTAGAACCACTTTCCACCACTTTATTCAAGAAGAACTATAACATACGACATCCACAAACAGGTTGAGAACTGAACAGCAATGTCGCACGTGGTATCCTCGTACCATAGCGCATCAAACATACAGAGTCCATTGTTTATATTCAACTAGAACCGAAGCCTACAACTCACTCAGGTATCTTTCAAAATATCGCTACCGCCATTAAACTGAAGCGGCCACTCAACCAGGTACCAATTCTTGTCTTCTTACTACTAGTTCAGGTCCTTACTCAAACTTACAAATAGAAATGATCGATACTTGTGAAAATCTGCATTGATAACTACCCATCATAAATCAAAGATTCAAATATATACAACTACAAATCGGATGCAGTGTTTTCAAAACATTCAATAGAGGAGTGTTGAAGCGTAATTTATTAGTAATCTACGCCTTATGTGTCATAGCCGGTGAGAAAAGCAACAAAGTCCACTAGTGCTCGAAACCAGTCCAGGTAATGGCAGAAAGAAATAATCGAACACAATACATTTTAATTGAAGGAGCTGTAAGATGGATCCAGCATCCTATGAAAGAGAAATTGTGATAATTAGGAGCGAACAGGAAACAGACCGGTTCCCAGAAATCCTTTTGAAATATTAATGGAAAGTCGTTTCGGAAAAGTAGAGGGTAGTTGAGGAAAGTTTTTGCTGATCAGACACAGAGGGAGATTTCTTAATATTGAAGACAAGCGCATTCGTTTCATAGAAACCATAGACAGTTGTAGGTAGAACTAATTGGTTTCAGTAGAGAAAAAATCCGAGTAAACGGAAATACTTTTATGAATAATGATAAGCTCTCTCAACACATCATCGTGTCATCAACACTCTAGCGTGGACTGCTTTGCACATTTTAAATAGTATTAATCAATAGAAAGATCGAGTGCAACAATTATGAAAGTGAGTTCAACTAATTAGAAATCGATTCTGAAATTGAAGAGCTTCAGAAAATTGAGTTGAACTGGCCAATACTTGATGAAATTCCATATTAACAAAAGAAATGAATTGATTCAGTTGTAAAAAAACTCACTTTTTTCGGTCCACAATCTTCTTGTGGAAAAGCCCTCAAAATAATGATATGGTGATGTTTTTCTAGAACCGACACTTCGATGACGACAACTGGTTCTCACAAAGATAGCGAGCCTAGTAATTGGGATCTATTGATCTATCACACCAACCCGGTAGCACTGTAGGATTTTAAGGGTATATAATTTATTACTATGAATGTTATCGGCATTTGTTTGAGAAAATTTGAAATTTTCCTCATAACTTCTGATCTGATGAAGGAATTCGCTATCAAGACAATGTTTTCAAGTCGCAAAATATATACCAAAAATATTTTCACTCACAATTATCACAGTTTCGATAATATTGTAAACTATTTTTTCGATTTTTGCGGTTCATGCATGATGAATTCGTGCATATATATTCATTTCGAAGAGCAATGAATCCTGCACGAAAAAGTTGGAAAGAATTATAGTCGCATCTGTGATAGGTCAGGAGCTATAGCTGTGAATAACTCCAGAAACATTACAGAGGAAAAATTTAACGTTGTGTGAAATATAGATTTTTTTTTCGACATTCTGATCTATACATTCGATTTTGTGATTTCATTTTGTGTTTTAAAAAATATAAACACATTTGAATTTTTTTTAACAAATTTTTCATCAATTGATCAAATGTAATTTCTGAAAAAGTATTTTTTTTTGTGAAACACAAAAACAAAACAATAAGAAAATTTTGCAAGGAAGTTTTTATTGTGAAAAATCATTATATTTCTTGACAAATACAATGACGAAAAAATATTTTTCTAAACAAAATCATTATTATCTCAATCAATAATTTTTTATCAAACCAGTTTCAACAGACATTTGGAACTCATGGGATCGCAGTAATTTTGAGTGGTAAAACATCAACATCATGAAAAAAATCTAATGAAATTTCTAGTCTCCATTTTTTATTTATTTTTTTTTTGTTGGCATTAACATTGAAAAAATTACAGATTATGAGATACATAAACACCGGGATGAGAAAACTTTGTGAATTATACTTGTAGTAAACTCTCCACGAAGCAAAATACTTTTGATGTCTTACGTTAAAGAGTTACCTCCTTTAAAATATGAATGGAAACTTGAAAAATAATGTTCTTTCAATTCGTGAGCTAGACTATGATAGGTCATAGTCGAGCGTTTGTCCGATTAACAGCAGATATTAATATTGCAAGCACATATCAATCAGCACAGTATTACTATCCATGCCTTGGCAGCAAGTAAGGACACTTCTGCCAAGACATCAAAAGTAATACTTTGCTGATTGATATGTGTCTGGAGGAATAAGTACTTCTGAGTCACTATCACTGTCCATAATGTTGTCAAACTATATTTACTATGAACATATACATCTCCATAGCTACCAAACATTTCAACAATCAAAGATTGTAAGAATTGTCATAACTCGTACTGTTTAAATGTCATTATTTTATGATGGGCGGATTCTTCTAGATTTTTTTGGTTCTCAACCTACCACAATCTGGAAAAATAGGAATTAATCTAAGTATCTACACAAGTGTAGGAGGGAAGATTTTCAGTCACCCCGAGAAGTTGCTGCGATAATTCAAAAATGGTTTCTTCTGAATGGAACTCTTTCAATTAATCAGCAACTTTTCGTAAATCTCAAATTTGCCTGTCGTTGACGTTTCGGGAACTAAAGCTGCTTCCGTTTTCAAAACTTTCATAAATATTCTCTTCTAGTTTAGTTTTTGTGTTCGCCGAACTTGATCTTGTCAAGAATTTCACGTTCGTACTGTATATAAACGTATGAGTTGTTTTCAGTTAGTGATATGAGGATATCAGTTCAGATAATGAAAAACTATTCCACATCCTCATGGCCGAATTGTGTAAAGCGTTGTTTCAGAACTTTCACTATTCCTCCTGTGATTAGTTTGAATTGAATGAACAAGTTTGTTCCTAACACCGTTTCTTCCCAACAGTTATCAGTGCGAATTCATTTCACGAAGTCACATTGAGCGGTGGGATTCCAGTTATCACCATTTTATGGCCATTTTCAACCAATATCGGCAACGTTATACTCGAGTATCGCAGGATTCATTCCTATGTTCAGTAAAAATAACGGTGGCATTGGTCTGAATAACTGGTATATCCTACACAGTCTTGGGGGCGATAGATATAATAGTGAAATAGCTATAACGTGAGGTAGAAATGTTATCAGTGGAAAAAGGTTCGAGAGTGATGTATCCAAGACAAATAATATCGACCTCTACAGTCTGATGAAGATGTTCTATTTGTAGGTGGAACTAGAGATCACAAGAAAGAAGAAAAATCACGTATTCTTCCAAATGAAAATTTCACATTATCAGTACATTCTCAGTACTTTTCAATGAAGATGATTTATGTGTTTTCAACATTCAAAAGAATGATAACACAAATATACGTACAGTGTGTTCTCCAACTCATTTCACATGCAAGAGGAAAAACATTTTTTTCATTTGTGGATCGACGAACAAAGTAAAACTTGATGAAAAGATCTGCTCCAATTCGAAAAATCATTTATCATCTGAAACATGTATATATATACAATCCATGATGAATTTAATACAAGTATATATAAGTACAAATAGCCATAGCTACCAAACATGAACATGCCCAAGATACTAAAATGTAAATAGATGAAAAACAAAGTATGACGTACACATACGATTTACTGCAGGAAAAAATCCATTGACGTAATTGAACACTAATTCTCATCAGTGTCTTGTGTCAGTTTAGGGATATCAAGCAGTAGCGGACAGTCGAAGAGGTCAAAGTTCATGTTTCATTTCGTATAAAATGTCTTAGGTATAATGACTTTTTGGATTTCTACATTTTTTATGATTGAAAACCCGCTCTCACGAATTCCATATTGAAATCCCAGAAGAAGGAAGACTTGTATATCGTACATAGACAGCGTAGGTTATCCTTGTTCGGTGCATACATGAGAAGATGTATTAATGCCTTGCAGCGTGTCAATCCTGGTAGATTCTGCTATAAGTTTGAAAGTATTCTTGCAATGCAGGTAGTCACTATTTGTTTGGTGTAACATGGTGCAATGCCAATGTCGGGTTCTGGTCCGATAGAATCACTAGCAGCGCCTCTAGTGGTTATTACATCCATAAGGTATGAAAAATCACCACAATCAATAGACGACATCGATTTTCCATGTCCTCACAATTATCATATCCAAAAACTCTCAAGCCGACTTCAACCATTCTTTGGAATACTTATTGGTTTTGCATTCATTTTGTCCAATCAGAATGTCATTGGATGATTTTGAAAAGAAAACCAATCTTCATTCCTTTTCATCACGTATTCATGAACACTTTCCAACGAACATAAAATTTTTCGTTTTCCTATCAACTATCATTCCAATTGATATGATGAACATCAGAAAAAGGTTGTCTTCAATGTGCTATTCATCTGTTTTTTTCCGATTGCGTAAGTGGATAGTTTTCTTTTTTATTATTTACATGTTCGGATGGTTTTCTTCAAAATTGTCTTGGCCTACGATTCCAAGGTGCTTTAGCTGATTGAAAACAGTCAAGAAAACATTGAGCAATTCGATAACCACAGTGAAGGAAATACCCAAGGCCCCTTCAATGATATATAATAATAATAAAAATAATAATAATAATATGGCCTCAATAACTATTGGTGGAGAAAGTTACCGAGCACCCACCACCATTTGGCCAGAATATTCAGTTCTTGGCTAAATGGAGAGCAGTTGATTCCGGAATGGTTAGTCGAGGGGCGAACCGTGCTAATCCCGAAGAACGGAGATTTGTCGGATCCTAAGAATTACAGACCGATAGCATGCTTGAATACGTGTTACAAGATGTATACACGCATCTTGCATATGCGTACTCTCCAAGCAGTTGACCCGGTGTTCGAACGGATATATGAGCAAAAAGGGTCGAAGAGGGGTTCCGCGGGCTGTAAGGAGAACCTGCTGATCGATAGATGTATCACGCAGGACTCCGTGCAGTATAAGCGGAATCTTTCTATGACCTGGATCGACTATCGCAAGGCATTCGATACAACATCACATGAGTTGTTGTTGTACTTACTCGAGTGCCTTGCGGTACTCGATCAAATAGTGAGATGCATCGAACAACTGATGCCGCTCTGGAGGACCCACTTCACCATAACATCAGGTGGAAGCAGGATCCAAACAGAGCCGGTCATCATAAGGAGAGGTCTTTTTCAGGAGAATTCCCTCAGCCCTCTTCTCTTCTGCATCTCACTAATGCCATTGTCCGTTGCGCTAAGGAAAACCCGGGGATATACCTGCGGCACCGCTGGAAACCGGAGGCATAAGGTCACCTATCTTTTTCATATGGATGACCTCAAGCTCTATGCCTCTGGAGAAAGGGACCTACAGCAATCCCTCAGGGTGGTGCAGGAGTTCACGCATGCTGTCGAGATTGACAAATGTGCACTGGTTCATCTCAAAAGAGGACGATGCGAGGATTTCGCTGAGGATGCCCAACTCGTAGACGGAAGCATTCTACATCATTTGAATGCCGGAGAGACATACACCTATTTGGATGTGGAACAACGCCACACCCAAGAGGTGGACTCGGTGAAAAATGCTCTCCGTGGCAAGTATAGGCAGAAACTACGGCAGATCTAGTCCTCAGAGCTGTCGGGCAAAAACAAAGTTTCTGCCACCAACATGCTTGCCATTCCGATTCTACTATACTCCTTTGGAGTAGTCAAGTGGACTCAGAAAGAGTTGCGGAAACTCGACGTGAAGACTCGCAAAAT
The DNA here is from genome assembly GCA_032362365.1 of Zygogramma bicolorata. Classification (NCBI taxonomy): domain Eukaryota; kingdom Metazoa; phylum Arthropoda; class Insecta; order Coleoptera; family Chrysomelidae; genus Zygogramma; species Zygogramma bicolorata. Next base: position 80,141 of record JAVJAQ010003863.1, read on the forward strand.
GATGCATATGCACAGAAGCATGCATCCCAAATCGTCCGTTCCACGATTATATCTCCTTCGACAACAAGGGGGCCGTGGACTTTTGAGTTTGGAGTGTCTCCACAACATAATGGTACTGGATGGAGCCTGTAGAGTCATCAGGAGTTCGGATCCCCTATACTGCATGGTCCTAGATCATGAACATGCAGGAATCGGAGCCTTTATATTCAAGGCAGCAAGGCGCGCTGCTGATGAACTTGATATAGTCTTCGATACCGAGCGGGTGAACCAACTCTCTGTCACCGAGTTGGAGCCCGCACGGAGAAAAGCTCACATCAAGGCTGCAGAGAATGCTTAAATGCTGCAGCTGCATACAGACAAGCCCATGCATGGAGTCTTCTTCAAGAACATCGAGGACCATAGCTTGTCTGTTAAGCTGACATTTGCCTTCCTCAGGTCAGGTGAGCTGAAGTCGGAGACTGAAGGGTTTATCATGGCGTGCCAAGACCGTTTCTTCAACACCCTAGTCTACTGGAGCCGCGTGATGGGTATAGAGGTCCCTGATACTAGATGCAGGGCCTGTCGACAGGCGCCCGAGACTTTGATGCATTTGCTGTCATCTTGTGCAGTTTATGCGGTCTCGGCCTATATCCATCGCCATAATGCGGCCTTACAAGTGTTGTACTATTTTCTTCGGAACTCGTATGAAATAGACAGGACACCGGTGCTGCCTCACGCTCCAGGGGCTATTGAGTCCGTAGTGGAGAATGAAAGGTGTCGACTTTTTTGGAACTTTTAATTCCCCACCCTCAGGCAAATACAAGCCAATGAGCCTGATATAGTCCTCTTCGACCACCGAAGTGAGACGATATTCGTTATTGAGTTTTCGGCCCCTGCCGAAACGAATATCGTCCGGAAAGAGGAGAAAAAGCGGACAAAATACCAGGATTTACTTTACGAACTCCGCAGGCTCCACCCGGACTATTCTGTCAAGTAAGTGGTTCTGATTATAGGTGTTCCCGGTGGTTCCAGACCAACGCTACTCTCGGAGCTCAAGATCATACCGGCATGCCGTAATGCGGCAGAGATCTTGGCCGGCCGCATGCAGAAGGCCGTTATTCTCGATTCATTGCGTCTGCTCAGGACTCACGATTCTTGGAGCCAGTGACCACTCACCCTGCAGTGCGGGGAGTTGTCATTACTTAATTATACGAGCGCGTTCGCCCACTGAGTCGGAGCAGTGGGGAGTACGAACCCGACTAGATTTGTTTTAACGAAAATAATAATACCATTACTAGCCAACAACCTAGTCATTTGTCAACAAGTACTCTTCTGAACAATTTGTTATTTCGATTCAGTGAACTAACAGCCACTGAGCAAGCATACTTAGTACTGATAATCTGTGATAATTTGTCCTGATTATCTTTCATAGAGATCAATTATCCTGTAAAACTGAACCTTGTGCACACTAGTCTCTGCCTTCTAAGCGCAGTCAAAAAGGTGTCCAAGAATGGATAAAATACAAGAGTTGATTCTCAAATGGTAAATCTGAATGGAGTTTGTCAGACATGCATTTTTTGAAAGACAATTTCAACTACTAATCGAAATTGTTATTGAATTCAGTCGACCGGAAAAATACCAAGTTCAAGATCTACATGAAACTTAATGGTTGGACATGATGCAGCATTTATACGCCCTTGCCATGAAAGTAATGTTGGTGTTATACAAGAAGAAGATACAAGAAAGAGATTCAGCAAGCAACGGTTATTGCATATTCTGATGTTCAGAAAAATTAGTTCAATATGCTATTATAATATACGACTGGAGAACTATTCCAGTTGTACACTTCTGCTGAACCGGTGTGACAGATGTTCTATTGACAAGAGTTCCCTGAGCAAGAGAGGTTCAACAGGTCTCCAAATTCACAACAAATGTGTCGGAATTCTGTACTCGACGAGTAATCTGTGTAGATATTGCCAAGGGTAGAACGATTGATAACAATTCAGAAGAGCATCTACCGTGAAAATATCTATAGAAGAGAGACAAGTCTCCGACACTTCTACGATGTTCCAAAGAAGTGAGCGAGTATGTGAGCGAAGAATCACCATCAAGACGAATTGGCTTTCTCTGAATAGAATCGAGAGGCCGCAATGAATGTTTTGGTGCCGAAATTCATACATGAGAACTGTATTCCAAGACAGGTCGTACCTGAGCCCTGTAGATCATTAGAAGCTGACGAGAAGTGAAGTATTTCTTCGCACGAAATAGAAATCCAAGTTTCTGGGAAGTACCTTCAGCGATCGATCTCCCGTGGATTTTCCATGAGAGATTATCACTGATCACAATTCCTGGCATCGAGATACTTGACTTTGTAGGAATAGTTTCTCCTGACATCTGAATACAAGATGATGATAGATCGGCTTTTCTTGAGAAGAGACGTGTCTGGGTTTTCGTAGCATTAAATTCCACCAAGTTCATGTTACCCCATTCTATTATTTTTACCAAGTCGTTGTTAATTTTATTGACGTGAAAGTTTCTTTGAATTTTCGTTCCTCGAGCTGGTATGGGGACTCTGTAAGGAAACGGGTATGAAGAGTATTGTCGTCCGCAAAACTATGTATTTAACAAGATGTTTTTTTGAGAAAATCATCGATATGAAGCAAAAACAAAGTTGGCACCAGAACTGAATCCTGTGGAACACCTGCATTTATTAGAACGAATATCAGATGATACTTCATCAAGAACCACATACAGAGACCTATCAGAGAATAAACTGTTCCACAAAGCACAAAAATGAGGAGGCAAACCATAGGACGGCAGTTTAGAAAGGAGACCCCGATGCCAAACTCGATAAAACGCTTTCGAAATATCGAGTGCAACAGCCATCATTTCCCCGAATTTCTCAATTAAATGCTGCCAAATATGAGAAACATTAGCCAATAAGTCACTGGTTGATCTTCGATGGCGAAATCCGTTTTGTCGATAATTAATTATTGGTGATTGTCAGTCACCTACGTGAAGGTTAAATTCATACATATGCATATTTTGGTTTCGATTTCTTCATTAGTTTTGGGATGATGATATTTCACAGATCTCAGTTGTGTCACGGGGAATGCTGTATATAGGTAATGTTTGAATTATTCATTGAAATATTGGCGAGATTTTGAACAATGAAAATGAACTGGGCCTGATGAAATGCAGTGCGACAGATGCCGTACTTGGTAAAATAACTGGGTGATAGGTAATTTTTCATTTGTGAAAACTGGGCGAGTTTTCAGTTAGCAGAAGGCGTTAGCTTGTCTTGTATAACTAAGATGGTATTTACCTGTTAGCTGGGAACTATACTCTGTTCATCCAAGAACAGGAGCGCTCCAAAATAGTATCATGCATAGTGCACGTGATCTCTCGGACAAGGCTACTCATACAGTGTAGCGCTAAGAAACGACCAAAATTTTATTCAATTTTATTTTCTCAATAATATGCGGCTGGGTATAGAAAAATTATTCAAAGTTTTACTAATGAGGAAAACGAATACAATTTCATGTATTCAACATTTAATTAACTACAAAAAATGGGATCATTTCATTTTACCAGGACAAGCGGGTAAACAGTTTTTGTGTTTGAAACTGGCGTTTCAGGTTATGAATCATAAAAATAATCAATCCTTTCATCATTTTGGACCTATTACTGATTTTGAAGAACTGCTACCAGAAGAAGAATCAATAAGAATGATTACCATCGGATTCGTGTGAACTAAATGATCCATTAGATAGTCTAATCTCAACAATTCAATCTCAACTTTATCTTCTTTATGTCCTACGCAATTATTCCATTTTGGAGATCACGAAATTTAAAGGTAATGTGCTTTCGGCAACGTGTTTCTTCATGTCCGCCCAAATAGTGGTAAGGGGGAACACGTAATATTATTCTATTATGTTCTTTATCAATTTCATCAACAATGTATTGTAATGTATTCTCAGTTGAAATACTCCTAAACGATAAAGTATCCAGCTCCAGGTCTCATTTTTTCCAGCAAGAAAACATTATTAACGAATAGGCAGTGGCGTGTCTAAGGGGGGGGCAGAGCCCCCCCCCCAAAGCAGCTCGAAGAAAAATCGAAAATATCCGTCCATCCACTCTGAATTGATGCTTAATGAAATCTACTGATAATAATTAATATATGATCATTTTTTCATCCTACACGTATGTATATGTATGTGTATAATTGGGTTTTAATTTCATTTTACTGATTTTAAGAAATGTTTACTGGGATATAAGGTTCGCGAATCGCGATTATTATTCATTTGCTACCTACTTGTTGACGATACACGCGCATGTCAAGCATGCGCACCGAAGAGAGTGGAGAGGGAGCGGACACTCAGAATAGAGAGACGAGAGACCGCTCGCGTTCGTTTTCGAAAAAGCTTATTATTTTCTAAAATTGTAAAATCTACAAGTGTTCACAACCAAGTGTTTTCCAATATTGCACGGAGTTTCCGGAAACCGTTTTTGGCATCATTGTGACCTGGATTCAACTATCTAAGGTTGGTGGTTCTCAACAATTTTCATTCCGCTTTATATTTTGTTCGCACCGCAACAGTATGTATGAATATATAATTTGATGAGAAACCCGTTGGTTGGGACGTTAGTCAGATTTGCGGCGGATACATGACCAGTGGAAAGGCATATTATCACTTTATGGCCCAGCTTGATTCTCGATTCAATAACAGATTAACTGAAATATTACCTATCGAAGGTCTCATCCCAAAAAATTTTAAAATTCACACCACAGAAACAATTATCAAGGCTTGTTTGGTCTATGAAGTAGACATTGATATATCATAACAAGAATTGAGAGCTGAAATAATGATGTGGCAAAAAAGATGGGAAAGTGAACCAGATTTGCCTTCCACAGCAATAGGGGAACTTTGTTTTGGGACGAGTTTGTTTTCCACAATGAAGATTTCATTGCAGATATTTGCGACTCTACCAGTATCAACGGAAACAAGCTTTTCAACTATTACCATGACCCAATTGTTGTCAACCATGGCAGAAGAGCGTTTGAATGGTTCAACCTTATTCAACATTCCTAAAGAAGTTGATATTGGTATCGAAAATGTAATCAATAGATTTGCTGCAAGTAAACCTAGACGAATGAACCTCAAAGACTGGTCAGGGTCAGATGATTGAATGAAAAACATCTAAAAGACTAGTCATTCTGTTGTTTCGTTTAATTTTTCGTTCTTTTTTTATTTTGGCGAGGTGAACCACGAAAACAATTTTTGGCAATATTTTTTTTTATGCTTCCCCCCCCCCTCAAAACAGAATTCTGAACACGCAACTGCGAATAGGTATCAACAGCTATACTCAACAACAAAGGTAAATAAAGAATAACGTTATATAGTAATAATATTTCTTTGCAACGGCATTGAATCTTATATCCAATTTATCCAAACTGAAAAATGGATGCCACTAATTCAAACTTAGTTTTCATTCTTAGTGCGACGTAGAACAAACAATTCAAACAATCCTGGCTCATCAAATAATCTAGGTTCTAGTTCATTAAGATTTTCGACAAGAAGCTGAATCCGCCTTCAAGCGGTACTCATCATTCGATTCTCAGAATAGCTCGATTATGCCCATCATTAAATCTGTCCACAATTCCACTCCGACACTATAGCAATATACCTGACACAATGAATTCCACCAGTCGATTGCATTTGATTTTGATTGGCCAACGTAGATGAGATTATATTATCAGGGAGCTGACCCATGGCCTGATTCACTGCGAACTGCGACCTTTTCAGATTCATTGGGATGCTCCTTGGTTGTTAGAGCTCGCTGTCTAGCTTGAACTCTTCGATGAGACTGCCTAGCCTTGACACTGACCCCTTCATCTAACTAGCAGCCTCCTCCCCTCCTCCCTTGCGTGTCTCAGCCTTGCTATCGCTTCGCATTCACAGAGCACATGCGGTGCGCTTTCTTCCTCTTCTTGACAGAATCTGCATTAGTTTTATTCTGTCAGACCAAGGTTGTTCAAGTGTTTCCCGAGCCGACTATGCCCCTTTAATAGTAGTAATAGTTATACAACTTTGTTTGGTAACTGTATAAACATTACGAAAACTCCGTTGTGTAAATGAAATACTGGGAGGTTTGAAAGTTTTCAGAGAAGTCGTAAAAGAAATTTTCTACCTCGTCTTCTTCTGAGTGAAAAATTGGTGATTTTCTAACCCGAAAGTAGGCTAGAAATAACCAAATTTTCTTCTGAATAAAATTACTTTTCGTAAAACCGGACGCAAAACAAGCAGTTTTCAGACACAAAAAAAGTATTTTGCGGCCTCAGAATACAGATAACTGTTACCGTACTAGTGTGGAAATTATAACTTCAACACGTGAAATCAATGAAAAAATAATCTTTGAGGTATCCTGAGGTTTTCAAGCATGAAAATACGATAATACTTATAACTATTTAATTTTCCCTATTACTCTGAACGATACTCGCGTGACCTATTTGCGCAAATCCAGATAATGAAGTTATCTACTCAATGTATTTAAAATAGTCGCAGGATACGTTATTTTTACTGTAATGTGGTACACGTGCGCAAATTATTCTGCAATATCACTTCCTACGCTGTACTTCCGCCTATTACGGTACAGATTTTCCAGCTATCCGTTTGTCCAGTTCCTACTGAAAAGAGGAAATGTAAAATCCCGTACAAATCGGACGCTCTCACTTCAGCACAGTTTCCCTCGAGTATCGAAGTCCATTCGCCTGCTTTAGAAAACGTTTCCTTTGATTTGAATTCGCTTCGCTACGAATTGCGTTTCGCATTCAATTGTTCCACTCACGACTCAATTATTCGCTATTTCGATAAATTAGAATGCCAGATTGTTGATACATTAGTTATGGTAATGCAAGTTTGTGCAATAGAACGGGCAAAATTGTCACGTGTTACTACTTTTTCGCAATTGTCTTCGAAGGGCACAGTTGAGGCTGCCATTGCTAACGAGTTTTAATCTTGTGAATTCCAATATAATTTTAAGATCCTATTGCTCACGATCAAAATATTACCACTAAAGGAATTCAATGTATTCATTAATTGATACGCTAGAATTTTTCACAAAAAAAATGGTTGCCAATTGATAAAAGAATTGATGAACGGCCGGTGTTGATTGATACATCGCAAGTTTTTCGGGCTCGAAGGCAGTGTCCTGTAATTTTGAGTTCCAAAGCTTTCAGCTGCATTTGCAGCAACCATTTTCAGCGCCATAGACTTGAGGATAACTTAAAGAGGGAGAAAGAGGGACTGACCTTCAACAAAATTTGGCATCCCTTTCTAGAGACATTGACGACAAAGCCAGATATGGTCCGACAACAGGATATTAACAAACAGGAACCTCTAGTTTGCCATTAGTCGTAGTAGACTCACAAGAAGAAGTTTAATTAACTAAGACCACGCCGCTGGAGATGGCTGTTTCAGATGCAGCCGAAAGCTCCAGGACTGACATTTCTAGGACACGGCCCTCAAGCCCGAAAAACTTGAGAAAAAACCATGTTTGGAAGTTATTAGCTTAGACAGTGAGAAGAAACAATTTTTATTTCACTGATAAAATATTCATTCTATTTACTATATTAAGCTATTGATCTATGTGAATGTTCACAGTCCTATTCTAGTGACTATACCCCTGATAGGGTTGCCTTCGTATGATGGAAAAGACGAAATCACTGAATAATTAAATCAATTCTGAAATTGATTATGTGTAGATTGTGAATTATTTGTTGATAGTAATTATTCTGATTGATTTATAAAGATTCAACTGAACAGCTCAGCGGGCTGAAAGGAGTAGGCGCTTTGATACTATTTTCATATTCTGCTTTGAGAGCATGCTGGGCGATACTGGAGTTGGAAGGGTAAAAAAGTCCAGTGTCTCCCAACATCCTCTAGAAAATCATCACAGAATTGTGTAGAGCAATATGAAACTAATTGAGGATGTGCGTGACACAAGACTACTCGAGAGTTTAGAAATAGCAAAATATAAAAATGGTTTGAATGATAAGATTAAGATCGAGATTAAAATATGGGGCTGATGTGCTGAACAGCCTACTACACCGCGACCTTTGTAGGTCTATTGTGCGTGCGCTCATGTATGTTAGAGTTCCTTGTCTATACCCGTCTTTGTAACTAGACTCTATAGGCCAGACCTTAAGTTCTGCATATATTGAGAGGGTTGTGGTTTTTCCTCCCCTAACGTTGCAGACCCTAGCCTTGACAGACCTTCGCAGTAGCACAGTATGTGTGCTGAGGTTTCCTCATCCTCTTGGCAGAACCTGCATAAGGTTGTGTCTGCCAGTCCGATGTTGTTCATATGTTTGTTGAGTCTACAGTTTCCTGTCAATAGCCCAACCAGAATTCTAGTTGAATGCCTATTTTGACTTTGTAGGTACTCCGTGAATTTTAGCGATGGTTCTTTAATGACATCTTTGGCCTGTCTTATACCCGGCGTCTTATTCCACCATTTTTGAGATTGTTTTTCCTTCCAGGTGCTGTTTCAAGTTTTTCGCAGCGCTTTTGCTATACCACAAAAGGGTTCTGGGCCAATGGGGGAGCATCGTGCTCCTTCTCGTGCTAGTGAATCAGCCTCTTCGTTGCCCTTGTATCCTGTATGGCCTGGTACCCAAGCTAAAGACAGTCTGTTTTGACTGCCTAGCTCTTGTAGCTTTTCTAGGCAGTTCCAGACCAGTTTGAAGTTAGCCTGCGTGGAGCTTATTGCTTTTATAGCTGCTTGGCTATCAGAGTATATAGCAATGGTCTTTTCCTTAAACTCTTGCCTTAATAACTCTTTTGCGCAGTGGCGTATTGTTGCAGTTTCTGCCTGGAATATCGTCACTTTGTTACCTGAGCTTAGTGAGACTTTTGTTTTTGGTTTGACTATATAGATTCCTGCTCCTTCACCTTCCTCGGTTTTTAAGCCGTCTGTGTAGCAGGCAATTTCTGCATTGATTGGAGGTCCTCCCCTTCATGCCTCTCTGCCTGTTATAATTGTCTTGAAGTTTTTCTCGAAGCTATACTTGGGAAGCATCTCATCCGATGGCATTCCCATTATGGGGTCGTTTTCCACCTCTTTGTTCAGCTCGTTGTACATACACCTTACCGTGCAATGTGCTAATAGGTGTTTGCCCTCTGGTCAGTCTACTGGTGACTGACCTGGCTTCTCCTTGAATATATATATATATATATATATATATATATATATATATATATATATGTGTAGTGGCGTTAGGTTCATCAAGACTTCTAATGCGGCTGTTGGAGTTTGAATGATAACGAAGGGCCTTTTCCTTTTAGTCCGCTTCTCAGTTTATTGTTGAGAAATCAATCAGAATGATTAGTAGTGACAGAAGAAGTACATACCGGAATAAAAAACTTCGCAGTTAGTTCTTGCACTACCTTAGATTGTAAAGTTGATTGAAATAGCTAATACAAGTCTTAGATTTATTATAAATTGTCCTCTCCTAGAGATGCTAAATGATAAGTTCACTGTTAGGGTAACTGATGTGTACAAGAAGTTTCAATTACCACTCAACTAACGTGGACATTATTTTTGCTGAGAATTGAATCAGTTTCAATTGGATGAACATGATTCGAAATCCGATCAAAATGTGTAATATTTTCTTGTAGTATTAATATTCTCAGGAACACCTGCTGAGATGTATGGATTGTTTCATGCTTCAATTATATGCTATCCGTAGCTATTCAAAAACCCAATTTCATTCAATTCCAAAGTTTTCACTCTTAGCGAAAGATTTCAAATCATACTCATGAATTTTTATATATTCGACAACCTCTTATGAATTTTTACCATAATAATGGTTTTCCCGTGTGAGAATGAATGCATTCCACCCATTTTTATTCACTTCAGAAAATGGAATGTTCAAAACCTAGATCGATGCAGAATACTCTGACCTTCTACAATATATCACCATGGAATAATTTTATCTGGACAGATCAGGAAGAACAGTTATAATAGGAGTGATATCGAAGAAGCAAATATTTTATTAACCAAACTACTTACACTATTGTGTTCGAATTTTTCGTCATCCTCCGCTTGACTTTATATATACTGACGTTTATTTTTTCAATATCGATTAGTCCATCGAAATAAACTTCTTGCTGGCCATTCTTGTGTCTCGCTTACATGAAACGAGTCATTGTTTTTTTATTTCATTCCTGCCAAATAATTTGTTTTTTGAACAGTAAAATGTTTGACATGCATATAAAGCATGTTCTATGTATTCAGAATTCTAATAGAGAAATTGCTTCAGAAACTTTCTCATGCGAAATTTTTTATGCGGTTATGAAACGAATCCAAATTGATTTCTACCACAAAAAATTATCAGAGAATTGCATGAAAAATTAATACCGTGATAATGAATAATTTGAATAACGTAAAAGTGATAAAGAAGTTCCGTTAGTAGCGGTTAGTGTAAGTGTATGATAAATAGGGGATTTTCATATTATTTCATGAAAATAAAAAAGTTTCATATTAATATTCTCAAACTAAAGAATAATCTATACCTGAAATCCAAATTCCAACCTGTCCTGGATAGTTCCTCTTCTTCTGTCCTGTTTCAAATCAGTGGCCATATGTGAAAGATATCCAAAACATTGAAAAGAATGATTTTTTTCGATCGTAAACGGCATTCCATAGAAAATTAAATGGTGATGGGTGTAAGTAGGAACTTTCATCTCATCAATTTTAGGATAGAAGTGTTTTTTCAAACTGATCAGTTGGTAATTTTGATCAATGAAAAATATTTACTCGGAATATACCTTTTTCACTAGCATATTGAAGACCAAATCGATATCGCAGTGAGGATGCTGCTGAACTACTCTTCTACAGTATCGATATTCAATTATAATCGTAATGCTCAGTTATTGTGTCTGTATTCACGATATATATAAAATATCTAGATTTGTTTCAAGAAAATATTTATTTCACCAGGTAAGAAGTGATGTGGTACCAGAAGCATTTCTGAATCTATAAATGATGAGGTCGAATCTTTTGGTGTAGAAGTTAAAACTCCAACAGAGATCTATTATAATATTCAATCCTCTTCTCCTTGAAATGCTTACCTAGTTAGCAAAATGTCTATTGAGCAACATTATATTGTCAGAAATATATAAGTAGAAATATCCCCCGATAGTGAAAATTGAATATGCTTGAGGTCAAAGCATATTAAACCATTTGTCTATACCTACTCAAAATAGATTCCTTGTCGTTGACATTTGTATGGAAATAAAGCTGTTTTTCACATTTCTATGGTCGCCGTGTACAACAACTACGAACCATAGATATCGATTGAATCCTAGTAGAAAACCACAACAGAATAAAATTCAGCAAAACCGCAAGTTCCCGTTATGGAATACTGATCACTTTTCCGATAGTGTAACACCGTCGCCCCTGCGTATACAAATAGGCGTCTTCAAAGAAATTCAAAGCATCCCTATAACCGCAGTCCAAAACGGATATATCACCATTCCATATCGATTCTTGGGAAAAGGTCTGACTGGCAATCATTTCACTCAGTAATATACGAGCATCGATGTTCTCCATGCCCGGGGAGTCTGTGAATGTTGGGCACATGAAATATACGGTACGAGGGTCGAGTTTGGAACAAAATTGCCGATTTACTCAATATGGACCAACAAGTGTCTCGATTATGTTTTTGAGGGAAATCTCGTTGATATTGATTAGATTTTGTGATGGGGAAATGGGAAAGTGCCTTATTCTGGAATGACTTGTGTCATAGATTCCGAGATGAATACCTCGGAATTTAGGATATACCGTGTATTTACTTTTCATTACGACTGATTTTTTTGGCATTGAATGAATTTGGAATGATTGATAATCTAGGTAGTCCAAGATTCTGAATACCATCAGTGAAATCGAAACAAACTATGGCAAAAATCCATGGAGTTTCCTTACATGTGTCAGAAACATCGAAGTTATCGGCTTATATAAGCATATACATTTTAGTATTCACTCGTTAAATATCCGAAAAAGAATGAAATGAATACCATAAGCTTGTCCCTTAGGAAATTTTGCCTGAAATGATATCAACCCAAGATTCACGCATCTGATATTTTTCGCGGAAAATACCATGAGCAATAACAAAAAGCAGACGAAGAGTATGGTTATTCGAAAGTGGTCGTCTAACGTGTGAGGAATAATTCAGTGAATTAGTTCCATAAATTATTAGCAATGAGTATAAAACCGTTTTCCTGAATGTTTACAAGCACTGAAATTTCATAATTCTCTTGTTAAGGCTTTCACGGCCGAGGTTTTCAGTATCACTACTTTTGTTTGGGTATGAAGGCCGTTGGTTTTCGGAATTTCTTCCTGACGTTTCGGGGGCGCTTCTTCAAGATATATGAGCCTCTGAAGAAGCTAGCCTAGCCCGAACAAAAGTAGTGATACTCATATTTCTCTGTTACAGTATCGCTTATAATTATTATTAATAATTGAGACCATAGTATAATTGAAGAGGTGGCTCAAACAACGTTATAACTTACATTGCTCCAACTTTTCAGGAGGGCAAAAATCTATATACGTTTTATTTGAACTTCAAAATGGAAAAACGTTGTATAATCATGACAGTAACAACGGTGTTTCATCCTGTTAGGCATAACTATACACGATATATCCATAGTTTGGGCTATAGAGTCTTTTATACATGAAAAATTTGGAATAACGTTGTAACTGCTTTGTAACTTACAACGTTTTTCCATAACTTGCACATTTTTCAATATATTATAAAGTCTGGGATACAAAATGAAAAACGTGGCGAAATAATATATTTCTATTTTCCAGTCTGCTGTACGCAAAAACCAACAAACTAACTGGAAGAATAAGAACTCAGTCTATACTGTAGCCTACTTGAATATTTTTTTTTAAGTAGAACAAATGAAAGAAGGAACTGTTTTCAAAAATGCAATGAAAAATACATTAATAATCCTAATACGAAAAGTAGAACAAAAACTAAGTATATACTGTATCCTACTAGAATATTTCATAGTATAGAAAGAATAAAGGTAGAAACTGTTTTCAGGAATGCAATAAAAATACGTTAATAATCCGTAAAATTTCCGCGCCGGATCTACTGCCGGCATAATCTTCTTTCTTTTACTTAGATATTCTTCTTCTTTATTTCTAGCTAACTTTGACTTATTGTTTTGCCACTGAGCGATATTAGATTTGCGTTTTCACCACGATTTAATGTATTTTGTAACGAAGCCGATGAATTTAGCACAGACATTCAATGGCACTGATTTTCAATAGTTTCATATCCCTCACTTCTCATATAGAATGATTGTAACATTAATTTTCCCTTTTGACAAATTTCAGCTGGAATCGAGGAGTTAGAAAATTGGGAAGTTGCACCATACCAGAACGGACAGGAAGACGAGGGATATGATCGAGCGATGCAGTTTGATCGATGGAAGAGTAACAAGTTTTATCAGGTGTTGGACCCAATTGTGAGAGGAGTATTCTATATGCCAGTGACCTGGAGACGAAACAGGCAGTCTAAGCCAGTATTGTGATTTGACCAGTCAACCTGTAGAGGCATTGATTGGTTAAATTGAGTTATTGATAGAGATATATCTATAATTCATTGGTACTGCACATGAATTAATGCCCGTAAGGACTATTTTTCAAATTGGGAGCTCCTTGGCGAATGTTTGGTTCTCCTAAAAGAGTTTTTGATGACCAGGTACAGCTGAAATTATATATCTCTTTCTTCCATTCATACATATGCTATGGGTATATCATGTGGGGCGATTCCAGTCAAGCTATCAGATTTTTCTCATTACAAAAAAAGCAATAAGAATAGTTGATGGAGCGTGCTCGTTGTCTCTCTCTTGTATCTATATTTACCACACTCTTATTGAGATTCATAAAAATGTGAATTACTTCAGAGACTGAATTCGAACATTCATAACTGTAGTGGGAGCAGTCAATGGCATGTATTCTTGTTCTTGTTGGTCATCAACTTATTTCAATATTTCTCTTCCAAATCTGGCAGAATATGGAGTTAATAATTGTCGCTAATAGTTTATTTTGGTTTATAGAGTTTGTTGGACCCACAGTACAACAAGATTTCTATGGTATGACCTCGAATCCGATTACATGCCAATTGTTTAGTTCAGTTCCTTATTCGATCCATAAAAGAGCACAAATTGTTATTGGACAAGTCACGTGAAAATCAGTTCTGAGTATGGACAAGTTCATAAATATTATAATATAAGTCTTAACAAAACTGACCTAACATGTTCACCCATTCCAAAAATTCATAAAGAGTTATATGCTCAAGTTTAATTTCCTTCTACAATCCATTCAACTTCAATTTCTGAAGTGGGAGTCATACTGGTTTCTTTCCAAAATTCGGCAGTAACGCAGGTATTTGATATTGGGATTTATTAACATCTGAAATACAGATGCAGAAATTCGGCTGAGGCTAAACTTAATTTCTTGGAAAAAATGGATAGCTTGCTCGTAAAGACGTGAATATTATGAAATGTTTCCTTTTTTATATCCTCCGTGGATATAAACACGGTTTATCAGCGTCCTTTTTATATTTGACTCTCCAGGGTTAAAAAAGGCAAGATAAATTCATGGAAATCCATTCGGAAATAAAATGCGGGCATTGTGGAGGTTTTGTACACAGGTTTGGATGATGAAACGTGATGAAAATATAAAACGGAAGTGTACGCCATTATATAAATTAGATTTGTGTGAGTTTATTATCACGGATAATTTACCTCAAAGTCATAATTGGAGTATATTTCGTGAATTCACATTGTTCCTGAAGATATATGGTTCAAAAATCATATTTCTTTATGCGAGATGACATAATAAAAACTGTTAGGAATTCAATTAGATGAAAATGTTATGGTCTGCAAACGCCCGTTCTCTGATGAAAATCCAAATGGAAAAATACTGACACTGATTGTTGATTCTACCTAACTGTCTGATACATTCGTCACAATTATAATTCTGTGTTCTGAGGCAACAAATTTTCTGATCACTAGAATTCATAAAATATCGTGAAAATTAATATAGAAAGTGGAGTTATTCATCCAAGCTTTTAGCACAGAATAATCGAACTACTATGCAGAGGCGACTTGGTAACCTAGCACAAGTGTCCCAAAAATATGTGATCTTGATCGAACTTTGGTACTTATCGACACTGAGAAATCTGACAATATATACCAACAACAGGTGAATACACTGAGAAAATCCAAGTGACATACATCAAATCAATCAGCTGTCTTCTTCTGAGTCACTACAATAAAAAACAAAAGCAATAGAATATTTCAGTACGCTCTAATTGGTGCAGTTTGGAAAGGTGTGCTCCTACCGAATATGTCATTGGATTCGCTTCTGTATGAAAGTTTAATTATTCTGTGCTTTCAGTGTTTATTAATTGACCCCGCATCCTTCGACCGAGGGAAGATGAAAATAGTGCCAATTTTTTGTTCAATGTGGAAGTCATGGGATGAAAAGAAGATGATTCCGTTAAAGTATCGGATTATATCTTAGGTGAAAAAACAGGATCGGTCAAACTCATACGGATTCGTTTTGTCGAAATTTGAAGATCACCAATATATTATCAATTTTTGAGCACCAATGTGATGTTGAATGTAATTTGATGTCTGAGTCCCTTTCAACAGAAGCCAAAAGAGAGGAAAGAATCTGGATTGATGAAAAATCATTCGAATCCGTTTGTGTGTAAAATTTTCCGATCCGAAAAAAAAACATTTTCCTATCCATATTCAAAACAGGACTCTATACGATACATATTGATGTTAGTATAGTTTCTTTATTCCTTTGACAGTGGTCCAGGATTCGTTGGTGAAGCGAAGGGTGACTGACTGAAGAAGATTTTTTCCACAGGTGGTTGTTCGGCCCTTAGGGATCTCTGCATTCTCCGCTTCCACCCTCACACGACAAGATGACCCGAGCATGCGGTGGTGGAAGTTTTGCAGGCAGTTTTTGCTAGGATCTGTCTCATCTCGATTCCTGTGATGTTAATACTCAAACTACGTCGTAAATAATAAGGCGACCATCACTGTCAGTTATTTTGATGTTTCTTCTGAACAGTTCAGAAGAAAGAACATGAAGAACAGGTTTTCGACAATTGCCTCAAGTTGTAGTGTTAGAATTATTCATGACATTTGTTGAAATTAATCAAGGGAGTCATATATCAGCCCTGTGTTTGCGAGGTTGCGACTTTTCAGTAAGAAAAACTTGTAGAACTTATATGATATGCGTTCTACACATACCGTAATGAAATTAAATGAAATAACTGTTGAAAGGTTCAGATTTTTTGCTGCTGAAATTATCCCCCTTGAAGTGGTTATGAACTCTTTTGTACCCCCAGTAACAAACCGTGCTCCTATAATGAGCATAGGCCTAGTCAAATTTAGCCTAGCGTTTTTACATTATGATTTCAACCCCTTCCAGCACAACGATTTCCAATAACCTCAACAATACCCTTCTAAATGCGGCTGGAGTGATTTCGGCAAATAGCTGGTAACATACAAAGCGCAATCTAAATGCATGCTCGATACATTTAGCCGGATTCCGTTATACGATTGTGCTGTAGGTTTCACATTCCAGGCAATGGGACATTCAATAGCGCCAACTACATGATGAATTATTTCGTATCGATTTTGGCAAAATGATACTGCCGGGCTTGAACGCGAATGCGGGATCCTAATTGTTTTATCGACATCAACGACATTCTAGTTTTTGTTTCAGTTGTTTCGTACTGCAGATATCTACATGGGTCGCATTTAATCAAATTGACTGCCAGTTTCATCAAAGATGGACTATTTGTTCTTGAAGCATTCACTGGTTTTGAGAAATAATATCCTATCATTCCATACACATATATCTGAAATAACAAATTCAGTGCCCAGAAAATTTCATTCAGGTTGCCAAAAAAAATAAGCTTGCTTTGGAATGGTAATTTTTTTTTACGAAAATAAAGAAACGAACTTGAATGTACCAGACGATGGATATGTAAACTGATTTGTGTAATGCCAGGCCACATTGTTCTTCGTTGAAGTAATCAAACTTCCATAGAATCTCTAGAAAAGACATGTCGAGGCATTACTGAATAATCATATGTACTCAATCCAATAATTGCACAGCCAATATTTTATCTATAATATTTCAAGATGGATTCACAGAGAATTTGGTTATGAACTTGAATATCTATCCCTCATTACAAACAGTTTCGAAGAAAAAAATTTCCTCAAATCAATTACTCCTGAGTTTACCCAAATATTCAGACTGGAATCAGGTCTTCTTCCCAGGTTTTCACGAACCATTTTAAATGCCATTGAATATCACATTATTTCATCGAAATCAGACTCAACTTGTATATTGTAACGGAAGTATATACCCTGAATAACTGAAACCAACATGATAATAATGCAAGTTATTATAATAAATATTATTATTATATTTCAGAAGAGAGACCGTTCCATTGCAATAGGAAAAGAAGTCCATATCGATCAACGTGAGAAACAAAAAACGAAGAACCGTTCATTTACAGAAGAACAAAAAACTAGTTCTAAATATTCAACAGTTATGAGCTTGAATTATTATTGGATTTATTTTTCTATTCTCTAGGATTTTTGAGCTCGAGTGGATTTGCATCCTAAGTATGACATCTGATAAAGAAGCATTGACCATTTCGAACGCAGAACCCAAACTCTTATGTTTTTTTATACATAAAATTCAATATTCTAGACTTTCGGTTCGAGTTTTTATTTGCGGAAACTTATGTATCCCTCCAAACTTATGAAATCTTGCGATGCTTCCTAATGATGTTTTCACAATACCCAAAAATATTGAATTCTTGATTCAAGTAAAATGAGCCATTTGGTAGTAACAATAATTGATGCCATCTTTGAAAAAGAGAAGAAAGACAAGAGAGCGTTCTTGAAATATTTTATGATTTCAATTCCAATGCTCTGAAGGAGCTAAAAAATTCTGTAGAAGTTTTTTATGGTGTACTGCCCGTCCAAGTTACGTGAACACATTACATTTAATATATTAACCTTCCGTAGCTAACACACCGTCTGTGAGACCGACGCCTGAGAAAATTTCCGATTATTCCTGAAGAAATCGCGAACGCTCTTGGCCATCCTCAATAGCTGATTTTCTAGGGCTAGTGGACTCAGTATCAAAATTACAGCGGAGGTTAATTGGTGTAGCGTGTGTTATTAAATATTCGGTCTCTGAGACGGATGTTAGTTGTGGTGTAACTTTTGTGGTAAGTAAAATTTTGTTTTATTTTGTGAGAATTATACTAATTATCAATTGTTTTTAGAGAGTTCTGTGAATATGGCTTCTTTAACTTATGAAGAAGAACAAAGGCGACTACAAACGTATGTTTGATGAAGTTGAGACGGATGTAGACGTAGCAGAAGATAGCGATTCAAGTTTGGGGGAAGACAATATTGAGATTCAAGAAGAAAATTCTGACAGTGAACAAGACATAACAGACAACGAACTAAATGGAAGTGGAAGCTGTGAATAGATAAGAGAAACTCGCATACCTTGCATGATAGGAAAAGATGGAACCAAGAGAAGAAAACATTGTCACCGATATCCCAATGTAAGAACTCGACATCATAATATCGTAACCCAGTTATCGGGAGTGAAGGGTGAAGCAAAGAATGAAAAAACACCAATCGAAATCTGGGGTATATTTATCACAGATGCAATGTTACAAAATATTGTTCTTTACACCAACAAATATATCGTAACTGTAATACGGTTCCTAGAACGGCCAGATTGCGAATTCAAGAAATATATAACATTTCAACTATACCGTAACTACTGACAACGTACAAAATCAATCACCTACACATGGTCGATGTCATTATTGCTCTAGTATAAAAAGTAGGAAGACCTGATTTAGTTGCTATAAATGTTAAAAATTCGTGTGCTAAGAGCACTTATCTGCTATCTGTAAGGAGTGTGCTGAAATTTAAGGCCAAATTTGTATATTTATGTTCAGTTTATATCTGATGAATATGTATTTTTTTTAATTTCAAATGTTTTCTGATATTTTGCAAATAATATGATCAATTTACTCACCATAGAAACTGCATCTGTTTTTAATTATAGACATTTTAAAAATACTATGTTTTTTTCACCCCAATTTGTTTGTTATTTTAATCTCATTAGAAATCGTGTAACAAATACAATTTTTCCATCTCTTTAGGACACCTTACCCTTGAGTATAACATTTCAAGTAATATTTTTTTCCACCTGGTAAGTTTTTCTTAGTCGGTTTCAGAGACGGATGTTAGCCTTCTTGTTAAAATTAATCATGTTAGCAACGGAAGGTTAATAATTTCTGATTGTTTGGTAATAACTTCATAATAATCATATCAGATCAAGAGTTTGATAGCCAAGATAGAGAAATAACCACATATGTAGATATCGGTTATGTACTGACCAGCATATCATACGGGAGACTGGGGTTCAATTTCTCAACACGAAACCAATGTGCTGGTATTCACACGTTGAGAGTCACTCACCGATTGCAGATGTTTCGATTTTTGAAGGTTTACATTCGTAGGGAGCGTCAGCTGGCTGATGGAAAACCCAATTTTTGAAACGATACCGCACCTTTTTTTATATATACAGATCCACACTAAAGGAAATCCCTGTAATGTTTAAAGAACACCACGTGAATCGAAAGACAGGAGATACGTATCAACACCAAGTTTTTGAAGTTTGTAGGCCTCAGGACAAATCTCCTTCGGCAAGGAGTTCAGCTGTTTTATTGAACAGGAGAGGTTCTACAGGTTGTTATAGCATACAACAAAAAGACGAAAATTCTGCACTCCTCGGGTCTTCCGTGTTGATACTGCCGATGGTGGAACGAAAATTCACAAGAGCACCGACCGTTGAAATATCTAAAGAAAAGAGATAAGTCTCCTACGATGTTTCCACGAAGTGAGCGAGTCCGTGAGCGAAGATTCATAAAAAAACCGGATTACTTCCCCATAGATAGAATCAAGAAGTTCCAATGAATATTTCAATGCTAAGCCCCATACATGAGAACGATACTCCAAAGCAGAGGCCGTATCTGTTCCGTGTAAATCACTAGAAGCTGAAGAGAAGTGGAGTATTTCTCAGAACGAAAAAGGAATTCAAGCTCTTGAGAAGCACCTTCAGCGATTATGATTTTACCATGAGAGATTATTACTGACTTTATAGAAATGATTACTCCTGACATCTGGATATTGAAAGATAGATCGGCTTTTATTGAGAAGAGACATGCCAGTGTGTTCCCAGTTTTCTACCAAGCTGATGTAACCCCATTCTATCATTCTTGCCAATTCATCGTTAATACTATTGACGCTAATGCCTCTATGTATTTTCGTTTCACGTGCTGATATGAGTATGAGGATTTTGGAAGAGGAGCTAGTATGTGATGAGTACCGTCGTCCGCAAAACTATGCACTCAACAAGATGTGTTCTTCAGTAAATCATTGATGTGAAGCAAAAACAATGTGGGAGCCAGAACTGAACCCTGTAGAACAACTGCATTCATTGAGAGAATATCAGACAATACTCCATCAACAGCCACATATAGAGACCTATCAGACAACAAACTCTTCAACAAAGCACACTATCGAGGGGGTGAACTATAATAATACGGCAGTTCAGAAAGGAGACTCCAATGCCAAAATGGATCAAACGCTTTTGAAATGTAGGGTGCAACAGCTAACGTTTATCGACATTTTTCCTGAATAGTTTATTTCTCGAAATTATATGATGAATGTGTCGAATTCTCTTCATAATTATGTTTCTTTTGATGGTTACATGGAAGAACAGCCCTATGTCGAATGTCGCCAACGTATCTGCATTTGATTTTTATGAAATATTTCTGAACTCAATAAAGACGCTATTATTATTAATGATGTCTCTCCCGTGTATCCATATTTACCAAACCCTGAGATACATAAAAATGTGAATTCTTTCAGAGAATGGATTCGAACATTCATAATTATTCAACTCTTGAAAGCAGTCAATGGCATGTATTCTCAAAAACTGGAAGTACATGGCCTTGGAGAAGATAGAGGTACTATGTCAGCCGTTATTCGTCTACTTTTCACCTGCATTCATTGAGAGAATATTTGACTCCAACAACAGCCACATATAGGAACCTTTCAGACAATAATCTCTTCAACAAAGCACACTATTGAGGGGTGAACTATAAAACGGTAGTTTAGAAAGGAGACTCCAATGCCAAACTCGATCAAAAGCTTTCGAAATGTAGAGTGCAAGAGCTAACGTTCACCGACATTTTTCCTGAACAGTTCATTTCTCGAAATTACATGATGAATATGTCGAATTCTCTTCATAATTATGTTTCTTTTGATGGTTACATGAAAGAACGGCCCTATGTCGAATGTCGCCAACGTATCTGCATTTGATTTTTATGAAATATTTCTGAACTCAATAAAGACGCTATTATTATTATTGATAATGTCTCTCTCGTGTATCCATATTTACCAAATTCTGAGATACATAAAAATGTGAATTCCTTCAGAGACTGGATTCGAACATTCGTAATTATTCAACTCGTGAAAGCAGTCAATGGCATGTATTCTCAAAAGCTCGAAGTACATGGCCTTAGATAGGATAGAGGTATTATGTCAGCCGTTATTTGGCTACTTTTCACCTGCATGTATTGAGAGAATGTCAGACTCCAACAACAGCCACATATAGAGACCTATCAGACAATAAACTCTTCAACAAAGCACACTATTGAGGGGGTGAACTATAATACGGCTGTTTAGAAAGGAGACTCCAATGCCAAACTCGATAGAACGCTTTTGAAAGGTAGAGTGCAACAGCTAACGTTTATCGACATTTTTCCTGAACAGTTCATTTCTCGAAATTACATGATGAATATGTCGAATTCTCTTCATAATTATGTTTCTTTTGATGGTTACATGGAAGAGCGGCCCTATGTCGAATGTCGCCAACGTATCTGCGTTTGATTTTGATGAAATATTTCTGAACTCAATAAAGACGCTATTATTATTATTGATAATGTCTCTCTCGTGTATCCATATTTACCAAACTCTGAGATACATAAAAATGTGAATTCCTTCAGAGACTGGATTCGAAAATTCGTAATTATTCAACTCGTGAAAGCAGTCAATGGCATGTTTTCTCAAAAGCTCGAAGTACATGGCCTTAGATAGGATAGAGGTATTATGTCAGCCGTTATTTGGCTACTTTTCACCTGCATGTATTGAGAGAATGTCAGACTCCAACAACAGCCACATATAGAGACCTATCAGACAATAAACTCTTCAACAAAGCACACTATTGAGGGGGTGAACTATAATACGGCTGTTTAGAAAGGAGACTCCAATGCCAAACTCGATAGAACGCTTTTGAAAGGTAGAGTGCAACAGCTAACGTTTATCGACATTTTTCCTGAACAGTTCATTTCTCGAAATTACATGATGAATATGTCGAATTCTCTTCATAATTATGTTTCTTTTGATGGTTACATGGAAGAGCGGCCCTATGTCGAATGTCGCCAACGTATCTGCGTTTGATTTTGATGAAATATTTCTGAACTCAATAAAGACGCTATTATTATTATTGATAATGTCTCTCTCGTGTATCCATATTTACCAAACTCTGAGATACATAAAAATGTGAATTCCTTCAGAGACTGGATTCGAAAATTCGTAATTATTCAACTCGTGAAAGCAGTCAATGGCATGTATTCTCAAAAGCTAACGTTTATCGACATTTTTCCTGAACAGTTCATTTCTCGAAATTACATGATGAATATGTCGAATTCTCTTCATAATTATGTTTCTTTTGATGGTTACATGGAAGAGCGGCCCTATGTCGAATGTCGCCAACGTATCTGCGTTTGATTTTGATGAAATATTTCTGAACTCAATAAAGACGCTATTATTATTGATAATGTCTCTCTCGTGTATCCATATTTACCAAACTCTGAGATACATAAAAATGTGAATTCCTTCAGAGACTGGATTCGAAAATTCGTAATTATTCAACTCGTGAAAGCAGTCAATGGCATGTATTCTCAAAAGCTCGAAGTACATGGCCTTAGATAGAATAGAGGTATTATGTCAGCCGTTATTTGGCTACTTTTCACCTGCATGTATTGAGAGAATGTCAGACTCCAACAACAGCCACATATAGAGACCTATCAGACAAAAAACTCTTCAACAAAGCACACTATTGAGGGGGTGAACTATAATACGGCTGTTTAGAAAGGAGACTCCAATGCCAAACTCGATAGAACGCTTTTGAAAGGTAGAGTGCAACAGCTAACGTTTATCGACATTTTTCCTGAACAGTTCATTTCTCGAAATTACATGATGAATATGTCGAATTCTCTTCATAATTATGTTTCTTTTGATGGTTACATGGAAGAGCGGCCCTATGTCGAATGTCGCCAACGTATCTGCGTTTGATTTTGATGAAATATTTCTGAACTCAATAAAGACGCTATTATTATTATTGATAATGTCTCTCTCGTGTATCCATATTTACCAAACTCTGAGATACATGAAAATGTGAATTCCTTCAGAGACTGGATTCGAAAATTCGTAATTATTCAACTCGTGAAAGCAGTCAATGGCATGTATTCTCAAAAGCTCGAAGTACATGGCCTTAGATAGGATAGAGGTATTATGTCAGCCGTTATTTGGCTACTTTTCACCTGCATTTATTGAGATAATATCAAACTCCAACAACAGCCACTTATAGAGACCTATCAGACAATAAACTCTTTAACAAAACACGTTATCGAGGGGGTGAACTATAATGCGGTAGTTCAGAAAGGAGACTCCAATGCCAAACTCAATCAAAAGCTTTTGAAATGCAACAGCTAACGTTTATCGACATTTTTCCTGAACAGTTCATTTCTCGAAATCACATGATGAATATGTCGAATGCTCTTCTGATTCTCCTCTGAACCTCTGCAAAACAGAATCTTTTGAACGATAACACAATTGAAACATTTTTTGGCAGATGGAAATTCCTTTTTTATTCTCAATTAGCCAGGAAATATTTCAGTAGTTCAAAGGTAGAAGCTTCAAGTATGAGGTGAACAAAAAAAAAATCTGAAACGAAACAATAACAATAAATCATTCCACGTTTTTTTCCAGAAGTTTTGTGAAAAAGGAATATGGGAATGAATGAATAAAAGAAATTGAATAAGACTACTCAAGTTTTTCAAACCTTAATTGTGATAAGGAAAACTGTAATGGGGCAAGATATGACTACTAAATGAGAAATCAAGTATGAGAAACACGAAAAATTGATACCTAGACGCGGTCCATTGGTTTGGTAAATCACAGAATAAACATTAGTTTGTATGAAATTCAACTAGTGACAAGCGCTCAATTTTTTTGTTGTTTATTGATATTGGCATTACTGTAGACTTTGTAGAGGGTTAATTCGAATATAAAAGCTTTCATATTCAGGGTCAGCGTGCATAAAAACCGCCTTTGAAAAATTGAATATCTCGATAAATGATCAAACTATGAAGAGTTACTTTGAAAGTTTAGCAATAATTCTAACTTCTGAATTGAATGAAAACATTCTTCATTTCAGTTTCCGAGTCATGACTGGGAGTGGAAAATATTCTGATAATTCAACTAATACAAATGAAAATCAAAAAAATATTATGAAATGTTATTTTCTCCCACCATATTTCTGGAAAGATAATTTCAAATATAGATGATCAATTTTTCCGAAGACATATTCACGTTATGGAAAACGATAAGTGAAAAAACGGCTTAGTTTGAAAACGATATCGCCTAATTTGAATAGTTTTGGTTCCTTATATTTCTGGTAGAAATTCCGAAACACTTGAGTTCTGTCTACATTATATCAAAATGAAAATACTCTTCAGTGGTTTTGATGAAAATTGAAATAATTAACGAAATCAACTTCACGGTCGATATAACAATATTGAACAAATCCGAATTGTAAATTTTATCGTGCTGTAAAATTATTTTCGAATCGATATTATTTACCCAGATCGGCAGCTGTTCATGGTTGATCTGCTACAATTTTCTCTTCAATTATGCCTACAAAGTATTCAGGTCCAATTCAAAAATGTGGAAATCAATCAACCGTTCAATTAGAAACATTTCGATTCATTCTATTCGATTCATTCGATACGTGTGTCTATGAATTCGTTTATTTATGTACATGTCGTAGAATATTTTTAAAATAATTGTGCTTGACTCAGTGAGCAGTTTTCATCTCCCGCATATGCTATCATCGAACTTCATTATTTACTTATCACTCTGAAAGTAATTGAAAATTGGTTAAACAAATGAAAAAATATAAGCAGAGCTTTGTTGAACAGATTAAAACTTTCATAATAGGAATTCAACAAGTTTTCATCTCATTAAAAATTAATGGGTTCACGTTCTTGCACCTGCTTATACAGAAAATGGAGGAAAACTACTTTGAAAGTTTTCAACACTTCTATGGTTGGAATTCATTTCCTTGAACGCTATCGGTACAATGAGGACGTAGAAAATCTCCTTACTCTTTCAACTCGTAAACGAGACTGGATATAAAGATCAGACGAGAATTAATGAAGAAATGCATCCTTTTCAGTACTTTCTGATGAAATAATCCATAATGTAACGTCACTTGCAGCCAAGAAAGCACGATCAACTTTGTTACTTTGAAGTTACCATAGAGTGAAAGCGAACATAGTTCGTTGGTTCCCCGAAAGATGTACAAACACAGTTGAATGATTCTAAACAAAGTCGGGTTTTCTGGGAGTTTCTGTGACACCTTGATATATGGTTCTTTCAAAACTGATTCACTGATCAGAATAGCCGTTTCTGAGTAATCAGCAATCACAATTATATATTTCAACAATGATTTTTCGACTCGAGTCGACATTAGGGAGCAAAAATCCAACCAGTTACAATTCATTCGTAGCTCCAGTCGAAGGGATATCACTCAGCAAAAATGTTTACACGACTCCCAGTAAAAAAGTTGTCTGTGTCGTTTGTCAATCGGCACATTTTCCCTTTCTTTCAATAATGCAATATTCTTGTCATTGAAAATAGACAGATATGATTAAATGTCATTTCCGTACCTTGGAAACAAAACCATTTTACAATGTCATCGTCTCACAATTTTGTTAAAGAAGAAAACAGGAAAAAAATGTGAAATCAACCTCTATTAAAGTCAACCTCTGCGATGGAACTGAAACTTGGAATTCATCGATTCTAAGGTGTCTTTCGGGTTTGTTTGCCGTAGTCAACAGGTTTTTACTCCTGACGTTTCGCCTACAGATGTGGTAGGCATTATCGAAGTCTATGAGGTGATGGACATAATGTTCTCGTTCTCACAGTACATATTACTTCGTTTAAGTTTTGGTCCGCTTTATATCTACTTTCATGTCGGACGTTTTGTGTGTCGGAGATGGGTGTGGCTGGTTTTCTATCAACTCTTTTTGGTGGTGTATTCTTCAATACAGGTGACCAGACATTATTGATGTTCACGCCTTCTTCTTTTCGATTGAAATTGTCTTTATGTTTGTGTATCTCTATTGTCTCTCTCTATCATATCGGAAAGTAGCTGAGAGTCCTGTTGAGCACTTGGGTTTCGTCAAAAGCAATTACGTAATTGCGTTCTCCGAGTGCGTGTTCTGCTACTGGAATTCATCTTTGACAGAGAAAAATGGTCCGAGCAAACACGTACACTTGAAATTAATTTAGTAACTACAGATGTAGTGTTCATTTTCAGTACCTATAATAACAACTATTAAAAAAGTATTTCTGATATTTCGTTTCCATACCAAGTGAATATAGAGTCTTCATTTAGATATTCGTTGATACTATATTGTATAGTTTTCAGTATGCAACAGTTTCATCTCATATTTATGAAGTTGATTTCAGTGGTTTATTATCATGAACTTCAGTTCATTATCTGTAGAATAAATCAGGAATATTCCGTAATTTCTCGGATATTTTCGGAAGGGTTTTGCTAGGCCAAAAGGCGAAATGCAAAACTCATTTAATAGTGAAAACAGGTGAGTAGCAAATATATTCCAGCATTCAACGCCAATTTTCTGGTATTATGAGTAAGTACAAGAAATTTCATTGGAAGAAAAATTACTATCAATATCTATTTTCAGTCAGTAAAAATTCTAAGTGTTCTGCTACAAGACTTCGAATTGTGATAAATATTCATTGAACGAATTAATCAATGATTCAAATTTTCATGATGTCAAATTCTTTTGCCAGATTACTGGCTCGGCGTAGCCAACCTTCCTTTCCTGGAATATTATCGTATGAATTTAACAAATTAAGTGATTATCAGATATAAGAAAGTCATATCCAGGCGGTAGGAAAGAAATTAGTTTTTGTGTCAGGAAAGTGTGATTATGAATATATATTTCATCAACATACTGTAGCAATGGGGCCTTCTTATGATTATTATCTTTTATATTTTTATTTATTATTATTTGTCTGGAAAATCCAAAACATATATTCCAGAATATACTTATTTCATTTGAAAAAGTTTTATAACTTAGTATATCTTAGTACCTATATCTTACTCTGAATAAAGTTATATTGGAATTTTCTAAATAGTAAGAAAGTTAAAAAAAATAATAGTTTTATATATATATATATATATATATACAAGGGGAGAGATATTGGGTGAAGCAGCAAGCAAAAAGTGTACTCATTTAACACTGTATTTCCAATATTTCGACAGTGACTACTGTCATCTTCAGGGAAGCTACAAGATTTACAAAAATTGGTCCAGAAAAATGGAGAAAGATACAAAAGTACTTACTGTGTTAGCGAGGATGGTTGCGATATAAAAGGTGATGATTAAACATTGAAAACAGAGCAAGGTGAAACACATGTGATATATGCACAAATATGTATATAAACGTCAAAAAACACAGGTTAAAATTGATCTTGAATATTTAAAAATAATTTTTTTTTTTTAAAAGACAATTAATCACACTTGCGGTACAGCCGCAACGTGGAAAAATTAAGGTTAGAAATTTAAATTTATTGACAATTGACACAAGACTCAAAAAGGGAGAGAATGATAATTTTCTGAAATCTGACAGATGTGGGAAAACAACTATTTGGCTGCTGCTTGAAGAACATTCAGCCAATTGACTGATCTCAAAGGAGTGAAGGATCTCCTGTGACAGAAGCGTTGAAATTATGAAAATTCTTGTCAATTAATAAAATTCATAATTTCAACGCTTCTGTCACAGGAGATCCTTCACTCCTTTGAGATCAGTCAATTGGCTGAATGTTCTTCAAGCAGCAGCCAAATAGTTGTTTTCCCACATCTGTCAGATTTCAGAAAATTATCATTCTCTCCCTTTTTGAGTCTTGTGTCAATTGTCAATAAATTTAAATTTCTAACCTTAATTTTTCCACGTTGCGGCTGTACCGCAAGTGTGATTAATTGTCTTTTAAAAAAAAAAAATTATTTTTAAATATTCAAGATCAATTTTAACCTGTGTTTTTTGACGTTTATATACATATTTGTGCATATATCACATGTGTTTCACCTTGCTCTGTTTTCAATGTTTAATCATCACCTTTTATATCGCAACCATCCTCGCTAACACAGTAAGTACTTTTGTATCTTTCTCCATTTTTCTGGACCAATTTTTGTAAATCTTGTAGCTTCCCTGAAGATGACAGTAGTCACTGTCGAAATATTGGAAATACAGTGTTAAATGAGTACACTTTTTGCTTGCTGCTTCACCCAATATCTCTCCCCTTGTATCCTGACTAGTCAGCAAAGACTACCATTCTACTATATATATATATATATATATAAATATATATATATATATATATATATATATATATATATATATATATATATATATATATATATATATATATATATATATATATATATATATATATATATATTGATAAAAAGTGTGAATATTGTGTGTGTTCACCAGAAACAGACTAAGAAAATGCTAAATAGACAACCATTCTTTCAAAAGAGGATTACCCATTTTGAAATAGCTATTGAACTTTTGATAGTGGTTGTGTTGAAGTGAGATGATCACAATGCAAAAAGCTTCGCCACGTTCATGAGTGATTTGATAAGGATATATTACTTTTTATTACAATATTTCACTTATAAGTAGCGAATCAATTTATTGCATTTCTGCTGTTGATATACAGGTTCAGAAAAAACAATTCATCGACGGTTATTCAATGGTTTTTTTGTTCCATACAGTAAACGAATTCTCACAAATGGTTATTCAATTCTAAATAATGGCCATTACACTCTTTTGTCGGTGTACGAATATTATTTCATTTGTATCAACTGTAAGCATTTTCAACATAATGGAGTTGGTTGTATTGTTATTCAACACATTCGGTTCAGCTGAATTCAATATAAAACTGTTCTCTGCTGCATTATCACAAGAGAAAAATGGCACTGCATTGCTGCTTCACATTTCAATATGATTGTCTTCCTAACGACATGTCACTCAAACCTTATTACTTTTTCAGTGAAATCAACTCCCCGTCTGATTATATTTGTTCATTTTATGAATATTATGATGAATGTTAGAGTACTGTTCGATTCGAATATTGAAGTGGTTCAAATAAGTAATGAAATCCTTTGGTTCTCGATAGGGTATTGGTCAGCTTGTATTTATTTATTTATATGTGGACAATGTATATTTAAACTCCATGTGCTCATTTCCTTAGCAATATTATACGAGAATAAAAAATTACCAATTTTTTACTCTTGACATCCGCCTGTTATGCAGGAGGTTGGGGTTCGAAATGTGTGTGAAGTTAGCAACGGAAAGTTAGCAACGTTTCTGTAAAATTCGTTGCCAGCCACGATTCCATAGGGCGGATTTCATGCAATGAAATTGAAACGTATTGACCAAAATCCAAGTTTTACTTAGCATGAATCGTAATCATAAGCATGGAGGATGACTGAAAAAACTTGAGAAAATAGAAAACATCACTAGTAGACTTTTGAATAGTACGGAAAACGTTAAAATTGAAAATGTCATTTTTGATGTTCGGAAAATACTTGAAATATATAATTAACCATTAGTCGGAAACACGAACGGCTAACACTTGAAGCATGGAAATGATGACTGAAGAGTTCTCAAATCGGAGGAAAAGCCTGGAAAATTTGAATATCTTTATTGATGGTGATACTTTGATCAGATATTGGCTCATAAGTCGAGAACTAGAGAGGGTGCCACTTAGAAATTTTCACAGAATACGTAAAATGACATGCTTATTCCGAAAAAAAATAGCACGGAATTTTCAGATCGGACGGAAAGCCTGGAAAAAATGAAAATCTTTATTGATGGTGTCACTCTAATTAGATAATGGCTCATAAGTCGAAAACTAGAGAGGGTGCCACCTAGAAATTTTCAGAGAATACGTGAAATGACATGGTGATTCCGACAAAAAATAGAACGGAATTTTCAGATCGGACGGAAAGCCTGGAAAAATTGAAAATCAATATGGATGGTGTCACTTTGATCAGATATTGGATCATAAGTCGAAAACTAGAGAGGGTGCCACCTAGAAATTCTCACAGAATACGTAAAATGACATGGTGATTCCGAAAAAAAATAGCACGGAATTTTCAGATCGGACGGAAAGCCTGTAAAAATTAAAAATGAATATAGATGGTGTCACTTTGTTCAGATTTTCGCTCATAAGTCGAAAACTAGAGAGGGTGCCACCTAGAAATTTTCAGAGAATACGTGAAATGACATGGTGATTCCGACAAAAAATAGCACGGAATTTTTAGATCGGACGGAAAGCCTGGAAAAATTAAAAATCAATATGGATGGTGTCACTTTGATCAGATATTGGATCATAAGTCGAAAACTAGAGAGGGTGCCACCTAGAAATTCTCACAGAATACGTAAAATGACATGGTGATTCCGAAAAAAAATAGCACGGAATTTTCAGATCGGACGGAAAGCCATGAAAAATTAAAAATCAATATGGATGGTGACACTTTGATCAGATATTGGATCATAAGTCGAAAACTAGAGAGGGTGCCACCTAGAAATTTCCAGAGAATACGTGAAATGACATGGTGATTACGACATAAAATAGCACGGAATCTTCAGATCGGACGGAAAGCCATGAAAAATTAAAAATCAATATGGATGGTGACACTTTGATCAGATATTGGCTCATAAGTTGAAAACTAGGAAGGGTGCCACTCAGAAATTTTCAGAGAATACGTGAAATGACATGCTCATTCCGAAAAAAAAAAAATAGCACGGAATTTTCAGATCGGACGAAAAGCCTGGAAAAATTAAAAATCAATATGGATGGTGTCACTTTGATCAGATTTTCGCTCATAAGTCGAAAACTAGAGAGGGTGCCACCTAGAAATTTTCACAGAATACGTAAAATGACATGCTTATTTCGAAAAAAAATAGCACGGAATTTTCAGATCGGACGGAAAGCCATGAAGAATTAAAAATCAATATGGATGGTGACACTTTGATCAGATATTGGATCATAAGTCGAAAACTAGAGAGGGTGCCACCTAGAAATTCTCAGAGAATACGTGAAATGACATGGTGATTTTGAAAAAAAATAGCACGGAATTTTCAGATCGGACGGAAACCCTGGAAAAATTGAAAATCAATTTGGATGGTGTCACTTTGATCAGATATTGGCTCATAAGTTGAAAACTAGGAAGGGTGCCACCTAGAAATTTTCATAGAATACGTAAAATGACATGGTGATTTCGAAAAAAATTAGCACGGAATTTTCAGATCGGACGGAAAGCCTGTAAAAATTAAAAATCAATATGGATGGTGTCACTTTTTTCAGATTTTCGCTCATAAGTCGAAAACTAGAGAGGGTGCCACCTAGAAATTTTCAGAAAATACGTGAAATGACATGCTGATTCCGACAAAAAATAGCACGGAATTTTCAGATTGGACGGAAAGCCTGTAAAAATTAAAAATCAATATGGATGGTGTCACTTTGTTCAGATTTTCGCTCATAAGTCGAAAACTAGAGAGGGTGCCACCTAGAAATTTTCAGAGAATACGTGAAATGACATGGTGATTCCGACAAAAAATAGCACGGAATTTTTAGATCGGACGGAAAGCCTGGAAAAATTAAAAATCAATATGGATGGTGTCACTTTGATCAGATATTGGATCATAAGTCGAAAACTAGAGAGGGTGCCACCTAGAAATTTTCAGAGAATACGTGAAATGACATGGTGATTTCGAAAAAAAATAGCACGGAAATTTTCAGATCGGACGGAAACCCTGGAAAAATTGAAAATCAATTTGGATGGTGTCACTTTGATCAGATATTGGCTCATAAGTTGAAAACTAGGAAGGGTGCCACCTAGAAATTTTCATAGAATACGTAAAATGACATGGTGATTCCGACAAAGAATAGCACGGAATTCTCAGATCGGACGGAAAGCCTGGAAAAATTAAAAATCAATATAGATGGTGTCACTTTGTTCAGATTTTCGCTCATAAGTCGAAAACTAGAGAGGGTGCCACCTAGAAATTTTCAGAAAATACGTGAAATGACATGGTGATTTCGAAAAAAAATAGCACGGAATTTTCAGATCGGACGGAAAGCCATGAAAAATTAAAAATCAATATGGATGGTGACACTTTGATCAGATATTGGCTCATAAGTTGAAAACTAGGAAGGGTGCCACTCAGAAATTTTCAGAGAATACGTGAAATGACATGCTCATTCCGAAAAAAAATAGCACGGAATTTTCAGATCGGACGAAAAGTCTGGAAAAATTAAAAATCAATATGGATGGTGTCACTTTGATCAGATTTTCGCTCATAAGTCGAAAACTAGAGAGGGTGCCACCTAGAAATTTTCACAGAATACGTAAAATGACATGCTTATTTCGAACAAAAATAGCACGGAATTTTCAGATCGGACGGAAAGCCATGAAAAATTAAAAATCAATATGGATGGTGACACTTTGATCAGATATTGGATCATAAGTCGAAAACTAGAGAGGGTGCCACCTAGAAATTTCCAGAGAATACGTGAAATGACATGGTGATTACGACATAAAATAGCACGGAATCTTCAGATCGGACGGAAAGCCATGAAAAATTAAAAATCAATATGGATGGTGACACTTTGATCAGATATTGGCTCATAAGTTGAAAACTAGGAAGGGTGCCACTCAGAAATTTTCAGAGAATACGTGAAATGACATGCTCATTCCGAAAAAAAAAATAGCACGGAATTTTCAGATCGGACGAAAAGCCTGGAAAAATTAAAAATCAATATGGATGGTGTCACTTTGATCAGATTTTCGCTCATAAGTCGAAAACTAGAGAGGGTGCCACCTAGAAATTTTCACAGAATACGTAAAATGACATGCTTATTTCGAAAAAAAATAGCACGGAATTTTCAGATCGGACGGAAAGCCATGAAGAATTAAAAATCAATATGGATGGTGACACTTTGATCAGATATTGGATCATAAGTCGAAAACTAGAGAGGGTGCCACCTAGAAATTCTCAGAGAATACGTGAAATGACATGGTGATTTTGAAAAAAAATAGCACGGAATTTTCAGATCGGACGGAAACCCTGGAAAAATTGAAAATCAATTTGGATGGTGTCACTTTGATCAGATATTGGCTCATAAGTTGAAAACTAGGAAGGGTGCCACCTAGAAATTTTCATAGAATACGTAAAATGACATGGTGATTTCGAAAAAAATTAGCACGGAATTTTCAGATCGGACGGAAAGCCTGTAAAAATTAAAAATCAATATGGATGGTGTCACTTTTTTCAGATTTTCGCTCATAAGTCGAAAACTAGAGAGGGTGCCACCTAGAAATTTTCAGAGAATACGTGAAATGACATGCTGATTCCGACAAGAAATAGCACGGAATTTTCAGATTGGACGGAAAGCCTGTAAAAATTAAAAATCAATATGGATGGTGTCACTTTTTTCAGATTTTCGCTCATAAGTCGAAAACTAGAGAGGGTGCCACCTAGAAATTTCCAGAGAATACGTGAAATGACATGGTGATTCCGACATAAAATAGCACGGAATTTTCAGATCGGACGGAAAGCCATGAAAAATTAAAAATCAATATGGATGGTGACACTTTGATCAGATATTGGCTCATAAGTCGAGAACTAGAGAGGGTGCCACTTGGAAATTTTCACAGAATACATAAAATGACATGCTCATTCCGAAAAAAAATAGCACGGAATTTTCAGATCGGACGGAAAACCTGAAAAAATTGAAAATCTTTATTGATGGTGTCACTCTAATTAGATAATTGCTCATAAGTCGAAAACTAGAGAGGGTGCCACCTAGAAATTTTCAGAGAATACGTGAAATGACATGATGATTCCGACAAAGAATAGCACGGAATTTTCAGATCGGACGGAAAGCCTGGAAAAATTGAAAATTATTATTGATGGTGTCACTTCAATTAGTTAATGGCTCATAATCATTCCAAATGACGAAGCACGAAATGGATAACGAACGAGTATACAAATCATATAATATTGAAAACAGAAATCATAGCGAATATTTCTTGGAATAACACACAAGCTGCAACAGTGATAAGTATAACAATGGAATATTACAACGTCACAGAATATCACATAAAATAAAACACACATTTCAATGGCTAATAATATATTCTAACTTGTTTCCAAATCTTCACTGTTCCATAGGGTCTGACTGAATCTGCTGAGTTCAATCCAAGCTCGTACACCCCTCCATCCAATTAATTTTCATGTGGTTCGATCCAGAGCTTGAAAGGTACTATTCATCTTCTAGGTATAAACTTCATCAGTTGCAATCAATATGTAGTGGCAATTGGTCGGTAGACTGGGTCATTTACTGAAGGTCGGAAAAAAACAGTCTTCAATAGTTAGTAGGGTATCCTTAATTCAACAGAACCAATAGATGCTGGTCTTCGGTTCGGCGCTCAATTATTCTGAATAGTTTTAGATCAGAAGAAGTTCCATATGTATATTCGTGTTTGTTTATCTGGATTGGTCAAGAAATGGATCACTTCTAATTGGTCCTCACTGCAAGAAATCACTCTCAGTGACAGTCCTTTCACTAGCACCCAAGATCTTCAAGTAATAGAGGCTGGATATACTTGTCTCGATCTGATTTTCTCGATCAGTCAGCAGGCAGGGTTCTCCGAAAGACGTTGCCACTGATTGGTAGAAAGGATTCTGAGGATGAGCAATAGGTAGCCATACACCGATTTGATTGATATACCCATTAATATCACAAGTCTGGTGGGTAAATTATGCTCATAAATATTTCCTCGAAAGCATTATTGCATAAAGAGGAGTCTGATAAGAAGGTAAAATAAATATTTTTAATTTTAAAAGTATTTTTTCGTCGTGGTTATCAAACCATATTAGGAAGGTTAAGAATGTATCGTTCACCTTCAAAAATTATTTCCTTATAATTTATTTTTCCTTGCACTGCAGATTAAGTATCAGAATAGTAGTAACTGAAGTGTAGTTCAATGATAGAATATATATACAACGTTCTTCATTTCCACTTCCGTTTTCACGTCTCAAGATGTGTAGAGAATTGGCTGCTAGAATTCACCATAACTTGTGGAAAACGACATATTTTTCACAGCTGAATGTTGATCTGTCTCGATTTTTTATTTGTTTCGTCACTCTTTGTTTTATCATATGATGATAAGATCCATACAATCCTACTTATCATATCTCACCACCTTCATGTGATGATTATAACTCTTCTCACCAGTAGCCGAGCAGGATGGGGCCACAGTAGATCTGGCATAAAAACAGATGTCATCGTGTTGGACTGTTGGACTGGTCGATGGGTAATACCAAAGTTGGGTTTTGACATTTGTCACATAATAATACTTATAACTATAAACCAATATCAGGAAAAAAATAATATGTGATAACATCACAAATATATCACAGGAAAATAACTCATATTAAAACTAATTTTATTCCTACATTGAAGTTATTCAGTTTAATATCACAAAATATATACAAAAATATTCAAAATTGTTAATTAAAACAAAATATGAACAAATTAAAATTTATTCGCTACCGAGAGTATCTTCATCACGAGTGAGTCACCTAATAATCAGTGCCTCGTTATATGATCTCTCGGAATGAGCAGTACCTATACTATCTTCATTATCATCAACTCTTAATAATCTCTGAATATTAATCACAGTAACTTCGGGTCGATACAGCACTGAGGGCAACTTGTACTTGCGAGGTGTGTGCAATATTAGGCTGGAATGAGCTTCAAATAGAGCTTCAGGATAGCTCGATTTCGAGGTGAACCTCAAGTTCAGTACAAGTGGCCCTACATCACAGATAGCTTATTCAACATAATCTGAGCTATGTTCAATTCAATTATTGATCTGATGAATATTTCTATCAGTGTTTGAGTGTTTATATGTTCAAACTAATTATATTTCTACACCAATATTGTTTGGTTCAATATAACAGTTATACATCATGAAACCTAGAGGAGCCAAAAATATTTTAAATCAAAATGAATATACGTAATTATAAATAAATATCTTCGAAACATTAAAATTAAATCCTATAAGTAATCACCATCTTGTACATTTTCTTTCAAATCACAATTTATCACATTAATTTCAGGTCAGGAAAGCAGTACAACATGGTCGGATCTAAGTTATGTTCAATTAATTCATTGGACAGACGAATGGGCGGTACTGAATTGTTATAACAACTCTATTATCTAATTGTGATTATTGTGAGAATATTTTTGATGAGAACATTCTGTTCTATAATTATGCATCTAAAACTAAGCAACGATACCCAGTATCCTAATATAAAATTCATAAATGTGAATATTCTTATATCAATACATGTACAGAAAATAATAATTCTTCTGCTGGAACTACATGAGAAATATTTCCCTTGATCAATTAAAAAGAAGAAACAACCTAATAGACTATTTAGTATTGTGGCGGGTTTAATGAACGAATAAGCCCAATGTAGTGAATAATTCATAACTTTGATGAACAATTCATGAAAGTTCAATACATTCGTATTCAATTTTTTTATTTACTCGTACTAACACATAATGGATTTTTCAAAATTGATAACGTTGATTCATCAACTTTTCTTAAAAAATGCACACAAATTGAAAATGCGCATTCTCAGCGTTGGAAATATGAAACTGTTTCTGTTTATGTTTTGTCACGTATAAAGACAGTAAACAGACAATGACCATATTTCATGAAGGGGAAGAAGAAGAATTATGCATTATATGAGTGAACCACATCTTTTATGCTTTGTAATTTAGAGATATCTACTGAATTATGAGTTGTGCATTATCTAGTAAATTGTATTCATTTAATTGCCCAACCCGCCTTCAATTAAATCACTCATAGTTGATGTGCTTATTCTAACTATTGAAAATACTTCCTTGATAATGATATTGACTGACAATAGTAACAGTTTTCACCACTCAATTCCATGAATTTTGTTGATTGACATGAGCATGTCACATGTTAATCTTTGATGTAGTAAATCTGACTCTCATTTCTGTCAGCAACATTATATATTTATAAAAGTCTGAATCTGTTGTAGATGGTGTAAACAACCTCTGAGGCGAAATGCCATCTCCTAGGACCTAGATGACCAAAGACCCGAGCTTCTATTACACCAAATAAAGGAGAACTCTAATTGCGAGCACATCGCGATTGGTAGCTAACGGAAATCGTCTTGTGTCTTCTCACCTTGGTGTAATAGTAGTTCGAGTCTTTGGTCATCCAGCAGATAGCGTTTCGTCTTAGAGATTACCTTATTCACTTCATCTGCACCAGATTTTGGGAATTATTTATAGTTTTTTTGTTGATTTTGGGGTTCAACTTCCAGTAATTGAAAATCATATTTGATATTCAGTATTCTTATTTGAATCATTAATATAAATGGTACTCGTTTTTGAGATTCCCTCATAAGCGTTTTTCCGTTTTTCTATAAATATTCTAAAAATTTTTCATTTACATAAAATTATTTAAATTTCTTCATATATAATCGATTTCACAATTTCAATTTATTTATTGTAGTTTTATACTCTATTTACTTTTTCCCTCGGTTATTCCTAACAGGTTTTCAGATAATGGAAGTCAGAACTACTACTACTACTCACATCCTTTTATTTTTCTCAATATTTCAGAAGTAGGATATTTTTTGGAATAATTACTGGAATTCAGAACAAGAGAACGAGAATAGAAATCATTAACTCATAGTGAACTTTAATTCAGATAAACATTTTGTCGTTTCAGTTCACGCTTTATGAATGGGGTTTGGATCGTTTGATAGCTTTCTTTTTGTTGAAATTGAGATTTTCCATGCGAATATCTATAGAAACTGAATAATTTTTGCAATGGTTTAGTCACGTATATCATGTAGAACGGAAATATGCTTTAAGCATTACTGTAAACATAGATCAAAAATATTTCCTCTGTTTCAAATATGCAATGTATCATGAGTTCTACCTTAATTTTTAATGGAAACAGCTATATTCTTGAGTGGTATTTGTTCGGACCACCATTGTCTATATTGTTAATGCTATTGAAACCTGTGGCTAAGAAGAAAAAAAAATAAAATTACAGATTGAATAAGCTAATCAAATCCAAACAAAAAGTTGAAATGGATTTTGGTCAAAAAAATTAAATGAAGAAATATATGAAGTGATATGAACGAATGTTGAAACTTAGTTTCAAGTTGAATGTACTCACGACGTTTTGCTATTTCATATTCGACATCTCAAATTTTTTGTCACAACACAATTTTCTCTTGATCAATAAAAACTTTAATTTTATTTTTTTACCTAAAATCCATTTCAGCAACAGCAACAGGTTTCAATAGAGTTAATACTATAGACAATGAAAGTCTGAACTAATAACACTCAACAAGGAACATTGTAAATCACATTCAAGCTATTCAAGATATATTCTTCGTACTAATATAGTAGATAGTAGTGATATTGAAAAATGTCCATAAGGAATTGCTCGGGAATAAAACTATATTTGGACTGAATTGATGGGATCCGTCAAATCGTGTTTAATGGCATGGTTTTGTGGCGGGTTCTGGACCTTGGTCGCATTTTGAATCAATACTCTCTTCAGATATTGACGAAATTCATTCGGGTCAGTTCCTTTCTCAATTGTGTTTCCTTTAATTATCTGTTCTACGAACATCAAAATAAAAACACCACAATTAAAAGTGTCTCGTTGCATTGGATGTGCAGGTGGATCCAAAAAATTCCAGCCATCAACCAACATTGGAGTAACTCTATGTTTCTGAAACCATCTCGAATATGTAGTTAGGAACTTTTAGGAAATTCCGTGCTATTTTTTTTCGGAATCACCATGTCATTTTACGTATTCTATGAAAATTTCTAGGTGGCACCCTTCCTAGTTTTCAACTTATGGGCCAATATCTGATCAAAGTGACACCATCCATATGGATTTTTAATTTTTCCAGGCTTTCCGTCCGATCTGAAAATTCCGTGCTATTTTTTGTCGGAATCACCATGTCATTTTACGTATTCTATGAAAATTTCTAGGTGGCACCCTTCCTAGTTTTCAACTTATGAGCCAATATCTGATCAAAGTGACACCATCCAAATTGATTTTCAATTTTTCCAGGGTTTCCGTCCGATCTGAAAATTCCGTGCTATTTTTTTTCGAAATCACCATGTCATTTCACGTATTCTCTGAAAATTTCTAGGTGGCACCCTCTCTAGTTTTCGACTTATGATCCAATATCTGATCAAAGTGACACCATCCATATTGATTTTTAATTTTTCCAGGCTTTCCGTCCGATCTGAAAATTCCGTGCTATTTTTTGTCGGAATCACCATGTCATTTCACGTATTCTCTGGAAATTTCTAGGTGGCACCCTCTCTAGTTTTCGACTTATGAGCAATTATCTAATTAGAGTGACACCATCAATAAAGATTTTCAATTTTTTCAGGCTTTCCGTCCGATCTGAAAATTCCGTGCTATTTTTTTTCGGAATGAGCATGTCATTTTATGTATTCTGTGAAAATTTCCAAGTGGCACCCTCTCTAGTTCTCGACTTATGAGCCAATATCTGATCAAAGTGTCACCATCCATATTGATTTTTAATTTTTCATGGCTTTCCGTCCAATCTGAAAATTCCGTGCTATTTTATGTCGGAATCACCATGTCATTTCACGTATTCTCTGGAAATTTCTAGGTGGCACCCTCTCTAGTTTTCGACTTATGAGTGAAAATCTGATCAAAGTGTCACCATCCATATTGATTTTTAATTTTTCATGGCTTTCCGTCCGATCTGAAAATTCCGTGCTATTTTATGTCGGAATCACCATGTCATTTCACGTATTCTCTGGAAATTTCTAGGTGGCACCCTCTCTAGTTTTCGACTTATGAGCAAAAATCTGAACAAAGTGACACCATCTATATTGATTTTTAATTTTTACAGGCTTTCCGTCCGATCTGAAAATTCCGTGCTATTTTTTTTC
The DNA here is from genome assembly GCA_032362365.1 of Zygogramma bicolorata. Taxonomy (NCBI): domain Eukaryota; kingdom Metazoa; phylum Arthropoda; class Insecta; order Coleoptera; family Chrysomelidae; genus Zygogramma; species Zygogramma bicolorata. Next base: position 120,796 of record JAVJAQ010003863.1, read on the forward strand.
GGAATCACCATGTCATTTTACGTATTCTATGAAAATTTCTAGGTGGCACCCTTCCTAGTTTTCAACTCATGAGCCAATATCTGATCAAAGTGACACCATCCAAATTGATTTTCAATTTTTCCAGGGTTTCCGTCCGATCTGAAAATTCCGTGCTATTTTTTTTCAAAATCACCATGTCATTTCACGTATTCTCTGAGAATTTCTAGGTGGCACCCTCTCTAGTTTTCGACTTATGATCCAATATCTGATCAAAGTGTCACCATCCATATTGATTTTTAATTTTTCATGGCTCTCCGTCCGATCTGAAAATTCCGTGCTATTTTTTTTCGAAATGAGCATGTCATTTTATGTATTCTGTGAAAATTTCCAAGTGGCACCCTCTCTAGTTCTCGACTTATGAGCCAATATCTGATCAAAGTGACACCATCCATATTGATTTTTAATTTTTCCAGGCTTTTCGTCCGATCTGAAAATTCCGTGCTATTTTTTTTCGGAATGAGCATGTCATTTCACGTATTCTCTGAAAATTTCTGAGTGGCACCCTTCCTAGTTTTCAACTTATGAGCCAATATCTGATCAAAGTGTCACCATCCATATTGATTTTTAATTTTTCATGGCTTTCCGTCCGATCTGAAAATTCCGTGCTATTTTTTTTCGAAATCACCATGTCATTTCACGCATTCTCTGAAAATTTCTAGGTGGCACCCTCTCTAGTTTTCGACTTATGAGCGAAAATCTGAACAAAGTGACACCATCTATATTGATTTTTAATTTTTACAGGCTTTCCGTCCTATCTGAAAATTCCGTGCTATTTTTTTTCGGAATCACCATGTCATTTTACGTATTCTGTGAGAATTTCTAGGTGGCACCCTCTCTACTTTTCGACTTATGATCCAATATCTGATCAAAGAGACACCATCCATATTGATTTTTAATTTTTCCAGGCTTTCCGTCCGATCTGAAAATTCCGTGCTATTTTTTGTCAGAATCACCATGTCATTTCACGTATTCTCTGAAAATTTCTAGGTGGCACCCTCTCTAGTTTTCGACTTATGATCCAATATCTGATCAAAGTGACACCATCCATATTGATTTTTAATTTTTCCAGGCTTTCCGTCCGATCTGAAAATTCCGTGCTATTTTTTGTCGGAATCACCATGTCATTTCACGTATTCTCTTGAAATTTCTAGGTGGCACCCTCTGTAGTTTTCGACTTATGAGCCATTATCTAATTAGAGTGACACCATCAATAAAGATTTTCAATTTTTCCAGGCTTTCCGTCCGATCTGAAAAATCCGTGCTTTTTTTTTTCGGAATGACCATGTCATTTTACGTATTCTGTGAAAATTTCTAGGTGGCACCCTCTCTAGTTTTCGACTTATGAGCGAAAATCTGAACAAAGTGACACCATCTATATTGATTTTTAATTTTTACAGGCTTTCCGTCCGATCTGAAAATTCCGTGCAATTTTTTTTCGGAATCACCATGTCATTTTACGTATTCTGTGAGAATTTCTAGGTGGCACCCTCTCTAGTTTTCGACTTATGATCCAATATCTGGTCAAAGTGACACCATCCATATTGATTTTTAATTTTTCCAGGCTTTCCGTCCTATCTGAAAATTCCGTTCTATTTTTTGTCGGAATCACCATGTCATTTCACGTATTCTCTGAAAATACCTAGGTGGCACCCTCTCTAGTTTTCGACTTATGAGCCATTATCTAATTAGAGTGACACCATCAATAAAGATTTTCATTTTTTCCAGGCTTTCCGTCCGATCTGAAAATTCCGTGCTATTTTTTTTCGGAATAAGCATGTCATTTTACGTATTCTGTGAAAATTTCTAAGTGGCACCCTCTCTAGTTCTCGACTTATGAGCCAATATCTGATCAAAGTATCACCATCAATAAAGATATTCAAATTTTCCAGGCTTTTCCTCCGATTTGAGAACTCTTCAGTCATCATTTCCATGCTTCAAGTGTTAGCCGTTCGTGTTTCCGACTAATGGTTAATTATATATTTCAAGTATTTTCCGAACATCAAAAATGACATTTTCAATTTTAACGTTTTCCGTACTATTCAAAAGTCTACTAGTGATGTTTTCTATTTTCTCAAGTTTTTTCAGTCATCCTCCATGCTTATGATTACGATTCATGCTAAGTAAAACTTGGATTTTGGTCAATACGTTTCAATTTCATTGCATGAAATCCGCCCTATGGAATCGTGGCTGGCAACGAATTTTACAGAAACGTTGCTAACTTTTCGTTGCTAACTTCACACACATGGGTTCGAACCGTGTTGGGATTCACACGTTGCAAAGCAAAGCCCTGTTTATATATTGCTGCCATAACTTTCGACTTCTAATGGTTGACGTTCGTGAGGGAGCGTCAGCTTTTTGACGGAAGAACCCATTTCGAACACTTTTTTTTTACTATAAGATATATATGAAGACACTTTCATCAATTTCAAAACGTACGAATTAATTACATCATACGTTTGGAAAAATTTCGGAATAATTCATTCAACATCCCTTATCATAGAAGAGTGTCGTTGTAGAATTTTACATGTGATACGCTAGGATTTTTTGTTATAGTTCCTGGGTTTTGTGAATCTTCTACGTTCCTTAGTTCACAGGGGATATCTTTCTACTTTCTGAAATTGGAAGACACTTCATGAGAGTAGGCTTGAATACGTCAAACATTCCTCATTTCCAATATTCAAATATTTCCTATCTCAAAATAAAACCAATTATTTAAGAACTTTATCAATGATAAGTAGCCCTTATTATTCCAGGAAATGGCGCCGTCGTTGTATTTCGATATCTGTGTTTTCCAATCGTGAAAAACTTTCTAGAAACCTGAGCACTCAAAAACAATAATCCCACAATTTTCAAGAGATTCCAAATGAACTCAAACCGAATTATATTTTAAATTTCATTTCAAAAGGCTTGTGAGTGCTAAGATCTGTTTTGATACTCTGGGGAACGTCCTATGTCGTAAACGACAGCAAAGCAACATTTAGTGTTCCATTTTACTTTCACGTTCATCATGAAATATTGAAAATAAAAAAGGTTCGCTTTTGTGGTGCATGACGAAAAATACCAAAGCTACTGATTTCAATGAATTTGAATATTGAGACACGAAACGTGTTCAATTATTCTTTCAGGCGCATGACTGATCTTGTGATCGATCAGGTACAAACACAATAAATAATAATTGGTGAAATACAACATCCACGGGATAGTTAAGCTATTAGGGTTAGGTAGTGAGTGCAGTGAATGAGTAACAGAACTCGTTCAGAAAATTTTGTGTAACTTCTTAACTCCTCTTTGAATCTGAAATATTGGGAAATAGACACTTCATTTCTTTCTTAAACCAAAATGAAGAAAAAATGGAAGACAATTGTCATGAGTTTAGTTGCATTTCTGGGAGTTTCGAAACAATAGGAAAAGGAGTTGATTCCATTTTCAAAAACTGTAATTAGGACAAAAAGTCATCCTTGTCGTTTTGAAGTTGAACTTTTCCATATGTCTTTGGAAATTCGAAAAAACTTCTTTTCGAGAACATTCAGCTATTTAAATATACTTGAACATGATTTATCAGCGAATATTTCCATCGTGTGTTAAAAATCCCATATGAAGCGGGACATTTTCGGGCTGGTAAATACCCGGTAGGTATCGAAAAATACCCGCTCGGTCCGTGTATCTATAGTAACGATTGTTAAAATGTACATTTGTCATCTTGACAGGCATAAATACTGGATTCTAAACGTCATTGTTTTAACACCGGAAATATTCCACCGAATTACACTCGTGCATCAAAATAAATCTGATAATTTTCCATTCAAGCATGTTGTCAGTAAAAAAACTGCATTCGGTTATTTTCATATTTTGCTAAAAAAGCTCCTTCGGAGTCGGGCTCTTTCGACAAAATATGAAAATAAACTCATGCAGTTTTTAGACAACATGCTTTCATGAAAAATTATCGGTAAATTTGAAGCACATGTGTAATTACTCCCGATAAACTCCCTATAGTATTATTCCAAGGAGGAACCGATTCCCATAATCTGGAGACGATCTTGTTTATAGTGGCAGTTATTGATCCACATAAGCCGTCAGCAAGAATAACAATAGTTGCGGCTTCAGTCCAGAACCATTATCTTTTGGTATTCATTCATTACTGATAACAAACAGGCATTCTTGAAAGCACCAGTTCTGTATACTCATGAAGTATACGTCTGTTTTCAGGAGAATTGTATACCTACAGTGGAGAATTGAGCACTCTAATTTATATTTCTGACATGAAATATCAAATGAATTTACGCATTTCTGATAAAAACTCAGACCTTGTATACTCTTCAAAGACTAATAGAGTGTGTTTGTCACATGAAGAGAGAGAGTGGTGTTACAATCACGAATCCAGCCAAGGAATTGATGAAAATGACTATTTGGGGTCAAATTACCTAGTGAATCACGTTCATGAAATATGAAATAACAACTACTAGGATTATACCGTCGGCTTCTTGACGTAAAATCGACTATATACAGGAAAAAACTGAGGTTTTTCGAAAAAGAAGAAGGTTCTGTGAAATTCTCCCAAACGGCTTCCACAAGTATGATATATCCAGAAACCTCAATCCGGAAGAACTAATTTTAATATGGAAATAAAGGTAACGGCAGCCATATGATTTTTTTATTTTTCTTTCATGGCTTCCGATGCTATCATTTTATTCTCTAAAATGGGGCATTCGTGATTAATTTTTCAGTATCTATAACTTCGAATAGTGCCTTATGAGGTGGAAAATTTCGTTTTCTACTGTATAAGTCCATTTGACTGCTGAAAACTGACGACAAAAACTGTATATTTTTTGTACTTTTCATTTCATTGTTAACAGAAATGTGATATTTTATCCAAAAGTTCTGGTGTAACGCCAAACAATGATATACTACATAGGACTGCCAAACTTCTATTATGAAATATTGAACAATTCTCACGTCACTGTGAATATCTGAGTGGGAAGAAATTGACTAATGCGTTAATCTTTCATAGTATTCAATAAATAATCGCTGATTGCTACCCAATGACTATACACTACACAGGATTTTTCTCAATTTATAGTTTATATTTTCATACAATGGACAATTTTCATATGCACTTATGACGTAACTCCTAATGCTGAAATTCTGAGTGATGTCATGTTTTCCGTACTTGATCTCCATAATGAATGTGGTTTATTTTCATTCGTCCACAATTTATATTCAGTTAATCGAAATTCTTTGACAAAGTCGATAAACAAATTCGAAGACCAGCGATAAATAAATAATATTTTGAACAATGGATTCAGGACATTCGCGACTACCTTTAATAACTGAACGGGTCAAAATGTAAATTCCTTTCATGCTCACGTTAACAGTGGCCCATTCAGAGAGAACACAGAACTAACAAAATAATTTTGGAAAAAGTTGACGAAATCGAAGATCTTAGAGTCACATTCACGTATCAACAACTCAGCTCCAACGATATCGCGGAATATATAGCAGAAAAATCGATACCTATACGATAATTTAATTTTGTGCTCGCGAACTCGAAGAGTTCAACACTTCAGTGAACGGGTTGGTTGGTCTCTTGGACCAGAACGTGAACTACTGCTTTCCTTCTTTATTCGTCACGCGTGCGCTGACGTCTCTGTCCTTCCTGTTTCAACTTGCTCTGCATATCGACAAAAGAGTAATGTTAGAGACTTTTCAATTTTTCATGTGTTAGACAATCATAATCTTCCATTCATATGTTTGAACCAATACATTTTCTATTTTATATTACCACTTTACCATTTCATACTGTGTCCTCTATGAATAACGGTATTACTGTGAATCAATGATTGTTGAATAATTTTTTGGATTTTTTTTTCTCCGAATCGAAAAATAAAATCAACTCCGAAAAAAGGAGTAGATTCAACAAAAAAATCACAAACACTCTATTTTGATAGCTACGTGTATATCACTCAAAGACGTTTGATTCATTGACGGAAAGGAAGAAAGTTCATCTAAAACAGCCTCTCCCTGCCTATATGGCAACGACGAGCACTGGGTTAAATCAATTCTCCTTGCTTGATTCATATACCAAGCATATGAGAATTGAATCGAATAGATAGCAAACATAGGAGGAATATCTACACAAAGCAAAATAAAAAGCTTTTTGTAGAAAAAATCCCACCGACCAGAATAATATTTTATTCCTGCAAAGACATGATCTCGTTCCGCTCAGAGAGAATCATCTCCTGAGCTCTGCAGTGGGAAAATGGATAAATTACTGAATACTCTCACTACAATCAGACATTTCCGAAATATTCAACCCGTGACAAGTCTCAACAAGTTTCAATTGACATGTCGGTGGAATTCATTCATTATTGTAATTATATAACTGTGAATCGATGTTAATTCATGTTTTGGATCCAATAGACTCAACTCGTCCCATCTTGAAATATTTTGCAACCCGCTTATTGAAGGTATAAATGGAAAGTTGGGGTTGTAATCCTTTGATCAAAGTAGCTATGCCTTCACAGTATGTTATTCAAACTGTCCTGCATTCAGAGAATCTAAGTAGAATACAGAAAACATTCTCGATGAGTATCTACTCCAAGCAAAATTTGTCTCTGCCATGAGTGATAGAATTTCTCATCATTCTCAATTGGAGCATTTCGAAGCGAATACATTTCCAGACCTTGTTAATATTTATGTTTCCGATATTTCGTTGACATACGGTAACCGGCTTTTCAGAATAGATATGACAATGAGACTCTTTCAACCCTACTTGAGGTGAAATCAGGCAATTGCTTTCTTGAATTTCGATGAATTGAGATTCATGTTCCGATTTGTGTTTGTTGATTCCAACATCTTTCACATATCAACGTGGTTTTGATACCTCAAACCAGTATGCTCATAAAATCACTTCTGAGTTAGTTAACACCAATAATGTATAATTCTTTCATAACATGAAGATGAGCACTTTTTTTATTCAGATCTTGTCAGTTATGCGGTCTAAATGAAGCTCATCTCATCTTACGCAATAGGTGGATCGGCTGTCAGAAAATAACTACTCCTCTAGCGGATACCATGAAAGTTGTTGATTTGAATCCGGCAGGTGCCAGTGCAGGGTTCCTCCAGGAAGAAAAGCCCGCGCAAGGTTTCGTTGAAACAAATGATGGAATTGATCTTTCATTCATCAACACGAGTATTCTTCTTCCTATATTTTTCTCCAAAGATGAATTATGCACTTTTTGCCTTGGATTCGTTCTTTGAAAAATGTATTTGTTTTTCGGAGATGAGGAACATTTTTAATGATTCTTCTATATTTTTTATATGCAGATTCACATGAACGGGAAGCCCTGTATTGTTCAAATGTCACCGCGTGAATCAAGGGACAGGAGATTAGAATTAACTTTCACTTTGAATTTTTGAAGTTTGTGAGCCTCATGAAAAACCTCTTTCGGTAAGGAGTTCCGAAGCTCAGCTCTTCTATTGAAAAAAGATCCCTGAACAAGAGAGGTTCGACAGGTCTCCAAATTCACAACAAAGGGGTGGGAATTCTGTACTTGTCGAGTCATCCGTGTAGATATTGCCAAAGGTGGAACATTTGATAACAATTCAGAAGAGCACCAATCGTGAAAATATTTATAGAAGAGAGACAAGTCTCCGACCATTCTACGATGTTCCAATCAAGTGAGCGAGTCTGTGAGCGAAGAATCACCATCAAGACGATTTGCCTTTCTATGAATAGAATCAAAAAGCCTCAATGAATGTTTTGATGCCAAACTGAGATAGGATTTCGTGAATTATTGTAAGCTTTCTCGAGGTCGACTACACTAAAGCTCTACTGAGCCAATTGCGCATCTGCCTATCTCTTTGTCTATAACTAGGAAGTAAATTGAGTAAGCAACTAATCGCAAAGCAATTGAATAATTTTTTACCAAAATTCTTATTCTATGGAAAATAGTACCAGTAAAAAAGGAGTTACCAACCATATTTAGTATCCATATTGGACCAATATCAATAATATCTGAACAATAATGGAGATATAGAATTACACAATACATCAGCAAATTTTCCGTAAAAATGCACATATCTCAAATTCAGAATTCACATATCAGCAGTGTAGTTATTGTTCTATCATCAAGCGAGTTATGTTTCCATTCCACCTAATAATATTGCATGAAGCCTTCAAGCTTCAATCTCGACGTGATAAAATCCCTAAACGCGGTAATTAACGATCGGAGTAACTATAATGTGTTCATTAGCTCACAGCGAGTAGGTAAAACAATTGCGGTTTCAGCGTATAACCTCAGCCATAACGAGGCATTACAAGTGTTATATCAAGACTTTCACACGTCATGACTTCAATAGTGCCCAAGGCTCATGATGTTCTGCTGGACAATTCGTGGAAGCTTTCCGATAGAAATTGAGCATCAGAGATTTTGATGGTTAGTTTATTGACGTAGTTAGGAAAGTGATTCTCTAGGAGATTATCAACGGAATAGCATATTTGAATGTTACAATAAAGAAGAGAAAATGATTTTCTGGGAGCATAGTGAGACTCCGCAAAGAACCAACCAATAATGTTTTTCCGATCATTAAATATTTTACTCATACAGTGACAGTCAAAGTGATCGACCATGTGGAAAATATGAGATGAATTCATCATTTTTTGACGTTTTCAATTCATCATAACGAACGAAAACCTTGATCGTTGCATTTTGGGCCATAGATCGCACGAATTTTCATGAGAAAAAGTCATGTGAGAAATCAATATTGAGACAGATTTCAATATAGTGTAGACTTTTTGGCTGATACATTTTCCTTCCAATGTTTCCACAAGAATTATATTTTTCACAAATTAAGCAGAATATTTCCATCGTTGTTAAAAATTCCATATGAAGCGGGACATTTTCGATCAATTACAGCGATAAATTCCCGGCGGGACATTTTCGGGCTGGTGAATACCCGTTAGGTATCGAAAAATACCCGCTCGGTCCGTGTATCTATAGTAACGATTGTTAAAATGTACATTTGTCATCTTCACAGGCATAAATACTGAATTTTAAACGTCGATGTTTTAATTCCGGAAATATTCTACCGAATTACACTCGTGCATCAAAATAAACCTGATAAGTTTCCATTCAAGCATGTTGTCAGTAAAAAAACTGCATTCGGTTATTTTCATATTTTGCTAAAAGAGCCCTCCTCCTCCGAAGTCGGGCTCTTTTGACAAAATATGAAAATAAACTCATGCAGTTTTCAGACAACATGCTATCATAGGGAATTATTGGTAATTTTGAAGCACTTGTGCAATTATTCCCGATAACATTGAATCGAAGATACACAAAAGCAGTTCTAATAACTGAATAACGGAAAATATATTGATCAAAGTGGGTAGTTATTGAAGTTCATTTCAAGGAGAATATTACCTACAATTCATGCAAGAAATCGAAGTACTTTAGTGATTTCTAACATGAACTGATTTGAAACTATCAGATTGGTGAAAATGATTTGAATTGAAAATGTGAATTTTCGTAGTCTCCTTGGTGCATGATTTTCCTAGACTCCTTGATGCATATGAGAATTAGCAGATGGTAATGAATACCCAGACAGCAATAAGTGCTCCATGAATAATCGTTGATTGATATATTTGGGATATTGTCGAGGGCTATTTCACTTATGGGAAAACTGTACACCAAATTTTCAAATATTGGATTTAATTCATAATATCATATGGATTCCAGGACACCATCAAGGATTTCAGGAGAAATTTCTGGATTTGACTTTGTTGAACAATATACTTGATCAGCGAGACCAGATGAGTAGTACCAACCTGAACTCTGCTTCTATTTTATTTAAGAACTGATATACATCTTGCATGTAGTTGAGATGAACGTAACTACTTGTACTCACAAGGTTCATTGTTGATACTTGGGTATTCGAATGAGTCCCACTATTCTTTTGAGAAATATTCATTATATGGGTATTTTCGAAGTATGAATATATCTCATGGATATTATATGGATAATCATGTAGACCTAGTGCTAATCTGGTTATAATATGTTTAGATCATCAGAAGCAATTTATGAAGCCTGATGAAGAGTATTCAAATGATGGAGGATATTTGGTAGTTTTCGACCTCTCAAATTAGGTAACAGAATCACTCACATAACTTTCAGCCTCAGTATCGGTTCTTCCCGAGAAGATGCCAAGTTTGTTACGAACCTTTTTTTCAATTCTCCATTTAACGCCGGCCTATTTCCGAAATCTAGGCCAGTCACCGACGCCGATGAGAACAGAAATTTTGCCGAACCCTCTGGTATTCCAACCAGAGGTAGAGATATTTTACGAGTTCCACATCCATGGAGTCGGGACCGCCGGTTTCACGTCCCCTCCACATTAAGCTGGCGGCATATCCTCAATATATCTTGTGCTCATTGATATATTGCCTGCGAGCTATGATATGCTACTTTGCTGCATTTGTATGGGCTTTCGATGCTCAACTTCAGATATCGAATTACTGTTAGTTAACCTAAAGAGCTGGGCCGTGCCCGAAGCGTGCGTTGAGTAAAACTGTACTGAAGGTAGTACACCTTCTTTGAGAAATCTTCAACTTCCCCACGAGTGAGTTCAATCATAATAGTGAATATTGTTTTACTTGAATATGACTTATCGAATTTCAGAGTGAGGAAAGATTTATTGAATTTAAAAAAAATACATCTGTAGTTCTGAATTTTGCTGTATGCGATTTCAAACTACTATAAAACTGTTATTGATACTTCTACTATATTGAGTAACCACTTCAAGTACTCAATCAAGTTGAAACAGAGGGTGTTGAAAAATTCCGTTCAGATCAATTACCCTATCACCAAACATCCAATCGACTCGCCTTTCGCTAACAAGGTAAGCATCTTCAGGAGAAGAAAACTGATAAATTTCATCAGATGAGCGATATCTAGAATGATAGCCTCAACTTCTATAGTTTGCTTGAATATCATCACCTAAATGACGACTATACATCACGATATCTATCACAGAACAGAAACATACATCTGTAGTTCTGAATATTGCTGTATGCGATTTCACACTACTATAAAACTGTATTGATACCTCTACTTTATCAAGTAACCACTTCAAGTAATCAAGTTAAAACAGAGGGTGTTGAAAAATTCCGTTCAGATCAATTACCTTATCACCAAAGTTCCAATCGACTCGCGTTTCGCTAACAAGGTAAGCATCTTCAGGAGAAGAAAACTGATGAATTTCATCAGATGAGCGATATCTAGAATAGTTTGCTTGAATATCATCACCTGAATGACGACCATACATCACGATATCTATCACAGAACAGAAACAAATTCACCGATAAAAATTGTGCTTACTTTCATTTTCCAAACTATTTATCGATCAGCTCTTGGACCAGGGTAATTATATAAGGTGTGGGGGGTCTAAATCGTTGAGATGTCTGCAGTCACTCAGTAGATGGGGAACTCATCTTTGTCACGGACGAATATCGCTCGAAAAGAAAAGGGAAAAATAATTCACCGACACCGAATACCATTTCATTAAGTGGTGCTGATTATAGAAGCTCTCGGCACTCCTTCAGAATAATGAGTTCACACCGGCATGCTTTCATGCAGAAGTTCTTCAAACTTTCCAGGAATAGTTTGGAATATGGTTATAGTTCGATGGGATTCAAATCACTTCGATTATATATAATAATGTCAACAACGTTCATATTATGACCATATGGAAAATATTTTTCCGCCTACCTCTATCCAAAGTATTCATTTCCTAGCCTCATTCGAGGAGCGAAGTAGTACTTCTCCTCCCTAGGGAGGAAAAGTAAAAGTGACGTTTGATACATCACCAATGACTTATACCAAACTAATATATTACGTTACTGTACTTTTTACTGTTTATTTATAACTAATGATCCGACTTCATTTCATAGATTCATCCGGTTTTTGAATTTAGGACAGAAATTGCATAGGATGCTATGATCGATTAACAGTCCGATAGAGTTTCGAAGTGTGTCAAACTATAATCTCTACAAAGTATAAAATAATATCAGAAAAATGAGTGAGTCAAGCGAATTTGAAGACATAAATAATACACCACCGGATATTTTGGATCAAGGTAATGTATAATAATAATAATATGCTTTATTATCATAAGACATAATCTTGTTGACAAAGCTTGGGTAGTAAATACTTACTTAAAAAATGCGATATATACCAAAAGATAACAAAAATAAAACTATAAAAATACATACAAAACATGGTAAAATGGAGATTGTAAAAAGTATGTATATATAAAAGAGTGGAAGTCAAGTTCATATAAAAATAGACATAGAGAGTAAAAATTTAAAAGCTCCTTAATGAAGATAAAAAACATGAGCTAGTCAATCAGTTAAAAGTTGTCGTCAAAAAATTCATTCAAAGTATAATAGGGTCTATCAGATAGAAATTGTTTGACTAACTTCCTGAATTGGAAGTCATTTATATTGGCAGATCTTATGTACAGAGGCAAATGATTGTACATTTTTCCTCCATTGTAAAATATGGAGTCTCTGGTGATGTTTTTAGTTGGCACTGTGAGTTGCAGAGTGTGTCTGCAGTTGCGGGTGTTATAATGGGAAGAGGATGTGGCGAAGTTTAATATATGCTTATTTATTAAACACACAGATTCCAGTATGAATAATGCAGTTACCGTTAGGATATTATGGTTTTTGAAGAAGGTTCTACAGGACTCTCTTGGTTTAAGGTGTCCCATATACCTTATTGCCCTTTTCTGTAAAATCAGAAGACTATTGAATAAAGTTGGGCTGCATGCTCCCCAAAACGGTATTCCGTAGCGTAAGTGAGAATCTATGAGTGCATAGTAAGCCATCTTTGCAGTGCCGAATCCCAATTCCTTACGAATTACTCTAACCGCATAACAGCCAGAGGCGACTTTGCTAGTGAGTTGTTTAACATGATCCACAAATTTTAAATTCTGATCAATGAACACTCCTAGAAATTTAGTGCTATTTTTAGATTCCAATGATCTATCTTCAAAATAAAGTTCGTTGATCGAGCATCTAAACGATATTAAATTTGTTTTAGTTAAGTTGAAAGATAGGATGTTTGAATCACACCAATCTTTCACTTTTTTCAAATCAGCAGAGATTATTTTATGTAACTCACAAGTATTTTTATTATTCCAAAGTATGGTTGTGTCATCTGCAAATAAGGTGAACTTTCCAGAAATATCAAGCTTGGTGAGGTCATTAATATATAATAAAAAAAGAATGGGACCTAAAACAGAACCTTGTGGAACACTCGAATTAATTTCCCTTTTTCTTGAAAGTTGAACAGTTTTGACCATTTGCGATCGTCCCTTCAGGTAGGAATCGAACCATTTGAGAGTTACTCCTCTGCATCCATAACAATGTAGCTTTCTCAGCAGTATTTCGTGATTAACGCAGTCAAATGCCTTTGACAGGTCACAAAACACTGCAGCAGTCTTTTCACCGACATTTATTTCAGAATAAACTTTATTTAGGAATGAGAAAATAGCATCATGAGTATTTTTATTATTCTGGAAGCCGAATTGGTTTTCACTGATGATGTTATGCTTAATTATGAATCCAAGTAGTCGTTTTTTAATTATCTTTTCAATGATTTTTGCGATGGTTGGTATAAGAGATATAGGACGGAGATTAGAGGGATCATCAGAATCTCCGCCCTTATGGAGAGGAATGACCACAGAAGTTTTTAAAAATGTAACAGTACAATCTCTATTACCCCAAAAATCAAAAGAAAAATACGAAAAACAGTATTGACATTTCAAGCAATGAGCCGAGGAAATTCTGGATATCAGCAAATACATTAAAAGCCTCTACATTGTGGTCCAAGTATTCGATGCTACGTACCATGCTTCAGTTGAAAGGAAATGTGGATATTAAATAACCAAAATTGATTGTTTTTTGAAAAGACAAAACCAGGAATATAAACCAGATAAGGCCAGGGAAAAAATACCACTTTGCTCCCTCGTAATACAAATAGCTTTTTTCGAATAATCAAATCAAATCAAATATGCTGATATTTCCTCTCAACAGCTGATAATATCGACTGATGGTAAAAATACTTTGGGCCTTTTTCGTTGCTATCATCTCATAAGTTGAAGAGGAAGTATTCAATATCTATTCCTGATTTGAGACTTGCTCTGTTGACTATTGCTCGAATGTCTATCATCAATAAAAAACAAAATGGCCATAACACTCGTCATCGCTGATGCATTTTCTCCTACATCGAGAGGTACAAAAACTTAATTTTCAGAACACTCGCTGCTTATGTTTTTATTCCATCAAATACACCGACGACAAATTGCTGAATAAGAAAGAAGTTACATATTAGATATTTATTCGAAACAGTTTTTACTCTAGCTTTACACTAATTGGTTTGAATAAGAACAAGTTTTTGATACTCAGTGAAAGGAAATAAATTCACTATCGATTATATCGAGTCGAAATAAAAGTCTTACCTAAAAGTAAGACTTGTCGTAAAATATTTCAGTTGCCTGAAGGAAAATATGTACTACGTGTCATATAGAGCCAAGCTCATTTTCGATATTTTCTTTCAGATTCCAGCATGGATTTTTGTTGTGGGTGGAGAGGCGATAATAGAAACTTTTTCGAAATATTTGTCTGTAAATATGTATGTGTACATGAAGCGTTCCTTGTCATAATTATCGAGCAGTTAACAATATTTCAGAATCCAGAAAAGAAATTCATAATAACATATTTTTTTATGTTAACATCATTAAGATGAATTCGATATACGAAAGCATTGAACCTGTCGAATTGTCGAATATCTGACTAACGTTTCTATCCACAATTGAACTCATCAGTAGTGTGCAACTGACTTCCTTGTGTGAATTGAGGAAGTTTAGAAAAATCATCCTCATTTCAATCAACTCATTTCAATTAGTAATCCATTGCATTATTACCATACGCGTGAAAATCTATCTTCATGTGACTCGTACCAACTACATAAAAAGTAAGTATAGATTCCTTTCTACTCCAATCGTTATAAAAACTAATCCTCTTTGAAATTCATGTTCATGCACTTGTGACATAAATAACTACTTTCATAAAGGCCTTGTCCAATTACCTAAACTACCTTCAAATGTTAAGGAAAGTGCAACTTTGTTTTTATTCAACGTGAACCTCTTTAAATTCATGAAAATCTGATATAATTTTTTAATTTTGGTGTGCTGACGCTCATGACTGTGATTTGAATCCCATTGATTATATTTTCATGTTTGCATTGTTGAAGTGATAATCATGTTTCCAGATAACAGGTTCAATTTTTTCTTTCAACATTGAAGTTACCGAAAGCAAGTTGATTATAACAATTCCATAGGAGATTTTCTTTCATTTATAGCTATAATCGGCAGTTCAATTCACGAAACCTAAAAGGACCATGACTTAGTAGTATAAAAACTGTTTTGTTCGATGCAAAATAATGGAGACATTATTTATCAAACGTTCAAACGATGATGATACGAGATCTCAAATTCCATCCCAATTTTCGAAACCCCACTGCATACGGCTTTATTCATAAAAATACAATTCATATAATCATTGTTGTCAGTTGTCTCGAGAGTAATGAGATTATACTGAATTCTTCAGAATAAAGGGATATTTTATTGCCAGGATGGTCATAATTTTTCTAATTCCAAAAAAATCAAACTGATTATTTGATTTCATTTGGTTGTCATGATAACAACCAATTGGTAGAAGCTGTATGAAGGTACTCATCACCATGCAAAAATTTTGTATCTCGAATCTGAAGGAAAGGAACTTACCCTCCATTTCGATATTTCCGACAGTCGATTGGCTACCACACACCCCGCACTTCCAGCACCAACGACAATAAAATCATACTCGTTGTCTTTCGATTTCTCTTCACCAAAAAACGAGTCCGAAAAGTCCGAGAAACTCGAAGAAAAACCAAACCCGTTGGAATATCCCCCATGATTTCCGTCTTTCGAGTGTCCAAAAAGGGCCGTTATCAGCTGCAAAAACAAAAACGTCGAGGGTTGACAGGTGGTTATATTTGTATGCACAGCGCACGCTTGCGACAAATCAGGCGGCACCCAACTCATAATTAGCTATTCTTGTGTCAATCAACACTCTCACTACTGTACCCTTTCGATTTGAATATCCACCAGTATGCAGTGAACTAGAGATCATTGTCCAAGAATTCACTTTGCTTTTGCCCTACCACCAACTTGGTAAATGGGGGTTTTGATCGATCTATTGTCAATTAGATATCGGTCGAACGATCACTTTTCGTGACAAAGCAAAGCATGCTAGATTTCGTCGCGGTTTCAATACTCCGGGAAAGTTAATACTTTTGTTGGAATAAATCTCATACATCGAGACCCAGTGCAATTGTTTCCTTCATAATTCTCCTGGTACCAGAAAAATGAAAATACAAATACCTTTATTCTTTTGATCGTTCTCTTGATTTCACTTCGATAAACCGATGGTTTTATGATCTATATGAGGTGTCATTTGCTTTGATGTCAAACATCGTATTTAGATTATGAAATTGAAGTAAAAAGTGTCAAGTTTTCAACATGGTTAAAATACACATGATATTGGTGTGCGAAAGTAGAAACATTTGAGTCATCAACCTTGAAAATCCTTTGAATTATTTGATTGAGTTAATTGAAAGAAGTGTGAAGAAAATGGTTCTGACCAAAATATCACAAATATCCTTGAGCTGTTTCAGTTTGTATTGACTAAGGTTTTCTCAAAAGCAGTGATATTTCGAATAAAAAAAAAGCATATCACAGAATCAGATATACATGAGAAGGGACAATCTTCATGACGGTATCGATTTGAATCAGTATATGTATAATACAAGAATGAAGTACAAAATGGATTATAAGGTTCACCATTCTCGATCTGATCAATAATAAAATTGGCGCAAAGTAGGAGAAACTGATGAACAATAGTGAGAAGATGTATGTTTGTATTCAACGTTGTACAAATATGTAGTCTGATGTAACAGAAAATTTATCGAACAGTTTATGAGAAAAAACAATGCAGAAACCGCGAATAAAAAAACTTGCAATGGCTATATTAGTTATCAAAAGTTATCTGAATGAAAAATGAACGGGGTCCTTGTTGAATTTCAGTTCTTCTATTGTATTTCTGGAAAATGATACGAAAGTGTCATCAACAAAATAAAGGGTATAACCATGATTAATACATTCGTGAAGGTAATTCATACAGACAGAGAATTGCAGAGGCCGGAGATTATCCCTGAAGTACACCGACCATAATCTCAGTTTTTGATGCTGTGTTATTCAGAGTCACAGACGTGGTTCTCTTCAACATAATTGAATCAATTCAATCTAGCACAAATCGTCGAGACCAATGTTGTTTAATTTGCTTATCATAATTTTCTCAATGTACCTTAATATAGCTGATGGTACCCTGATCTATTGCTCTTGTTTATAAGATTTTGCTATATCGTTTCTTTTTATGTTTCAGTTTCCATCATATGGTCGAATCACACAGGACATTATATATATATATATATATATATATATATATATATATATATATATATATATATATATATATATATATGTGTGTGTGTTCGGATAGGTTTCCGCGGTCAGTTGTATGTTGTTGTTGAGTTCGGGTTGAACCGCGTCTGGAGTTTTGTTCTCGACGTTTCGGCTCCGATTTTGGAGCCATTTTCAAGAGTAAATGTGACTTCACGCTGAGCTCTCAATCTGCCTACTCCTCAGGTGTTGTCACAGGGGGCAAGGGTTTGTGACTTGACGCCGGGGCCTCAATCTGCCTACTCCCCGGGTCTCGTCACACCTGAGGAGTGGGCAGATGGAGACCTCAGCGTGAAGTCACATTTACTCTTGAAAATGGCTCCAAAATCGGAGCCGAAACGTCGAGAACAAAACTCCAGACGCGGTTCAACCCGAACTCAACAACAACATATATATATATATATATATATATATATATATATATATATATATATATATATATATATATATACATATATATATATATATATATATATATATATATATATCGATTTTATTCAAATTAAATAAATACAAATAATACAATAATACAATTAATTCTGGAAGTGAATAAAGTGGCGAAGGGATAAGTGCAAGGCACTTGTTTCCCAAAAGTAGACAAATAAAAGACAAAAATAAAGTAGACTGTGGAAAGTGCACTAGCCATATAAAAGATGTTAAACGTGTAGATGTATTAGAAATATAAAAAAGGATATGTAATATTAGAGATACAATGAGGTGAAATGAGTACATACAATGAACTGTTAAAAAAAAAACATTAAAAAAACAAGAAAAGAACACAATATAATACAACGATACTTATATTATTCATATCATTTACATTCTCTTTCATCAACCATTCAATTCCATCAAGGCAGCAATACATGTTCTGGGAGTCTCTATAAGGTACTTTTTCAAGTGTGATTTGAATGTATTTTTGTTTCTAATAGATTTAATGCTTTCAGGGATAGTGTTGTACATTATGGTGCCAATATAGAAGTAGCTCCTCTGCGATATTGATTTTTTCATCAGTGGGTGCCTGAGTAGTTTTCGCCCTCTGGTTATATATTGATGACAGGGGTGAGGTGCTTTATCTGCACTGAAGTGGTATGTAATGCATGTGTTGAGATAGTACAACTGTCGAACATCCAAGATCTGTGATGTATTATACAGATCTTCAGTGGAGTAACAACGCGGTTTTGACATTATTATTTTCAGGAATCTCTTTTGTAGGATTTCAAGTGGATTGATATATAATCGCACAGCGGCTCTCCATACCTGTATTCCGTATCTGAGATGGCTTTCAACAAGTGCAAAATACAAAGTTTTCAATTTTTCAAATGGTAAAAATTCTTTCATATGTTTGAAAGAATAAATTACATTTTGTAGTTTTTTCATCACATAGTTGATATGTCTATCCCACCTCAGGTGGGATGGACATATCACATAATGTGAAAGTAATAATAATAGACCCGTTATCTTTGATCAACCTGCAAATGAAATGGTGGAAAATGAAAGAGCTGCTGAGAAAAAGATTCCTGCCGGATTACCAGAAAATGATTTCCTGAGGTTGATTAAGTCTGTATTGAATGAGATTTATCGAAATCACTGAATGAAAAAATGAAAAAAATTCAGAATCAGCATCGTTTGAGTATGAAGAATCTTCAGAAACAATTATCTGTGAGATACAAGAATGAAATATAAAATGGAGTGTTCTACTTGAAGAACATATGAGTCTGGAGTTTAGAAAAATAATTCGTCAATAAGTATCCAAATTGATTATCGCGAGTAATTACACAAATGCTTCAAAATTACCGATAATTTTCCATGAAAGCATGTTGTCTGAAAACTGCATGAGTTTATTTTCCTATTTTGTCGATAGAGCCCGACTCCAAAGGAGTTATTAACCTTTCTTTTCAACAATACATATTTCTCTTTTGATAACAATATTTATTAACAAACATTTGGTAGGTACACCTATTGGTGCTAAAATCAGCCCCATTTCAACAAACTATGTGATGGATGACTTGCTTGATACGGTCTTAAATGTAATTCCTTTTCATATACCTTTCATTAAAAACTATGTTGATGATATCATTTTGGCTATGCATAGGTCTGGAGTGGACGAGATAGTAGATATTTTCAATAGCTATGATCAGTTTATTCAATTTTTTTGAGGGTGCAGAATTTATTGTTCCATTTCAGGATACCAGATTGATGCGTACCTCCACCAATGTTATATCGGTTGGCTGGTACCGAAAACCTATAAGCTCTGGTAGGTATTTGAACTATTGGTCATACCATAAAGATTCCATGAAGGTAGACCAGGAGAATCTCCATATTTCGAAACAATTATTCCTTAATAATTCTTATCCTTCTTCACTTTTAAATAAGAAATTATTTGGCACGTCATCACTAACTCTTCCTCGAAATCATAATAATAATTCAAATCTAGAACTCACTTCTATTAGTCAAAACTCTAATCATACATTACTTTACCATATATTACTGAGATCACACCTGGACTTGCCAGAATTTTCAGTAACATGGATAATATTAAATAGTCAATAAAACTGTTCTCAAAATCAATTCCCTCTTTTCCAATGTTAAAGATAAAGTTCCAAAATGATCCCAGTCAAATGTGGGTTACTGTGTTCCTTGCAATGACTGTGACTCTGAGTATATCGGACAGACAGGAAAACTGTTGAAGAATCGCATTTCTTCACAGAAAAGCGAGCAGTTGCTAGCACCAAGTAGAAGCAGTAACATTCATGCCAACTGATATGTTGGCGAAACGTCGAAAGTCAATACCGACAAACCAACGGATAAACTCCCAGAATACCAATTTCGCATACTCAAGCATCCGTGACAACCTTCACTGTAACATATATATATATATATATATATATATATATATATATATATATATATATATATATATATATATATATATATGTAAAAATAATAAATCTTGGAGTTGCAGTCTTGTAGTGGTCTTAAAGTAAACTCTTTGTCATTTTGTCAAGCTTTCGGAAAATATTTATTTCCTTCCTCAGGACAACTACAAAAAAGGAATACATAAATGAAGAAAAACGATTGAATCTACTTACATAACTTGAGTAAATAGTGGAGATTAGCACCAAAAAAGGAATATAAAATAATGTAGAAATGTTGGACAGACAATGTAAAGATAAAATTTGAAGTATATGACAGATTCAATTTGATTAGGAAATATCAAGTATCTGTACTGGGTGTATTAGCATTACTATAATGTTTCGACTTGTCTCTGTTTAATTTTAATATATAAGTGTAAATTTCACTAAGATTATTGAGATCAGTTCTCTTATTTAAGCTCTTACCCTCTTCATTAATTCGTAACATCTCTAAAAACGTTCTTTTGAACAAGTTATTCTCTATTTCAAGTATTTTTACATTATCAAAACCCATTCTATGGTCCACTTGATTGACATGTTGTGCCAATGCACAGGAATTTATATTTCTTTTACAATCAATTTTATGTGAAATTATCCTGCCCTTCAGGAGTCTAGACGTTTGACCAATGTATACCTTATCACAGTCATTACAAGGAATTTTATAAACAACATTATAATTTTGGGTGGTTTCGAGAGGGGTTTTTAATTTTGAGAAAAACTGACTAACGGTCTTAACGTTTTTTTGTGCTACTTTGATATTGGTATTTTTTAAGACATTGATCAATTTTGGTGTTAGTTCTCTAATATACGGCAAAGATCGGTATTTCACAATTTGGTTTGGATTTTCATGAGGAATATTTGATATTTCTGGAGGTGTATTAGTCATTTCATTAAACAGTAATTTGTTAATCAAATGTCGTGGATAAGAATTTTCAATGAGAATATCTCTCAGTTCTTTTAGACACTCTAATCTTGAAGAAGGATGTGAAACTCTAATTACTCTTTGTTTCATGTTATCAATCATATTGAATTTCATTTTCGTGGGATGATAAGAGTAAAAAATTGATAAATCTATTACTACAAATTGATTTTCTGTACCATCTGCTAATAATAGTATTTTCTGTAGTTCGAATGAGTGTCATATCTAAAAATGGAACACAATTGTTGGATTCTTCCTCCATTGTGAATTGTATATTCGGATCATAACTGTTAAATATTCTCAGTATTTCATCTGTTCCATTTCTAGGAATAGAAAGGATCAAGTCATCAACATATCTTTTGATGAATGGTAATTCGAAACTCAGTTTAGCTGAAGAATTTTCTAATAATTGGTCAAGTACGTAACTTGATAATATGGGTGAAATACTAGAACCCATTGGAGTTCCAAAAATTTGTTTATAATATTTTCCTTGAAAATTTAAATAATTTGAATCAAAAATAAAATCTAAAATATCAAAAAAAGGTTTTTTGATCTAGTTTGCAATGTTTTGAGATTTCATTCCATTTTTTATGTAAACTTGTCTTAACTAGCTCTTTAGGTAGGTTGGTGAAAAGAGAAACTACATCAAGACTGATTATCACATAATTTGGTGGAAGATGTATATCATTGATAAACTCACTGAATGAAAAAGAATCTTTCACATTGAAAGGATTGTCACTATTGTATGCATTGGTAAGAATGTCTGTCAATAATCCACAAAGTTTAGTATTTGGTGAGTTTATAGAAGAAATAATTGGACGCATCGAGAGAATGGGTTTGTGGATTTTTGGAAGTGAATAAAATCTAGGTGAAATAGAATTATACTTGTTAAATGATTTAGATTCATCTAAATATTTCATATCAACAAGTTTTTTCACCAATTTATTCGCTTTTTGTTCCAATGTACAAGTTGGATCAGATTTCAGAAGTTTGTAATGCGATTCATTATCAACTAAAATTTTACTTTTTGCTATGTAATCCTCTCTGTACATGGCAACTGTAACGTTCCCCTTATCACTACTCAAAATATATATTTCTGGATGTTCTTTGAGGAATTTCTTAGTGCTTTGAAAACTCTTTGATAAGAAATGTGAATCATTACCACCTATATGTAAGTAATTAGTTAAAATGTTACTGAATTGTGCTCTATATAAATTTGTTGTGTTTTCATCAAATTCGTTTATAGCAAATTCCAAGTCTGCCAATAATGAGTTGATATTTATATCTTGGATTGTAGGACATATACTGAATTTCTCACCTAAAGACAAAATATGTTTGATATCTGGTGGAAAAACTATATCAGTGCGATTTTCGAACCATTTACTGTTTGTTTTTATCATCAATATTTGTTTTGATTTCAATTCGTTGAATTTACATTGGAACAAAAAGCGAATAAATTGGTAAAAAAACTTGTTGATATGAAATATTTAGATGAATCTAAATCATTCAACAAGTATAATTCTATTTCACCTAGATTTTATTCACTTCCAAAAATCCACAAACCCATTCTCTCGATGCGTCCCATTATTTCTTCTATAAACTCACCAAATACTAAACTTTGTGGATTATTGACAGACATTCTTACCAATGCATACAATAGTGACAATCCTTTCAATGTGAAAGATTCTTTTTCATTCAGTGAGTTTATCAATGATATACATCTTCCACCAAATTATGTGATAATCAGTCTTGATGTAGTTTCTCTTTTCACCAACCTACCTGAAGAGCTAGTTAAGACAAGTTTACATATAAAATGGAATGAAATCTCAAAACATTGCAAACTAGATCAAAAAACTTTTTTTGATATTTTAGATTTTATTTTTGATTCAAATTATTTCAATTTTCAAATTCTTTAGCTAAACTGAGTTTCGAATTACCATTCATCAAAAGATATGTTGATGACTTGATCCTTTCTGTTCCTAGAAATGGAACAGATGAAATACTGAGAATATTTAACAGTTATGATCCGAATATACAATTCACAATGGAGGAAGAATCCAACAATTGTGTTCCATTTTTAGATATGACACTCATTCGAACTACAGAAAATACTATTATTAGCAGATGGTACAGAAAATCAATTTGTAGTAATAGATTTATCAATTATTACTCTTATCATCCCACGAAAATTAAATTCAACATGATTGATAACATGAAACAAAGAGTAATTAGAGTTTCACATCCTTCTTTAAGATTAGAGTGTCTAAAAGAACTGAGAGATATTCTCATTGAAAATTCTTATCCACGACATTTGATTAACAAATTACTGTTTAATGAAAGGACTAATACACCTCCGGAAATATCAAATATTCCTCATGAAAATCCAAACCAAATTGTGAAATACCGATCTTTGCCGTATATTAGAGAACTAACACCAAAATTGATCAATGTCTTAAAAAATACCAATATCGAAGTAGCACAAAAAAACGTTAAGACCGTTAGTCAGTTTTTCTCAAAATTAAAAACCCCTCTCGAAACCACCCAAAATTATAATGTTGTTTATAAAATTCCTTGTAATGACTGTGATAAGGTATACATTGGTCAAACGTCTAGACTCCTGAAGGGCAGGATAATTTCACATAAAAGTGATTGTAAAAGAAATATAAATTCCTGTGCATTGGCACAACATGTCAATCAAGTGGACCATAGAATGGGTTTTGATAATGTAAAAATACTTGAAATAGAGAATAACTTGTTCAAAAGAACGTTTTTAGAGATGTTACGAATTAATGAAGAGGGTAAGAGCTTAAATAAGAGAACTGATCTCAATAATCTTAGTGAAATTTATACTTATATATTAAAATTAAACAGAGACAAGTCGAAACATTATAGTAATGCTAATACACCCAGTACAGATACTTGATATTTCCTAATCAAATTGAATCTGTCATATACTTCAAATTTTATCTTTACATTGTCTGTCCAACATTTCTACATTATTTTATATTCCTTTTTTGGTGCTAATCTCCACTATTTACTCAAGTTATGTAAGTAGATTCAATCGTTTTTCTTCATTTATGTATTCCTTTTTTGTAGTTGTCCTGAGGAAGGAAATAAATATTTTCCGAAAGCTTGACAAAATGACAAAGAGTTTACTTTAAGACCAGTACAAGACTGCAACTCCAAGATTTATTATTTTTACATATAATATTGTCAGTCAAGAATCACCCAATTATTTATATATATATATATATATATATATATATATATATATATATATATATATATATATATATATTTGATCGGCTAGGCTTCCGCGGTCAGAAATGTGCTGGCTGGAACTTCCGGTTGATCCGCGTCTGGAAAGATTTACTTGTCTACGTTTCGACTCCCATTTCGGAGCCATTTTCAAGACTTAGTGACCTTGCGTCTAGGTCTGAGTTGTCTCACTAGCTGGCTATCATCACTGGAGATCGAGGATAGAAGGTTGGTGGGATTTAAGGGTTCATTAGTAGTTACGGCAGGATCAGGTATCGGACGGTCGATGGGAGGTTCGAACGGATTGGTTCCCAAGTCGGAGTGAATAGAAGTATGTCGGACCAATGAAAAAACCAGCACACAGAAGAAAAAGCTCTCAGCACTACTCAAGCTGAAAGCTCCACAATCATCCCCAGCGGACTCACCAGTTTTAGTCCACAACTTTTCTGACACTCCACTCGACCCAGCTGCCCACAACATTTTGTCCAAAGGTTTCAATTTCTCGATCACTCCTAGATCTATTCCAGTCGAAACCATTATAACTCAGACTGAAGCAGCCATCTCTCATCTTCCTAAGAACACTGCCGAAGAAGCTAGGCAAGATGTTGCTTCCTTCCTGAGAAGAGCCAAAGTCCCCCAATCCAATGTAACCCCAGCTGAGAGACGGTCCCTCAAGAATCTCCACAACAATCCAGATATCATCATTCTACCAGCCGACAAGGGCAACGCCACTGTGATCCTCAACACCACAGACTATGTTGAAAAGATGACAACATTGATCAACTCCCCTGAATACCAACACACTTCAAGAGACCCCACCACGTATCTCGAAAAAAAGACCAAAACCCTCATCAACAACTCCAATATCCCGAATGACCAGAAGAAAGCTCTCAATCCGAGGGAGAAATCTTCGCGCATTCCCCGAATATATGGCCTCCCAAAAATACACAAACCGAATATCCCACTCCGTCCCATAGTTAGCGCCTTTGGATGCCCAACACAACCCCTTTCCAGATACTTAGCAAACACCCTGCAACCTCTAGTAGAACAGTGTTCGTCGTATATCCAAAACTCTTTTCATTTCATTGAAATACTCAAAACCTTCAATCTCCGACCAACAGACATTCTCGTAAGCTTCGATGTAGCATCTCTCTTCACGAATATTCCTTTAGCTGAAACCTTGAGTGTTTTGGAAACCAAGCATCAAATCTCTAGAGACAATCTCAACCTCATCAGCCATTGTATGTCTAGTACATACTTTCTATTTCAGGGCAAATTCTACAAACAAGTGAAAGGAGCCCCGATGGGTTCCCCCCTCTCACCAGTTCTTGCAAACCTCTACATGGTGGACTTCGAAACCAGAGCCATTGACACATCTGAACTCAAGCCCACTTGCTGGCTCAGATACGTAGATGACATCTTTGCCATTTGGCCTCATGGGTTCGAAACCCTACCAACATTCCTGACCCACCTTAACACCATTCACCCCAACATACAATTCACTATGGAAATAGAAAGGGACGACTCCCTCCCATTCTTGGATGTTCTCATCAGGAAGTCCAACAATTCTTTCACTCACACCGTCTACCGCAAACCAACCCATACAAACCGGTACCTCAATGCCAAGTCTCATCATCACCCAGCACAATTGAATTCAGTTCTGAATTCTCTCATACATAGGTCCTTCAAACTCACCGATAACCACAATAGATCCAATGAAATGGAAAAGCTCAAATCCGCACTTACCCAGAACGATTTTTCCGATTCCCAAATCCACAAGTCTATTAAACTCCAGCAAACCCGAGATCTTCACCCTAGACCCCCGAAGGACGAACCTGAACGACAAAAAGCTTTCCTTCCATATATTCATGGTGTTACTGATAAAATAAGTCGAATTCTGACACGACATGACATCAAAACCATTTTCACAGCTAACAACCAAATATCCACCTACCTTCGAACACCCAAAGACACAATCCCCAATGAAACCCAAGGAATATATGAA
The DNA here is from genome assembly GCA_032362365.1 of Zygogramma bicolorata. Taxonomy (NCBI): domain Eukaryota; kingdom Metazoa; phylum Arthropoda; class Insecta; order Coleoptera; family Chrysomelidae; genus Zygogramma; species Zygogramma bicolorata. The sequence goes on from JAVJAQ010003863.1 coordinate 147,548, forward strand.
ATACCATGCTCTAACTGTCCCAGAACATACATCGGCCAGACCAACCGACGAGTGTCCTGTAGAGCATATGAACACGAACTAGCAGTCCGTAATTCTGACACAAACTCAGCATTATTCCAACATCATCTAGAAACAGGCCACAAAATAGATTTCAAAAACACCAAAACCGTTGCCACAGCCAAAACCCTCCAAACCAGAATTACCCGTGAAGCCATTGAAATCGAAAAACGTCCCAACTGTCTCAATAAACGCGACGATTCTCAAAGACTCCCCAATACCTGGAAACCACTTTTGGTCCGACATACTTCTATTCACTCCGACTTGGGAACCAATCCGTTCGAACCTCCCATCGACCGTCCGATACCTGATCCTGCCGTAACTACTAATGAACCTTTAAATCCCACCAACCTTCTATCCTCGATCTCCAGTGATGATAGCCAGCTAGTGAGACAACTCAGACCTAGACGCAAGGTCACTAAGTCTTGAAAATGGCTCCGAAATGGGAGTCGAAACGTAGACAAGTAAATCTTTCCAGACGCGGATCAACCGGAAGTTCCAGCCAGCATATATATATATATATATATATATATATATATATATATATATATATATGTGTGTGCTCGGACAGGCTTCCGCAGACGGATATGTGCTGACTGAAACTTCCGGTTGAACCACGTCTGGAATTGTTCGTCAGTCAACGTTTCGGCTTCCACTTTGGAGCCATTCTCAAGACTTCTTCTTGACTTGGCGGCGAGGCCTGAGTCTCCTTAACCCCCAGCTCTAATCTTGACAATCTTCACTTTGTCAACATGTCAGCATTCCGTTTCTTCAATTTTTAGGAATCTCTGTAGGAAATTCACTTTATCTCATGTGGGACTGATATTAAGTATCATTAGAACACTATCACAGGAAAAATCTCGATACATCGGACAAAATACGAAATACATGCTTTTAAAATGGTTATTTCAACACCCTGTATCTCTGAAACTAATCATAGGATTGAGTTAGGCCCATTGACACTATTGTTCAGAAAGTCGTCAACTGCAATATACTAACAATTCATGAAATTTCACCGGAACCCATTTCTTCATAAGACAGGCTAGGTTGCCTGTACCTTCATGAAATGTAAATTGAATTGTCCTAGTAGCTGAAACAAAAAAAAAAAAACATTTTCTCACAATTTGCCTCGGAAATACATTTCAATCAGTTTCATGTCCCGGCATAAGATGAAGTTGGTCCCTCTTCTCAACATCAGATACTGAACACTCAATATATCGGAATATGATTTGTTGATTTGCAATTGTCATTATTCGTTATATACAGTCTTGACAACTTCATATTGGGAACCTGGTTCTTCATGGTGAGTTTCCAAAGGTCAGTCAAAGTCTGGATCGTTGCCGGAAGAAGTGAATCTTGTGATCTGAAATCTTCCTAACTTTCAAACAGAATTTTATGAATTTTCTATTATATTGTCCATTAGTTCCTGGGATATCATCGAACAAAAGTGATGATTTCACTCTCATAAGTATTTATAAACATATAAGTACAGGCAAAAATCCTCTTGTTCCATTAAGGTGTACACGGAAAATTTGTCGACATCGGATGACATACGCAATATCACCATTATTACGGGTCAACAATTATCATATAACCAGAAGGACCTTCAATACAACAGTTCGTTACGGGGCGATTCCGTGAAATATAGAAATCAATGAATCCTTACCATCTTCCACGTTATTTGACCAGTCTTCAGTCCTTATGTCAAATGATAAGTTCATTATTGTGTTTCAATTGCTTAGTTACCAACTAAGCAGAAGCAAAAAGAGCAGAACCGTTCAAAACAGTAGTGAGTTTGCGCTTTCACTTTTCCAACAAAAAGGTTCATAATTTACAGTATGATGTTCCATGAACGACAGGATTATTGCCTGAACTGATTCTGAATCGCTCTCAAGATTTTAGGATTTCACAAGAATTTTCAATTCAGATTCAGTGAAGCCTGATATCTAACCTCACTTATTTGTTGTCAGGTAAATTAAAATGGAAGAAGACAGAAAGTTTTCTGAGTTACTAGGATTTTGAAGCGAGAGTGATGATGGAGAATTATTCAACGATTTTGTTGAAATAAGACAAAAGAATAGAATCGAGTTAGTAGAAATGTTTTTGAACCACTACCGGAGAGTTTCGAAGCAAGTGAATACTATAAGTAGGTATCATTCAGGAAAACATGGTAAAATTAGTGATCAGGATCAACGTCTTATATACAGTGCTTTTCTTAATGCCCCCCCTTTTATTTTTTGAACGGGTCAACTAAATAAACTGAAACTTGGTATAATATAAATGATGCATAAATACTATATTTTGAAGTAAAACTGACAGATAAAACACTCAAGATGGCGAATGAGCGCCATCTGAAAAAAAAAGTTAATGGAAAGTGGGTTCTTGTGATTTATCACTTTGAAACTCCTGACGAAAACTTCACAACCGTGGAATATGAAGTCAATATCTTCACCTACTACAAAATGGCGGAACATTCAATACTTAATAACCTGAATACAAACACATTAATATCAATAATTCTAGAAATATTCATTTTTCTCTGAAATATGGCAATCTCAACAACCCGATGAGGTTTGATAGGTTATTTTACGTTCATAAAAAAAAATATCAGTACTACAAAGAGCATCATTGTTCAGTTCAAATATTCCCATTTAGTTTTCGATTTCACATATGATACGTGCTGTTGGGTACTATATAATATTTCATTGAATGATGAATTTATCATACATGAAAATTGTGCTGCTCAACATTCACCTGCAGGTGATGATACCGATCCTGAGGAGGAAGATCGTGATGTGAATGCAGTAAAAATTCGAAATGATGTAATGAATATGCTGAGATAGATGTAACACATATAGTGAAATATAACAAAATACACAAAAAATTATATTAAAGTCATTGGTTTCTGATGATATTAATACAATTACATTGACGTTTGAACAATCAATCCAATATTATGCGAATAAAAAGTCAATTATGTTACGTCTACAACTAATACATATCGAATTGTATTATTGCAAAGCTCCTGAAATGCTGGTATCAACGTATTTGTTCAGAATATCATTGCGTTCTCTCAATACAGCATTCCTCTTTTTTATTTCTCTTGATAGTAATCTTTTTTCTCGTCTCCCATTATTTCTAATATACAAATCCTTCCTTTCAAATTGAACTTCCTACTCATAACTTTCAGAGATGCCTCTTTTTCCCAATTATACTTTTTTGGGATGTTGCCACCGGCGATATCTCTTGTATCTTAATACTCACATCTTTTGTGCCACTTTCCAGTAATATTTATGGGTTATCATTGTTTTTTTACCGTATATTTCATTCACTTCAACTGAAAATTCGAAAACTTTCCTTCCTCGTCCGGTTTTATTATCATTATCAATATATTATGCTCTATAGTTACTCTATAAAACTTTCCAACGATTTTCGCAATTGGTCGGGTTCACACATTTTCCATTTGTAATGTGTTTCATTTCTCTAATGCAATAATTTCCTATGAGTTTTTTTTTTTACTTCTGAATTCCAATGTTCCAACTCATTTGTTATATCGTTCATAACAGTCATTTAATATTCTGGTAAAGTCTCTATTCCACTATTCATATTCCGTCGACTCAACTCCGAGGCTAGAATCGTCTTGTGGATGTATAACAATAAACTTCTGGAGAGCTGAAATTATAATGTCAATTATTATCTCGAAGATCTTTCATACATACTCCATTCATTCCTTCCATTTCTGCTTTTCGAATAAGTAGGTAGGTACTTCTTAACTTCGTTATTTCAGAGGTTAAGGTGATGACAAATTCATCAGTTAGTTCTGATATTCTACACGGAGTGATCCTTGATATTTTAAACGTTTCAACACTGCTCACGTCGATTCGAGTATTATATGTTCGCGCATGGATCTAAGGCAGTTCTGAATCACGTTCTGCACTTCTATGAGCTTTGTGTTGGAACAAACTTGATGTCCGTACGAGCATAAAGTCCATTTTATGCCCTGTGAGAAATATGAAGACATAAAATGTCTCTGTATTTTGGTGTTTAAATTTTTTCTGTGTTTCCCTAGCAACCATAGTATCTAGTTGAAATCGAATAGAATTATTGAATTATCAGCAAATATTTCAACAACGAACTCGTATGACATTAATTTGGTACGTATTTGCCTTCGGTCGACTTACAAACCCGAGGCCCTTCTCTGTGTGAGATGGTCGCGGAAATTATGATGAATCAAGGGCTACAATTTCACATATTCATTCAAACATGCAGAAATTTCAGTTGAGACAATCATCATCTTCGATGTTACCTTATACAAACGATTTCGTGAATGTTGTAGCGTCTAAGAGACAATTGACAGTTTGAAATAAATGAACGATACCTACCTACTCGCACTATGCTGGTAACTTCGAGAAAGAATCATTGGAAACGTCCTGGATTATTCTTCATGAATCTAGGTCTGTGTCGGAAACCTCTAGAGCCCACCAGCTCATATAACGTGACATTTGAATACTTATCACGCAACAACAGAAATCAGGTTGAGGTTTTTGGAAGCGAAAACAGGAGTTCATTTGCTAGAGATAGTTCTGTTGTGGAATATTTCGTTATGTGGAATTGAGTTATCAGTGAAAAAATCCTCTCTCTTTCTGTTAGTTGCTGTGTCATTTATCGCAAAACCCGAAAAAAACGTTAAAACATGCAAATACTTCTATTTGACATGATATTCTCCGAGGAGTCCAGATTATTCTCAAATTTTACTGCACTATACCAAAACACGTAGACTTTTTCCCTCGCGTTCCAAACATAACATCAGAAAGTTTTTTGATTACATTTTAATCGTTTCCTTCGAAGAATCTCTTATATTGAATCCTGGCAATTCCGGCACCTCTATCGGAAATACTTTCATTCTTTCCCGCCATTCCATTCTGGGCTAATAGGTTCTATTGTACTCTTCAATTCACGGATTTAATAACCAGAATCGGATGGAACGTGAAAAACTCCACCTGGAAACCGTGAAATATTAAAATGAGGTGGAAAAATACTGATTGAAAATTCCTGCGCCTTTCTGAATATAATTACATCAACTTAATACTTCTTCATCACTTGAACCCCCATTTTATCACTATTGATTCAATACACCTTTTTCGACGATTTCTATCTCAATTTCTCGAGGGTTCGTAACTGGTAAGGGTTTCGTTGTATTATAATGGAAGTTGGTTTAGAGAAAAGCCTTATTGTGACTTCAATCATCCATGCAACATAATTTGAAAGCTTTGAAGTTAGAAATTGTTGGCAGTTTTGAAAACTCCGGTGTTACCACAACTCAACTTAGAATTCTTATCAAATGGACGTGAGTGATATTCTTATATTGAAGCTATTTCTCTATGTTATTTACATAATTTCGAGACTACTAATCCGTTTTCTTTTTTTGCGAGTTTATGGAAAAGGTACATTTTCTCGAATTTCCAAAAACAAATTCTACAACTAGGTACTTCTGTTAAAAAAGAGGCCGTATTCAGAATTCGTTACGAGAAACTGGGAATTCCCCAGCAAAAATATTGTTGAAGTAATGATTTGTAGACTATGTTGAAAAAAAAAGTTTCGTAGAAAGAAATATTCTTTTAATTTAGTGCTGAAAAAGTATTTTTTCCGCCCTAAAGCGCAAAAGTAAACTGACAATTGAATAGGTAGTTGAAATATATAATTATATGGTTTATAGAATGACTGAAAAATAAAAAAATTCAATAGAATTCTGCTATAATTTTCAATAAAAAGAGAAGAGTGTTCCAATAATCTTTCGTATAAGCATCATCAAATGAATGTCAAATAATTATAAACATCTGACATTGACGTTGAATCTGTTATTCGAAACATTGTCTTATCAAAACCAATTTCATGACCCCTTCCAGCCAAGTTGCTGACAGAACAGTGGAAAACCAAAATCTGACTTCATTGAAAAACATTTCCGCTTCTGCAATTGATTTGCGGAATGCAACAAATTGCACGTTCAATATTAATGATAATGATGATAATTAATCTGTTGATATGTATTCCATAATAAATGTTACTCCAAATTATCTTCTGGCTTTCTCCGCATGCTAGTGAAAAAAAAATACTGTACCTAACACGTGCGTAAAATAAATTTTCCTCACGCGATTGCTGGCCAAACGACGTGTGCAAAAAAGTATCACTTTCCGCACTTGTTAGGTAAACTACTATTTCTGACTCTTCCAGAATTAATGGAAACGGAATACAAAACTTTCATGGAGGAGGTGAAAGAAAATAATAGACAGTAATACTTCCTTTTTGATACTCGACCATAGTCATTTTATATTCTTGGTTTCATTGATTCGAAGTAGTGAAACAAAAAAGGTACTTTCCCAAAAATTCGATCAATGGTAAAAATAATCATGTTCATATGTACCTAGGGCTCGATCCGAGAAATCTGAAGAATGAATGTCATCGAAATGTCAATCTACTCAAGCAGATCAGCTTCAGCTTGACTTTTTCAGAAATGTTTGGTGTCGCCAGTAACGAAGTTCCATTATTCATCCATATGCCCCTTGAACAGTTCAAGAGAACTCATTCTGGGCTTTTGATAATGAATCGGCAACCTTGTGAGTGTCATTTTATTACAAAATGCGACAATGGCCGAAGTATCCTGCCCTGCTGCGAAGATTTGATTTGATGTGGTTCTGATGACGCATGACAGACCGAATCTAGGTCTGACAAATAATGACACGTCATCTGAACCACAACTAACGATCCATTATTTGTTTCAAGTTCCTTCTGTTGCAGATAGAATTTTTCTTACTTTCAGTGAATGAATCAAACAAAGTTATCAACGGATATTGTTGATTTTTTTATGGCTCTTCTTCAATAAACGAAAAATAAATCCGAAATGGTACTTTTCGATGAATGCGATAGTGTTTTGTTGCCCATACAAAGAAACATCATTCTGGAATAATTTACACAATGAGTATGTAGTTGGCTCGATATGGAGCATGTATTGCCAATTGTTTTTTTTTATTCCTTTATTTAACTTCGGCCTATTTCCAAAGCCAATCGCCGACACCGGTGAGCACACTTGCCACAACCGGAAATTTTGCCGAACCGTCTGGTATTCCAACCAGAGGTAGGGATCTTTAACCACTACCACTTAAAGTCGGAGAAGTATTTTTTCCGCGCACGCTCGATTTAAGTTGGTGCCACATAAGCTCTATGGGATTGAACACGCAGGAGGTAGTTGTAACACTGTATGTCCCAATTCTTCTGCAATTGTATCACAAACATACGTTTTTTTCAAAGAAAATGACTGCTCCAATTTTGTATTCTTTGAGCCAGGAATTTTTTGCAATTGTCGACTATGATAGCTTGCGTTGTCCATTACTATAACGCTGTTTGGTGGAATGTTGGGACGTCTCGTCATTCAGAACGCCAGTTTATTAATTAGCCGCTGATTCAGACTTTTGACTGTAGGGACATAGACCGTTGGCCCATGACACAAACATTGTCGATAATCTATGTTCGTATGCCCTTTTGGGGATATACTCAGGAGGCTTGGGAAACCGGGAAAAAGTGCCTCCGAGCGTCTGTGACCAGTCCTTGCACCTGCTGACCTCCACTTCCGATTGAAAAAAAAAAGGGTTAAGTATTCGAGGAACGAGGAAGCTCGGCCATGTGGATACATTATCGTATCTTGTAAAAATAACCGGGCGCTAGCCGGTTTGCATACGTCTAGGTCGCTGCCGGAAGGAGGCATACGAACCGGAAGTGGCAATTCTCCACTGGTGATGGACGATGATCGAGGAAAGTATGCCCTTTCGTGGAACGACTCCTTTCGACCCATTAAACACTATCCGACATTTGCATACGATTTCGGAAAGGGCATCTCGATTTATGCCAGCATCAACTAACCGGACTAACCTAGAAAAATAGTCGATAATTTATGTTCGTATGCCAATCTCGGTGCCGATAGAATACGACATTTTAAGTAACAAAAGCTGGTTTGCATACGCCCAGGTCACTGCCGGAAGGAGGCATACGAACCGGAAGTGGCAATTCTCCACTGGTGATGGACGATGATCGAGGAAAGTATGCCCTTTCGTGGAACGACTCCTTTCGACCCATTAAACACTATCCGACATTTGCATACGATTTCGGAAAGGGCATCTCGATTTATGCCAGCATCAACTAACCGGACTAACCTAGAAAAATAGTCGATAATTTATGTTCGTATGCCAATCTCGGTGCCGATAGAATACGACATTTTAAGTAACAAAAGCTGGTTTGCATACGCCCAGGTCACTGCCGGAAGGAGGCATACGAACCGGAAGTGGCAATTCTCCACTGGTGATGGACGATGATCGAGGAAAGTATGCCCTTTCGTGGAACGACTCCTTTCGACCCATTAAACACTATCCGACATTTGCATACGATTTCGGAAAGGGCATCTCGATTTATGCCAGCATCAACTGACCGAACTAACATATAAATGAGCAATTCCTACGAAAAGCGGATTTATCATGTCTTAGGTATCTGTACGACTCTGTATCAAAAATATGTACAATACAATACAATACAAACTGAGTGAATATGTAGATTTATATGAGGGAACTTACAGAGTCAAAGAGTAGAAAAAATTTCGCTTGTGGGAATTGTCAATTATGTAAAATGTAATCTGTAAAATGTAAAAATGCCAAAATTGCTGTCAAAGATTCTAAAAACTTGTTTGTATTAACCTCATAAACAGGGAAAGTAAGTACGTTCCCTCATATAAATCTACATATTCACGCAGTTTGTATTGTATTGTATCATATATTGTTTGTACCTATAGTAATCTGAAGAGGGGAATATATAGATTCCCGAAACGTCATAATTTTTAAATAAAATGGACATGGTTCGTAAAAATCAAAAAAGCTGCAGTTAACATATTTTTCACCGCGAAAAGAACGCGAATCGCTAAGGCTGGATTCACATGGACGTCTGGACGTTGAGTTTGGCGGGCAAGTTTGAATAAATCGATCCCACTCGTACAATGGGAGATTAATATTTTCCCGACTTTTTTGAGGTCCGATTGTATGTTATTGAAAATATTAATGTAGTAAGCCCTGATTTAACTAATTTACACACTATCTACCATGTTTGGACACTCGCAAATAGATGTGCCTTTTGCTCAGTGGAAAACCTTGGAAATGGGTTTATCGGGGGAAAAAACTTGTGGTCCCTAATGGGAGGGTAATTTCCACTTTTTTCACTTTAAATTGTTAATAAACAATAGTAGCGCGATATTCAAGGTGAAAAAATTGGTATATTTGGATTCAGCGGGACAAAAAACATAAAATAAACATTATCTGCAGAGGGGCCCTTTTATTGAAAGTTTGGGAATAAATTAAGTAATGTTGGCACCGCGCAAATTGTATGCAAACCATTATTTGATAAATACTTTCACTTCTACTAACCGTGGTCAAAATTTCAACATTTCCTCAATTATCGACTATTTCTAGGTTAGTCCGGTTAGTTGATGCTGGCATAAATCGAGATGCCCTTTCCGAAATCGTATGCAAATGTCGGATAGTGTTTAATGGGTCGAAAGGAGTCGTTCCACGAAAGGGCATACTTTCCTCGATCATCGTCCATCACCAGTGGGAAATTGCCACTTCCGGTTCGTATGCCTCCTTCCGGCAGCGACCTAGACGTATGCAAACCGGCTAGCGCCCGGTTATTTTTGCAAGATACGATAATGTATCCACATGGCCGAGCTTCCTCGTTCATCGAATACCTAACCCTTTTTTTCAACCGGAAGTGGAGGTCAGCAGGTGCAAGGACTGGTCACAGACGCTTGGAGGCACTTTTTCCCGGTTTCCCAAGCCTCCTGAGTATATCCTCAAAAGGGCATACGAACATAGATTATCGACAATGTCATGGGCCAACGGTCTAACACGCTGCTCATCGTACATCGTGTAGATTTTTCGCCTTATCAAATCTTTTTCCCAGTCGTCTAGACTTTTTGTGACATCGGAATCTTTACGCTTTTTTCTTGATTCCATGGAATTTTCAACAATTCGTCTAACTGAAGTGAGAGGCACCTTCGTCAAATTACTGGTTACTTTTGCTGCAGCACCCGCGTTATATCCTTGCTGAAGTAAAGAACTATACACATTTTTTATAATGATTTTCGCGTCACAAGGTAAGTGATTCTTCTTTAACGAACCACTGGAAGAAGCACTATTACTTTTTATCCAAGGACGCCACATACTGCCTATTCTGTACGTTGGGGTTTGGAATCTTTGCTATTAATGTCTGTAATAACAAATGAATGTTAAAAAATTATTGCACGCCGTAACACGAGTGAACACTTCCAATGAAATACAAAGACTAAAATGAACAATAAGTGTAAGCTGTAATCCTCTACAATACCTCTCTGAGAAACAAAATTACCTGAAACCGGTTCTTTTACATTTATGATGTGCATCTCGGATTTCACAACTTAAGGGTCTGATTGGTTTTATTATAATCCTTCAGTCAATACCATCTATTGTGAAAACAACTATACGTACATATATCTAATATATATAATTTGCACAAACTTTTTTCACCGAATCAGTTCCAAACTTTCATGAAAGAAATAACTGGGAAATAGTTGAAAATATTTGGATGTGATCTATCCAGAAGGAACTGTAAATTCATCCATTGCAGATGAGCTCAAAAGCGGGAAAGTTCCATTATTATTCATTCATATATGCCCTGGTGAGCTCAAGGAATATTTTTCTCTGAGCAAAACAAGCTTTTCTTGTCTATGAATGATTCACTCATAGCAACAGAGAGAGTTCACTAAATGTTTGATATTACTTCTTCCATAGAAGTTTTGCATATTTCTTGCCCTGGGGAAGAAGAAGCCAAAAATTCGAAATATCCACGGAAAACTTGTTTATTGTTTTTTCACCTTCCAACTCCCAATACGTATAATGAGGTATGGGAAAAAATTTGCTCAAATTCTGTTTTCCACATCCAAGTTCCAAACAGCTTTGATTTCACTAATGTATGGTTCATAGACCAAACTTCTACTTTTACTTTATCTTCAACTTTCACTTCAACGATGCTAATCATACAAAATGTTAAAGAGAAAGTGTCGTGTGTGAACGCTTTTATTGATTGGTATTATAAGACCTCCACAAAGTTTTGTCTATGAACCAAGCATAACAGACAACCCAAAATTAAGAAGGCTGTCCGAAGTGATGAAACGTATTCTGAGCTTCTTTGGATTATTCGAGATTTACAGACTTTCCGTAGATAAGATTCGAAACTTCCGAAGTCTGAGATAGATTCTTTTCGAACTTAACCAGTCCTTTATAATAATAATAATGATAAATATGCTTTATTGTCTGAAGATTGCATCTTGTTGACAAAGCATCAAATTGGATACATGTATATATAAAACACAGATATCTTTTACAAACACATATACGTGGCATACAGTTTCCATACGCAAACATTTCAAAATTGCCTTTATTGATAAATAAACAAAATAACATATATACAACATAAAATATATATAAGATAAAATACTTCACTTCAGAAGCGATCGTCGTAAAATTCATGCAAACTATAATAGGGTCTGCTCATCAATAAATGTTTTACGTTTTTTCTGAAGTAGACAATATTCTGATTGGTTTCCTTGATATTCTCTGGTGAGTGATTAAACATTTTCAACCCATTATAAAAATATGAATCTTTGATCAGTTCAGAGGAGGGAAGGGGCAGTTTTAAACTATTCTTTCTGCTTAGACGAGTGTTGTAATAAGAAGGGGTGTTCTCAAATCTCAATATATGTTTTCTCACAAGACAAACAGTTTCTTAGATGAAAAGGGCTATAACTGTCAAAATTTTACTATCTTTGAATATCTGTTTACATGAGTCACGTGGTTTCATTTTATACATATATCTGATAGCTCTTTTTTGTAATTTCAGAACTGATTTTAATAAACTAGAGCTACATACCTTCCAAAAAGGAATGCCATACCTCAATTGTGACTCTATGAGAGCATGGTATGCCGTTTTTGCTATTGGAGTTCCAAGTTCTCTGGAAATGATTCTCAATGCATAGCATCCCGTAGATACCTTGCCTCTCAGAAATTTGATGTGATTTTCAAATTTAAGATCTTTGTCGATATGCAGTCCTAAAAACTTAGTACAATCTTTACTAACAATAGTTTCATTTTGCATAGGCAAATTATCTAGTGAGCATTTGAATGGAATTATATTCGTTTTTTTGATATTTAATGTTAGAAAGTTTGAATCACACCAGGATTTAATGATTTTCATATCTCTAGATATCATCTCGTGCAGGCTACGTGCCGATTTACTCTGCCACAAAATTGTGGTATCGTCCGCAATAAGAGTGATTTTACCCGATATGCCAACATTTATCAAATCATTCACATATAAAAGAAAGAGGATTGGCCCCAAGACTGAACCCTGCGGTACGCCTGAATCAATATAAGATTTTCTGATTTAATTTGTCCTCACCATCTGACTTCTCTTCGTTAAATATGACTCAAACCACTCATAGGTTTTTTCTCTGCAGCCATATCGAAGCAGCTTTTGCAAAAGTATTTTGTGGTCCACATAGTCAAACGCCTTTGTTAAATCGCAGAAGACTGCCGCTGCCACATCTCCTATATTGATGTTTGAGTAAACTTCATAAAGGAAAGAGAAAATTGCGTCGTGAGTGTTTTTATTATTTTGGAATCCAAACTGATTTTCATTTATTACCTTGTTGGTGACAAGAAACTTATTGAAGCTGTTTTTGACGAGTTTTTCAATTATTTTTGCAAGTGTAGGTACAAGAGCAACTGGCCTGAAGTTTGAGGGGTCTTCAAGATCGCCGCCCTTGTGCAAAGGAATAACAACAGATAATTTTAAAAACGACGGAAACACACCACTACGAAATGGGTGATTTATTACTGAAACAAGAGTTTCAAGTGCCTCTATTGGAAGATTTTCGATAATTTTGATTGAAATATCATCGTAACCTGTTGCTTTTTTATTTTTTATGTCTTTGGTGACTTCTATAAGTTCTTTAGTATTGATATTATGCAATATGAAAGTTTCGTTTATGTAGCAGTTTTGAAGGTGAATTAATGGGTCATATGGCACAGAAATGTTACTGCTAAGTTTTTTTGCAATTGTACAATAAAAATTATTGATTTCATCCGCACTAATTGGGATCTCAGAGTTTCCTTTATTTTTAGTGTTGCCACGTAGGTCGTTCATAATAGACCATGTTTCCTTCATTTTATTAGACGATGAGTCAATTCTGTTCTTAAAGTAATTTTCCTTCGCTGACCTGAGATTTTTTCTATAAGTACTTCGGTATCTACGAAAATAGTCATGTATGCCTGGAATGTTTGTAAATTTCCTTATGTATTGTAAGGAGCGCATATTTCTCGAAGATACTTTGATTCCTGGTGTCACCCAAGGCTTCTTATGCTTTATTTTTATTTTTTGAAGCGGAAAAGAACGAACGAATGCGAGAAATACATATGTAAAAGTTTTTTTCGGGAGCTTTCCCTGATATTTTTCGTTATTTCAATTGATCTCAAGAGATTTTTTTTTTAACGTGAATATCCTTCATTTCAATAAAATTATTTTAAACTGAAAAGTGAATGTAACTGTAATCGAAAACGAATTTGTTTGCTCAAACAATGCATATACTCGAATGAGTACAATGAGGAGTCATACTACCAAAAAATTCGGAGTAGGGAACTTACTTCATACGAAAAACAAAACAACACAATAAATGAAACACAGTTTTAGGAGTAGTAACTGCTGGAACAGTCCTGGTCATTACAGAGAGTTACTCTGAATCTTGGGCAACTCCACCTGGACCTTAGATGTCAATGAATACACCTCAACTGTTTGTCCAACCTTTGTGGGAAGTGATCAACTCCTTCCACCCGGACACTTGCTCGTAGCTGACCAATTGGTCTGAGTTTAGTATAAGAGGACTTTGTGTGATGAAATAACAAATGATGGACTTTCATTCTCTCAAATTCAAGTGAGCCCATAGATCGTTATTCGCAACTTGAAACAGTATCCAATCATGGACTACCATCATATTCATCATGTTAGTGAAAAGAACTCAACACTTCCCACGGTGTATGGAAATCCTGTAATCATTAACAGCTTGATTGTGTGTATCTACCCCACCCATAAATGTGTTATAGATTTGGAAAATGCTAAGTTGCGGTAGATCGATTTCATTATGAAAAGGTTCCGTTGTATAATAGTTTGTAACCATAGTCACTGTATATTTCTCCTGCCATCTAATGAATGAGAAGGCGGAATCTCTGTCATACATGTGCTCAGATTAGCTCTTTTTTCAATAGTTCCACATTCGACCGAGGACATTTTCTAGTTCTGTTATTCCTTGATGTATCTGTAGTTCCTTGACCCTGACCTTTCAGTGTTTGCAACAATGTCTGACTGCTGAAATGATTTTCAAAGAAGACCACATGGAATCGCGACTGATTTCAAGATATCGAGAACAACTCTGGAACCTAAAGGCAAATCAGTATCTCCAGCAGATTGCTAGTAGTTCTTGACACCACAAAAAGTGTCAAATGCGTGGCAATACTCAGAAGAGCTACAGAGCTATGAAAGAAAATTCGAACTGCTCTCTGAATATCTCTAACAGACAGAAATGTGAGATGACAATCATATCTATAAACAATCTTAACATGGATTGCTATAACCCATTTCAATCAGATGAGTATATGAACAATTCTCGATTACCAGTTCCAAAGTTCTATTGACTTCTTCGAGTTTTAGTTTTTAGTAACACATAACTATTGATTTTCATGTAGTTGATAGATAGATAGTACTTCATTTCTTACAAGTATTCACCCAATTACAGGAATTGTAAAAAGGTATTGATAAAAAATTTTGCAAAACAGGATAATTACTGATATGTTCAGCTACAGCTAAACGACAATAAATAGAAATAGATGATATCACAAGAAGTGAGAAAAAAATATAAAAAAAATTACAATTGAAAGATTGTATTGTAAATACATTTCGAAATATAACTCAGTTAACTATCATTTATATCGCACATATCACAGATTGAATTGTAGTTATCACAAATTACTGACACTGGAGCTCTGAGGCTGTTTCTTGTGGGTCTACTATGACTAATGGCCATAAGTCATAGTCGACTCACAGGAAGGAGTTCAACTAAGGCCATACCTCTGAACATGGCTGCCGCAGATGCAGCCGAAAGCTCCGGAACTCAAAATTCTAGGACACGGCCCTCAAGCCCAAGAACTTTGCGATGTATCAACACCGGACGAGAAAGCCTACATTCTTTCATTATAAATAAGATCTTATGATGGTCATAAAATTTCAGTTCACAATAACGAGAACTCGATTCGACAGAAGCCACTTGTCATAAGGTATGTGAAGGGGCCTTTTCCTCACTCAAGATGTTTGGATTTCTGTACCTTTCATCTCAATTGAATTTTTTAACCTGATAAGTTTTTTGACACGTTTTCACTATATTGATTGAATTGTGTTGAATTTTTCCCATCCGAATCAATTTGTATGCTTTTGTATTTTCATACCTAAATTAGGAATTCGTTTTTTTAACATGTTCTTTTGTAAATATTCAATTGTTTTTTCGATCTTACGAATTGTTTTGACAAATTCCAATAGAGTTGATCATTCAGACAATTGAAGTTTGAACCAATTCTCCTAAACAGAAAATATTGTCTACCAATTTGTCGTTTATATTTTTATTCTGCATGGGAAATATATTGTGCATTGGAGCATACAGAAAAATTTAATTTCATGATTGTCAACTACATTCGAAGAAATTTTCTGTCCTGATTCGGAATTATCCGTTTTGTACTATTGCTAGTCGAGGTTTATAACTATAATCAGTATTAACTTGGCTTTCATTCTTTCAAAAACTCATTGGAATGTAACTCAATGTATAATCAGCATGAAAGAGTTCCTGATTGCAACGTTCATTGAAGATACTTCCGGAATTGGACAATTAACTCGTTTTTCACTGGCCTAACATTACGAAAAAGTAACTTAACGGCATTTGGTGCTGAGATTCATTTCCATGAAAATCTCGATATAATGACCGTTCCCACTGTGTGAAAACATTAATATTTTTTCAATGGGCATTCATTGAAACCTATCGAGATGGAAATGACGAATGAATATTTCATGGTATTTCATAGTTGTCAACTGGAGCAGTTGAAAAGAATGATTTATAGCTCTAATTTCTCTCTGCGAAATGATGAGAATTCGATATTCAGATATAAAATCCAGCCCATTCAGAAAAAAGAGTGGGCCGGGAATAATCTGCGGGGTTGCGAATTCTTATAGGAGTGAAAAATATATGAAGGGTTAGAATGACAGGAAGGCAAAGCTTTTGATATGGGAAATACATTGCGCTGAAATTATCCATTGGGATCGAAATGGAGTGAATTCATTTTCTGTTGAAAGTGTCTTATTTTTGAGAAATTTTTGGACATGCCTATTTTTTTATTCAATTTGCGCTTTTATTTTATGTTGGGAATTGATAATAATAATACTCTTTATTCAGAAATGAAAGGGCGAATTCAGCTGTGACAACCTGGATTTGCACGCTGTTCTTCCACTCAACCACGAACATATCGTAGGTCTAACACAATACATTATTAAAATATATAAACAATAGTCAAAAAAGATTAGAAACATGATCATTTATAATGTGTATACATAATCACATTATATCTATGAACTGTTATGTACCCTATTAAAGGACATTAGAATTACGAACATTCAGTATATATAAATAATTATTCTGCAATGTTATTTCAAAGGAAATATTTTCGAGCGAATTAGAGTAGCATTCACGTATATGATAAATAGACATTTTTACGCCCACATACGTGTTTCTTAGTAGAAGTGCATTTTGCTGAAATGACATTGATTATCCTCTGTTCTAAACGAAATGAAATGTACAGATTAGATTCGATTCCCAACACCGCTATGCAACAGTTGTAAAAATATTCCTTTTTTGCTTTTGTGTGGGAATGATATTTCTGAGCTAATAAAGTGAAATAGTAAGGTCAAGTCAAGTTATTTGGAATTCTCCCTGGTACACAACAGAACTTTAGTAGATTCATAATAATATATACATATATCTACAATATATTTATCAGCTCTAACAATGAACATTATCGAAAGTACCTATTATCAGTTCAGGAGAAAAATTTCATATTTTTTCGAAAACCTAGTGACTGCGGCAGACTTCCGAGATGGGATTTCAACGAATTGTAAACTCTCACTATAGGTACTAAAAACGTTCTAAATATTTCAATTTATGTGGTGGTTGTGATAGGTTGCCCTTGAATCTGACACTTGAATAATGAACATGTTCGCAATTTGATTTTCCTATACAGATATGACGGACTCCTATTACTAAACACTTGATGAGATAATGTGGCACTATGAATCAGGAGTCTTGTTTTCATATCGGTCCATTTTACTGCTTTCAGTTTATGAGTAATGGGGTTGGTTCTTCGGATACCATATATGAAATGGAGACAGGAGTGCATGTTTTCAGACTTATATGGAAATCAAACATCCACCATATATAATATAAAATATCGACGTGGTTGAATACTGATAAAAATGACAGGTTTCAATAGAGTTAGAGACCATTCAGCAAGGAACATTGGCAACCACATTCAAGCAAACGTTATACCCTAGAACCTATATAAAAAGTAAAATACATGATTGAATTCAAATAATGGTGAAGGGAAAAACAAAGGTACAAATAAGTATCATCAGTCGCCCTTGAAAAAGTGATGAAAAGAGAGTATAATGAACAATGCAAATTATGTAAAACAGCTTCCTCTTTTTGATTTTGGTTTCTTGTTTTTTCTGTATTAATTCACTGGACTAGGTGTTTCTTCCTTGTGCATTCACAGTGTACGCCTGCCCTTGCGTACAAATTTTTTATTTTCTTCTGTGCATTTCTTTTTGAAATTCAACTCGCCTTATGTGTTTGAGTTAGATTCATCTAGATCAGTGGCCGACTATAACCAATATTCAACTTTCATTTCAAATCCCTTCATTTTAGCCACTAATCCTTTTTTGAGTATCAGGAGTAGATGTTTTCTCAATACCTTAACCTCAGATCTGTCATCTTCGTTCGAATCGTTGGAGATCGAATTGTTCGAATTTTCGAGTCCTTTTGTGTCCTCGGAATTTACAAATAGCTTTTGCTTTCTCAGAAATGGAGTGATTCCAACGATGAAGGGAACCTTTGGCTGATTACCTAGCTTATAAACGTTATTTAGCTCAGTCGTATTCATATGTGTTTCAAGAAGGTCCTTGAAAATACCTGTGACATTGGCAACTAATTTGGTATCCTAGGCTTCAACATCAAATAATATTAATTATCCTTCAGATTGTTCGATTCCGAGTATTTACCCTCTTTTCTAATCTAGTAGTCTTTACATTTGCCTTTTCAAGCCTTTCGTTCAAGATTTCCAAAACGTTATTCATCAGTGGCTCCATTATTTATGTTTGAGAAATCCTAGCGGCCTTCAGTAGATCCTTAATGTCTTCAATAGTATATTATGTGACGAGAAGCATAGGAAGCCTATTACGCACAAGCTAAAATTGTGAGCACAAGGCTTTAGCCGAGCGCAGCAATTCGCGATTGCAGGTATCTGGCCTTATCCTCGAGTTACGTACTGTACTTTTCCTACTCCCACCACGATTTTGCAGTAATTTGTGCTGGTGAGGGGCATACATATTCGTTATCCTTTATCTCTCATTTTCAATTATCAAGGAGATACTGGATGACAGCAAATAGGTAACACAATCGCTTGATTTATGGCGATAACTACTAGATACTCACTTACAGTACTAATCAACGAACTGTTAAACAAGAATTTTCAAAAAATATCATTTTCAATTGAATTTTTCCAAAGAATCTGAAACGAACATTTTCTGAATTTGGTTTTTGGTCATTTGAATATGGTCATGAGATTAAATTCATCTGGTCAAATGTTACATATCCCATCATTCATCATTACAAAAAATCAATTTCTGAAGCGGGCGCCATTAATTTAGAATTCTGAATGAGCCATCACCGTACAGCTGTCAAATATGTAATGAACGGTTTGAAATAGTGGAAGTAGAAAAAGGTTAGTTCCGTCATTAGTTCACGGTGCATGAGAGAATAACGTACTTACAAGAATACCCGCTACTAACATCGTTTCTCATCAGTGCTCGAAGAGAATTGAACATTTTTCTCCTATATATTTTCGGTTATAACTAACTGCACGAGTGCATGAAAATTACTGATAATTTTTCAAGAACGCGTGATATCTAAAAATTGCAAGAGTTTATTTTCATATTTTGGCTCTTTTACAAAATATGAAAATAACCGAATGCAATTTGTATAAGATATCACGCTTGAATGCAAAATAATCTGGTCATTTTTATGCACGAATGTAATTCATTGGAATATTTCACGAATAAAGAAATTCTTGGGGAAATGTTAGTTTTTGTTCATTTATACTTTCCTCTATAGATTGTATGGAGCACTAACCAAAACGCGAAATGTTTTTCTATTTCTGAAGTCTATCTGACATTTTTTTGTATTGTTTACTGACGTCTAGCGATACGGTTTCAAATGTGTTGTTATGGTGACTTGATACAATGCAATCACCGCTGTAAGATATCGATACAATGCAATTACCGCAGTAAGTTTTCGATAATTGCATTGCTCTTATGGGACATTTTATATATGAGGGAAATATTCCATATAATTCTATAATAATCTCCTATAGTAAGCATATTCTCAATAGTGTTTCATAATCACATAACGAATTTTGATTGGAAAAGATCCTGAACAAATCTCTGTTAGCATTTCACAAAATAGCACCTGTACCATCTCCATGTGAAAAATCGTGAAGTTTCTCTATGAGTTCAATCTACAGAAATGAACTGCGAACAGAAATCGTAATGGTGTCGATCTTGGGTTTCCTCTCGAAATTCTGTGTTTGGTAGATGCAGAACAATAAAGTGACAAGAAAGATCTCCTGACCTTACTCTAAGAATGGAAGTCAGAATATGTGATGAAATGAAATTAAAATGCTCCTAAAATAATCTCAATCCTCCTGTGATATTTCCATTATCTCCTTGAACATTTTCGGTTATAATTGCACTAGTGCATAAAAATTACCGATAATTTTGCAAGAAAGCGTGATATCTAAAAGTTGCAAGTTTATTTTCATATTTTGGCGAAAGTGAGTCCGAAGAACGAGGGCTCTTTCACAAAATATGAAAATAAACTCTTGCAATTTGTATAAGATATCACGCTTGAATGCAAAATTATCTGGTCATTTTTAGACACGAATGTAATTCATTGGAATATTTCACGAATAAAGAAATTCTCAAGGAAATGTTATTTTTTGTTCATTTATACTTTCCTCTATAGATTGTATGGAGCACTCACCAGTACAAAATGTTTTTCTATTTTTGGAGTCTATCTGAAATTTATTTGTGTTGTTTACTGACGTCTGGCGAAACGGTTTCAAATGTGTTGTTATGGTGACTTGATACAATGCAATTACCGCTGTTTTCGATAATTGCATTGCTCTTATGGGACATTTTATATATGAGGGAAATATTCGAGCAGAGAATGGTGGACAATTTCAACATTCAAAACGATCATATTCGAATATACTCGGATATTTTTCAACAATGAAGGCATTGGGTTGTTCTTGAAAATATTCATCAACCTGGATGAAGTAAACACCTAACCTGCAATAAACGTTAATAGTGGATCCGATGAACCTGTTTTCATGAATATCAAAAAATCAATCCATTTCAACCAAAACGTGCACACTGAATGCACATAAATGCATGTTTGAACATTTCATCACCTAGTAGGGGATTCATGTGTACAAAAGATATTAGTGTATTGAGTCCGTAAAGTTTTATTAGAATAGTTTCTGATCTAGCGAGTGACTACATTTCTCTTCAATATTTTTTTCTGAAAACAAACAAAAACATTTGAAATTCTCATAACAGAATGAGAAATGCATAAGTATGAGGTAGGTACAGAATCAGTAATAGTGATTAAAACAACAAACGCACAGCATGTCCTCACCACTGAATAATCGATGAGCTTGGAACCTTTTTGGTGTAAATTTTAGACTATTCGTAGAGATCAATTATAACACCTAACTGATATAACTTGAACTCAGCAACTCAAACAACTATTTTTGTTATCAAATCTCTCAAGATCAATTCGGATTCTTTCAAGCTCTTTCGATTCAGTATGTATCAAATGATCGAACTCTTGAATTTCATTTCGGATTTCTTCCCCAGAATAATGTCGAAAATTTCCAACAGTACATTCTAAAACAAATTCCTTTGCCCTCAGCAATTCTTGAAAGCAAGAAACAATCGTAATCAATGATTAAGGGTATAGATTCTCGTGGTTTTTCTCCACTCACACCTGTATTCCCGTTCCAGGTCGCAATATAATCCAGGAGGGATTCGGAATTTGTGTGCAGATTCGGGACTGAGATAAGTGAAGCAGCGCTGCTCTATTGTTTTCAGGGGGTTTCAAGTGCTTCATCTGTTTTTATTTTATCCCGAGTAGTGTTCGTGTGCTTTATCAGTGAGGGTATCTTTTTTCCCGAATTGCCGCATAAGTATGCATTGTGAGTGGAGTGAAAAACTTTTTTTTTCCCAATGAAATTTCTTTTATTCTCGAGCTCGTTTGGTAATTTAACTTCGGTTTTATAGAGAGTCACACTAGGTCTGGGATGGCACTTTTTCTCGAGCAAGAAAAGACGGCGGAGGTAATAAATTTAACACAGTCATTTGTTTTTTCTGAATATACGTTTTCCCTTTCACTTCGATGTGTGTGATAACTATCAATAGCAAATTTTCTTGGAAATATCTCAATTGGAAAAACGGATAATGTGGCGTGGTTTTGGTGGAGTGGTCTTGTTGGAGTTTCTCTTCGATTTTGAAATTATTTTCCAATTATTCGTCAGCTTTATGCTCTCATTCTGGTAGCTGTGTACTGAAAGGGAGAAATCTTCGTAGGATGTTTCTTCAATTTGATTTCGATTGGGACTTCTGTTGTTTGCTTTCTCCAGAAGTGATCTTTCATCTGAAGACAATGCAAGAAATCTTCGATACACTTTTCGTTCAATTATATTATAGCGGAACTGTTTATGAATCGGAATTGCGGAATATTCAAAAACGATAGTGTACTAAGAAAAATTTGGAATAATGAGGTTGTTGACTATAAAAGTTTTCTACCCCAATAAAAATTCAATTAAATCAGTTGTTTTGGGGGCATCTGAATGAACGCAAACAATCCTAACAACTTTGCCTCATTGAGAGATCGATCTAGCTGTGTACTCTATTCTCGAACGAAATATTTCCGGAGATTACAAATTCGACAAACTGAAAACCATTGTGTATTCCTCCTTTTCAATTTTCTATTCATTCGAGAAGGCAACCATAATAATGAAAAGTTTTCATGACTTAGGTACGTTTCCAGTAAAGAGTTCATGAAACTTGTTCTGTTATAAGATTACAAAATTAATTATTACTTCAGTAAGCACAAATGATGCAATCAAAGTTTGAAAGTTTAGTCCGAGTCTTATTTCATTTTTTGCCGAATTCTACTTCAGAATAGTTAGGAAAGTTGGGTCGGCATGTTTTAATTCTTCCATATCCGTCTGAAAACGGAGGTTTTCTGTGTGATCTCTGGTAATACTTCAGAAGTAAATTTGGTATTTGTAGTAAAAAAACCTTAAGATCGAAGGCTTTAATGAACGTAAAATGCAACTAGTGACAATGACAGTTATATCATTCAACTGATAAAAAAATACTGATACAATGGGTGATAAATTTATAACATTCTTCCCCTCTCAGTTCAGAACATAATCTTTCAAATATTCAGGAGATTTGCGATCACGGGCTGGTCTTCTTTCTTCCGTTTGTTCTTTATTCTCCCCTCCATTTCTATCAGCACTCATTACTGAACGATCCAACTCTATAATATTCTCATCTATTTCTGAATCAACTTGAGTTGAGCCATCTTCATTCGGCAACATTACCTCCCCTCGTGGTGCCAGGTGTCGAATAGACACTGTAGTTTCCTTTCCATTAGGAAGTCTTACATGGGCATACTCAGAATTTGCTCGGAGTAACTCGACCTCTTCTACAAGTGGATCATTTTTACCCACTCTAACGTTCTTTTTCAAGAAAATTGGACCTGGAGTAGATAACCATGTCGGAAGAGAAGATCCATTCGGTGATCTACGCTGATGATTGAACATACGCTCATGTGGTGTACAATTTGTAGCAGTACATAACAATGACCGAATCGAATGTAAAGAATCGTCTAGAACAAGTTCCCACTGGGTATTATTTAGATTCTCAGATTTCAACGTGATTAATACAGTTTTCCAAATAATTCCATTGTATCTTTCACATTGTCCATTATCTTGAGGATTGTATGGAGAAGTCCTACTTGTAGCCACAGCATGACTGTCCAAAAATGATTTCAATTCCGATGAAATGAGAGATGTTCCTCGATCAGAGTGTATATAAGAAGGGCCTCCGAGAAGTGCAAAAAGTTTCCTTAGACAATTTATGACTGTGTGAGGAGTCATATCTTGACAAGCAAAAGCGAAAGGATATCTTGAATATTCATCGATTGTTGTCAGTATATAATTGTTTCGTGTTGCGGATGGTAAAGGTCCTTTGAAATCTATATTCGACCTTTCGATTACTGAAGTAGCTCTTATCAATGAACCTTGACTCTCACAAAACCTTAATCTATAATTATGTCGTATTTGTAGCAAGATAATTCTAAGCGCCATCGCATAATCTTTTCATTTTCAATTTTTCCATATGATTTAGTATCGAACATGAAGGCAACTGATCTCTGATCTGTAATAAGCTTGAAGTGACGACCAATAAGAAAGTGTCTCCATTTTTTTATTGCTTCTACTATAGCATATGCCTCTTTTTCTACAGCGGAATCTCTTCTTTCACATTCTGAGAGAGTTCTTGAAAAAACGCAACCGGTTTACCTTGCTAAGAAAGTTGTGCTGCAATGGCAAAATCTGAACATCTCATTGTCATCGATGGAAATTACAGTGGAGTTAGCATATTCCAGCTTCAAGTTCTCGAATGCTGAGATAGATTCATGTGACATTGGGAATTGTTTGCATTGCACCAATGGTTGAATTTTCTCTGAGAACTTTGGTATCCATTTAGAAAAATGTGAGAACATACCCATTGCACGACGTAGAGAACTAACATTATCTGGCACTGGAAGTTCCAAAAGGGGTTTAAGTCGGTCAGGATCAGGCTTAACATTGCGCTTCGATACACTATATCCTAGGATTGTGATATTTCCAATCGAAAACTTACATTTTTCAGTGTTCAATGTCAAATTGTATTTTTTGACAGCTGTCATAAATAGCTGTAGGTTACGATCATGAGTTGATTTATTTCTTCCACATACAGTGACATCATCTAAATAGGCGAAAGTGTTTTCTGAAAACAAGCTACTCCATTGGTCACTCCAAAAGGTATTCTCAAGGAGACGTTGCCTGATATGAGACGAACTTATACCATTGATGAAAGAGTCCCTAATAAAATCTTTCCTATTTTGTTCGCCTGTCACACTTTTGAAATTGCAGTCTTTACTCAAATATTGCAATGCTTGTAGATATTGGTCAATTGATTCACCTGCCTGTTGTCTTCTCGTTGCAAAGGGAATGTCTCGCAAAAATTTCGTTTTTGGTTTTGACATACAATTTATTGAGGATATCAATAGCTTCTTTGAAAGTTTTTCTTTCGTTGATGTTCGAAGACGATAGGACTCACATAATTTATAAGAAGGTTCAATTTGACTCGATCATCTTTGGCATCTGCTGCTACAGTGAAATTTTTGAATGACTTGTATCATTGATTCCACTATTTGCTTAGTGGAACTCGAACTAGGTTCCACATCAAATCTATCGGGTCTCAGGAGTTTGGCCATCGATTATTTTTTACGTTTATTAAATTGTAGTAAAAAACCCTTTAGATCGAAGGCTTTAATAAACGTAAAATGTAACTTGTGACAATGACAGTTATATCACTCAAATGATAAAAAAAAAAACTGATACACTGAGTGATGAATTTATAACAGTATTATTCATATACATATTGAATATTATTGAAATACAGATCACGCAATCATGTCAAGTGTCAACAGCACTTTATTATTTTATCTTTCCTCAAAAAGGCGAGTGTTCATTAAAAAACATTGAAAAATTATCTTTACATTGAATGTCCCAAATTTAATTATACAACCCCTAGCCTGGATGGTTGGGAAAAATATTATTCCGATTGATTTAAAAAAATTAGTTAACCGAGGGAGGTTCAGGGAATTGAATTTATTATGATAATCTGCTGATTTCTCGACTATATGATCCCTTTCAACCCAGTTGACCTTTCTTTTCAATTGAAATGAACAACTATATATTACCCATTCCAAAATATATCGAAAAATCATCAGTGGAAGAGTTGACAATCGTGTTTCCTCAATGGTAGGTTTAGTAACATCTAGGTTAATATATATCTGATGATGCTGCTGTAATATTTTTCTATTATTTCAGTACAATCACAAGTGTGCCTCATATGGAATCATCATTTCGATTGGGAATCGATTGGAATCGATTCAGGATATGATATTTTACTTAGAATATCTCGCAGTCCTCAAAGATTATTTTAATATCTTCGAATGTCTGTCGCGTTGACCTCAGGAGAACATTTCTGTTACTCCGTTCTGGTAGCAACGAAGAAAACGTGTGTTATCCTACCATCAGATGGTTCGAAGTACATTTTGTTCGTCTTGCCGAGTATTACTGATGAAACCTAAGGCGGGTCGAAACAGCTGCCTGACATCGGATCTGTCAAGGCCATGATTTCAATTGTTGAAATTCTGATATTATTAAGTGCTAACCAACTGTTTCAACTCATCTAATAATGCTCAGATAATTGACATCAAAGATATTGAAAAAATAGCCGTTTTGATTGTGCTACTTATTGAAACAATTAAATATATCAGGTCCTGAGACCATCTAGTTGCTTGTTGGTATTCTTCGATATCGGCAAAGAGACATCAACAAGTCTGTTTGCTACCAGAACGCTGAACTGTTAGGCTTCCGCTCAACAGATAGCAACAGGAGAAAGACTTCCACATAGCATCTGAGATTTCAATTGATTATACGTGCTAGCTAGTTATATGCATACGGAAAAAAATTCACAGAAAGAACTTTGCCGGCAACAGTTACCTAATAGTGAACTATATTAAAATAATGAATACCTACTGAAAAACATGTTAGACTGGAAGAACAAGATGGAAGTGAAAGAGCAGTTTCCGAACCTTGGTGGGGAGATAACTGAAACTCAATAATTATTGGGTGAATATGTATATTGTAGAATTAGTGATTTTTTGATTAGTAATAAATGCATCACCATCATGTTTGTTAGAATGAAGCAATTCAATTCGTCGAATGACGGACTGTGAAATCATTGATATTTCGAAATCGCTGTTGACACCAAAATAAATTTCTTTCCTCTCATGTGCTTGAACTATCTCATGTAATAATGGTTTACTCAGTTACTATGTACAGGAAAGTTGTCTGGGTTGCTTCCTACGACGGTTATTTTGGAAGTGTAATAAATTCATAGAAAGCATTCATTCGCCTTCATTGTCGAAGTGCGCCCTCAAGACATTCCCTTCGATGTGTTTGATGGTCATCAATAGTGGATTCCATTAGAAATATCCCAAATGTGAATACTGAGAATGATGGTGTTGTTCTCGTGAAGACGCCATGTTCGAAGCTCTCTCCGATTTCGGAATCATTTTTCAACTATTCGTCAATTCTCCTCACATTTCGGTATATATGTATTGAAGGGCAAAACTCCTTAGTGGATGATCCTAAAATTCGATTTCGAATGAAACACCTGTTGTTCTCCTTTCCCAGAAGTGATATTGAATCTGGACTTCAAAGACAGTGCTATTAGGGATCTTCGATACACTTCTCGTTTATTTATATAATAATAATAATAAGTTTATTCAGATTTGAAATAGGGTAGGTAATGTTTTAACAATTTCGTATGTACAATTTTGGAGGTGTGCTGAGATAGTGAAAGATATTTTTGAATAAACAAGTATCCACTAAGGCAGCGCCTGTGCGTGGGACAGTACATTATCCTTAAATAGTCACAGTTATCGGTACAAGACACTTTAAAATCCATTTAACACATATGCATACACATATACCTACATATACACACATACACATATAAACTTCGATATAAATTTCTCTGAAATAATTATAACAAAATAAAATTGTACTAAATATAGTGATAAAATATATGGAAAATAAAATAACGCTGAATAAGACATACATCAAAATTTGATACATAAATATCACAATGCAGGTAACGAACAATACTGTAAAATAGTTTTGAAAGATATTAAAATATTCTAATATTTCAACAATGAATGGATGACCATACGTTCTAAAGAAAGAATAAAATACTTGGTCTTTTTTTTGAAGGGGTGTATGTTGGACACTTCTTTGATTTCAGTTGGGAGAAAGTTAAAGAATCTACTAGCTAAAAAGATATGATTTCTCTGCCCCATTCTCGTTCTAGATAATATCATGTTCAGATAGTTGTTCGTTTTCAAACGAGTTTGGTAGTCATGGTCGATGGTTGGTGGATTAAATCTGTTTTTGAATTGTCTTATCACAGTTTTATAGTAATAGTACTGACGTAAATCAATTACTTCCGTTTCTGCAAATATTAGTTCTGATGAGTATCTGATGGGTTTGGATGATATAATTTTAAAAAATCGTTTTTGAATAACTTGGAGATTCTGTAGGTGTGTATCTGTTGCTGCCCCCATGCTGGAATACCGTAGGTGAGTCGTGTTTCCACCAATGATTGATGAACAATTTTAAGGTATTTGAAATCCAAAATTTGTTGAAAGTGTTTGATCTTAAAAAGGAGCAAACGGAGAGTTTTGCAGACTTGCACCAGATGATTATCTCATAAAAGATGACAGTACACTATGATGATGAGTTTATGTAAATTATAAAAAGAATTGGACCCAATACGGTTCATTGTGGTACTACACATTTCATTTTTGATTTTTTGCTCAATGTTCCATCATCAATTTCAACACGTTGTTCCCTCTTCAGAAGATAAGTTTTCGATAGTTCAAGGGCTTTTCCTCTAAATCCTAGATCTTGCAATACCTCTAACAACTGTGTATGATTGACAGTGTCGAAGGCTTTTGCAAGATCTAAAAAAACGCATGACGATGATCGGCCTTTGTCTAAATTTTCATAGATTTCAGTTGTGAGTAAATGGATCGCATCGAAAACCAAACTCTCTATTCGAAATAAAGTTATATTTTTCTATATATTTCATCATTCTTATTTTCATAACTTTTTCTAGTATTTTTGCTAAATTACTCATAAGAGAAATTGGACGATAGTTACCTGTGCTCTTTTTACAACCTTTTTTAAATAGAGGTTGGACAACGCCCTCTTTAAAAACTGATGGAAAATGACCCTTTATTAGTACTTCATTTATTAAATGTGTCAGTGGACTTGCGATTTGATTTTCAATTTCTTTCAGTGTTTCTGATTTGATTCCATCAGTTCCTGGTGTTTTGTTAGATTTCAGGAAATGAATTTGGTTTATGACTTCGTTTTCATCAGTTGGCTGGAAAAACATAGAATGGCGGGAAGAGAATCTAGCCAGAGGAGGATTTTCTGGAAGTACTACCTGCCTAGCAAGGTTTTCACCAATGTTTATATAACAATTGTTGAAAATATCAGAAATTTCTTGTTTATTATCGGTAAGCTGGCCATTTTCATTCATGATTTGAATAATTTCTTGCTTTACTGCTATTTTCATTGCTTTCAATTCTTTCTCTGTAATAACTTTTTTCCGATTTTTGATCAAACAGTTCAGTGTATTCCTATATTTCAAATATTCCTCTTTCAAAACTACATCAGACATGTTATTTTTGTACTCCCTGAATAATCTATCTTTTTTGGTGATGGACCGTACAAGGCCATCTGTAATCCAAGCTTTTTTTTTGAAAAATTTGTGTTTGATTTTTCTGTGTTTTTCTCAATTTTTTCCTGCAACACATCGACGAAAAATTCTGTTGCATCATCTATATCATCAATTGATACAAACTGGTTCCAGTCGTAATATTGTAGGTCTCGTTTCAAACATGGGAAATTGATAATTTTTTTTCAATTATCAGCTGTTGTTTTGCCAGAAATCTTTATTCATTTTAATTTTTGCCATGAGAGTGTAGTGATCGGTTATGTTATTTTTTATCACGTATGAATTGATATCGACTTTTTCTATTTTTGCTTTTATAAAGAAATGATCTGGTTCCGCTTCTTGGTCTTGTAACGTTATTGATGTACGACAAGAAATCAAACTCATAAAATATATTCAAATATTCAGCTACCGTTTGATCTTCCTCTAAAATATTTATATAAATATCACCCGTGAAAACATGGTGATCGCAATTATTAGATGCAGATTTCAACAAGTAGTCACTGAGTTCTACAAGAGTGTCAGTCACCTTATTTGCAGGTGATTTATGAATAGCTGAGATAAAAATAGTTTGCCCAGTTTTGGATTTGATTTTCACTACAATAATCTTGCATCCTGCAATATTTACCACTGAATAGTTGAAGTCGTAGTCATATTTGATGTACATAACTACGCCATCATTTTTATCAACATCACCTCCATTATAAATCATTTCATAATTATCCAAACTGAATATTTCCAAGCAGGGAGGTTCGAACGTCTCAGTTAAAATTACGCAGTCGAACTGCTTGTGAACTGGAGCTAGATATATTTTGAATTCATCCAAGTTTTTGGAGAGACTACAGATATTTTGATGCAATATATTGAATTCTGGAACATTTTCCAGTTGCTCCGAATGTAAGTTGAATTCACTGAAAGAATCAAACTCCCTAGCTATCTTCATTTTATATTCATAGTCGCGTATGTATGGGTTCATCTTTCAATAGGAAATACTCACACACAGAAAACAAGAGAGAACCCGTATTGATTATAGAACAGAAAATAAAAGTCTTTTTTCTGTCCAGGTATCAATATTGCGCCTAATTTTTCTTTACTGATCGTGTTCTTGGCCTATCTTGTGTCGCTTCTTGGCTTGGAATGAGTTGAACCGGTTCCTTCGTTGTTGGAGCCTTGGGGGTGATAGGAGCTTTCAGTTGATCAGCTGGTTTTTTTTATAGCCTCAGCCGTGGGAGTGGATGGTGCACTGTTGCGTCTGGTTTCCTAGTTGTCTTCTTTTTCGAGGTCTTCAATTCCATATGCAACTCCGTTGACAATTAGTTTGTTTCCTTTTATATAACAATCCCTAAATTCCTCCTCTTGCCTAGCAAGAAAGAGATGCTTTCGCAATATTTTAAATTCTTGTCTTTGATTATAGGTTAGGTCATTAGCTATAGATATCTTTTTCCCTTTCAGCTCATTGCAATTTTTGAAAATTTCTCTCTTTTTGGGATCTGAATAGAAATTGCGAGATATTATCGAAAATTTTCTGAGATCAACGAATTACCATATGTTTATATGAAGATCAGAATACGAGTATAATAATTATTCATCTCACCAAACAAGTGATGAAATTTTCAAACATGCATTCATACGCATGCATTCAGTATAGACGTTATGGTTGAAATAAATTGATTTTTTGATGAACGCATCATATTCTAAAAAAAAAATTCTCAAACAGGTTCATGTGTATGAATTTGATTTGAATAAAACTCTGTATGAATAGGAATTGCGAAATATCCTGGAAAATTTTCTGAAAGAGATAAATATAATAATAATAATGATTTTTATCGGGGAAGTAATGATACATTCATATGAAGTTCAGAATACGTGAAAGTATAAATATTACAAGGCGATAAGTGTAAAAACATTTGTTTCGCATATTAATTAAAATAGTCATCAAAACTAACTAGTACCATCATGACTTGTTTTGCATGATAATAACAATAACTCAATGTTACAAATAAAAGATTAACAATGGAATAAAAGAAAAAAGGTAAAATATCCGAAGAAAAGTAGTTATACCAAAATGCTAATAGTGTTACAAAGAAATTCAGATGGAAATATCGAATGATGAGGTTGTTGAATATAAAAGTTTTTTACAACAGTCAGAATTCAATGAAGTCGTGCAAGCACGGAAGAATTCAGGTACAGCTTATCCAATCCATCTTGGCACAGAACTAATAACGTATATGCCCAGAAATCTCTGTGGAGTATAGTAAGATAAAAAAAAACTTATTATATGTGTTTATTGCGTTGAAATTCATTCCTAGAAGGTATTTTTTTTGTCATGGTCTGCACTACTAGTGTGCAACTGGAAAAGTATCTGAGTTTGTGCCAAGATGAATTGGATAAGCTGTACTTGTGATGAACGATATTTTTCTCCTCATATATTCCTGAGAACCACAGATTGTAGAGAAAGATTTATTTTTCCACTAAAAATATCCAACTATTGTCACACAGCCAGCGTAGTTCACCCCGTTACTCAGGGAATATAAGAACAATTTGCGATTTCTAGTTTATTTACATTATTTTACTTCGAAATGTAAGTTTTTTTTTATATGCAGATTCACACGAAAGGGATGCCCTGTGATGTTCAAAGAACACCGCGTGAATCAAGGGACAGGAGATATCAATCAACATTTACTTTGAATTTTTGAAGTTTGCACGCCTCAGGAAAGACCTCTTTCGGCAAGGAATTCCATAGCTCAGCTGTTCTATCAAAAAAGATCCCTGAGCAAGAGAGATTCTCCAAATTCACAACAAAGGGGTGGGAATTCTGTACTCGTCGAGTCATCCGTGTAGATATTGCCAAGCAGAGAACGATTGATAACGATTCAGAAGAGCACTGACCGTGAAAATATCTATAGGATAGAGACAAGTTTCCGACCCTTCTAAGATGTTCCAATGAAGTGAGCGAGTCTGTGAGCGAAGAATCACCAACAAGATGGATTGCCTTTCTCTGAATGGAATCGAGAAGCCTCAATGAATATTTTGGTGCCGAACTCTACACATGAGAACCATATGCCAAGACAGGTCGTATCTGAGCCTTGTAGATCATCAGAAGCTGACGAGAAGTGAAGTATTTTTTCGCGCGAAATATAAATCTAAGTTTCTAAATCGTTGATATAAAGCAGAAACAAAGTGCCAGAACTGAACCCTGTGGAACACCTGCAATTATTGGGAGAATGTCAGATGATACGCCATCAACAACCACATACAGAGACCTATCAGACAAGAAACTCCTCAACAAACACACAACTGAGGAGGCAAACCATAATACGGCGGTTTAGAATAGTGACCCCGATGACAAACTTGATCAAACGCTTTCGAAATATAGAGTGCAACAGCTATCGTTTCTCCGCATCTTTCGATTGAATGCTGCCAAATATGAGAAACAAAAGCCAATAAGTCACTGGTTGATCGTTGATGGCGAAATCCATATTGTCGATCATTAATTATTCCTGATTTCTCTAGATATTTGATGAAGTTCATATCGAATGCTTTTTCCATGTTTTTGGCAGCTAATGACACTAGCGCACCGCACCTTGCAAATATAAACTTTCCTTAGATAGCAAAACTGTTCACCTAAGTGATATATCTTCATATTCTCAAGTTAACGAATTTTCTTCCTAATTCATCCTAAATTCGCTCGAAATCATTCGAACAAGTTCAGATTATTATGTCAGCCGCAATATCATAATATGTTCTCCTTTTTGGCTTTTCCGCGGCGTCGCGGCTAAAATGTTTCGAATTAGGAGAAGAGCATGTGCATGTAATTCATTGCGAATTCTCAGAAAAGTTTCATAACGTGCACCACGATTATTCATAACATTCCTCGGTAGGTATAATCATATTGCTCTACCACGCTTCCTGGAATAGGGCGCAATGTATGGAGATATTACTCATGAAATTTTTACTTCCTTGTTTTTCTTGAAGGTTGTAATTTTTCTGAGACATACCAAATGATGCTAAGAAATATATAAATGTTTCACTAGTCAACAGTTGGGTGTCCATTAATCATTTGCATAATAATATGTCATGATGGTTCATTATTGTTCATTAATCGCTCATTTACCAACTATGTTATAGTGAACTTTATGACCGTGCGGGATTGAAGTATATTTTATGACCCGCGCCAGCATAAAGTACACTTTATAGTCCTCGCTGAATGAAGACAAAAAACTGAATATCTTATTTTTGATCTCAATCATAACATGAAATTTTTGTGTTTTTATGTATAATGTGAAATTACTGCCTTCTCTATCTTCTACATGGGCAACAAGCATATTCAAAATCATTACGCTATAAGGTAGAACACGATTTAATTTCCACAGAATTTAACATGTTTCGACTCACTGTATCTTTTTCAAGCGAATGTATTATAAACACTGAATTATTCTTTGTTGAGAGCTCCTTAAATACATCAGGGCCTACTCTAATTATCCCTGATTCCTAGAATAATACCACTGATACTGATGATGATTCCTAAAATTATGAACTGATGCTGATTCCTAAAATTATACAACTAATACTGATTCCTAGAATTATACAACTATCTGAACATAGTTACTATTTATTAATTGAATGAGTTCAACAAAGGGGAACTATTGAGATCCAATTGATCATTTAGCAAAAAACTTGAATTTTTCAGTTTATTGATTTCCAAAAATTCCAGAGAATTAATTCTAATGGCCTTATTTTCAACATGCAGAATTTAGAAATTTTTATCGAAGTCATAGCCTTCCTCCAAAATGTGAATGGCATGTGATGAATGAGTTGTTTTCTTTTCATAATTCATACGATGTTCACGTATGCGGCTTTTGAATGGTCTACCTGTCTGGCCAATATATACTTTGGAGCAAGATCCACAATTCAATTTATAAACTCCCGATTTTTCATCTTTTATTGTTTTATCTTTGTTATTCTTGATAAACCTTCCCAACGTGTTATCTGTTCTATATGCTACTCTTGAATTTTGTTTATGCAAAAATGAAGCTATTTTTTCCGTAGCAGGTCCTGAATAAGTCAAAATTCTATAATTATTGTCATGGTTCCTTAAAGTGGGGTACACTTCTTGGATAACTTTTTTATGTAGTTTTTCATCAAGAATATTTTCTAATAATTTTACTTGATATCCATTGTTAACTGCTATCTGTTTTATGATATTTGATTCTTTGTTAAAATTGTTCACAGGAAGAGAAATATTTACTAATCTATATATCATATTATGGTATGCTGATATTTTATGTTTTCTTATGGATGTACCGAATTATTATGAATAGTGATATCAGTGTAGGAAGGTTTATGGAAAATGGCAAAGTGGTGTCTGCTGTTGGCTTTACCTACTGTCAAATCTAAAAACGTAATCGAACTTTCTGCTTCCATCTCTATTGTGAATTGAATATTTGGATGGATAGTGTTAATATATTTATGAAATGTATCTGATTGCCTGTTGGTGCCTTTAAAAACTATAACGTCATCTACATATCTGTACCAATACAGAAACTGTTGCGAGAGTGGATGGAAATATTCAAAATTTCCTGTCAACGACATTCATCAAATACAGCAGATACCAAATAAAACTTTGTTCATATAAAACATGTCTTATGATGCATCATGAATGAATTTCAAAATGTCTTCTCTGAACAGCACTTGGGACTTTTTTGGCAATCCTTTCTTCAAATATTCTCTCAACTTATGGTAATTAGCGATGTTGACATCCATATGTAGCATCAACGTCTTCTTCATCATGGAATATTTGGACCTTAAATGATTCGGGAAAATTGATTCAGTGAGATCCAAGCACATCACTGTTTCTTTGATGTCATCCAGTTCACTAATTTGTTATATCCTTTGTCGTAAACGTCTCTTTATTCCTTCAGAACCAGAAGCAAAAATAATACCCAATCATCACCTGATTGATTTATACGCATTAAGATCACTTCAAGTTTTGAATTATTTACTGAAGTTGAAGAATTTATACGAGAGTATGTAAAGCATTTACCGCTCAGTATCCATACCAATGAAATATTGAGTCGACCATAGTCATAAGTTTCATTTATCTAATTGATGTTCGAATAATGTCCATTGGATATACCACTTTTTCCAAATTCAATTTCTCAACTACTGAAGATTCGAATGATTCTGGCGTCAAAATGAGTTCCAAGTACACACTTTTTTGAAAATCATTTCCTTTCTCATTGATTTTCTTCAAATTTCTGACTAGTGTTCGAGTTGCCTTGATGAAACAGTTGAATTTGCGATACAATACCCCATGATGGCAACAACTGGCCTTTTTCTTAGAAACACTGCCCCGATAGAATCATAGTTTTTGTAGGCTGAAACGATCTTCTCGATTGTGTTATGCGATTATTTTTTTTGTGTGGCTACTGGGTACATATGCATCTTCTTGAAACTTCGTAACATTGCCCATAGAGAATAAACGATTGAAATGATCTCCAAGCCTATATTTCACCTATCACCTATCAGAAAAAAAACACTTCTCTGGCTAATACTACGAAGGGCTTGGGATTATACCCGACAGGTGTCAGTGCCAGAAATAATTTTCAATTATTGGGACAGGCACACTTGCAGACCGTTTCGAGCTATTCGGCCTCTCCTTATTACAAGGTAGTGTCCATCAACAAGAAGTCGATCACTTGATTAAAAAGCAAATGCCTCTCAGAGTATCATACTTCGAACACAGCTGAAGCAAACTATAAGCAAAATAGCCCTCATCGCGCCATCTGCCCGTAGAGAGGACGAGGCATCAACAACCAAGTGCATACAAACACTGATATGAATTCCGTGAATAGTAAGCAGTGGGCACACTCGAAGACTGGCTATGAATCAAATCATCTTAATGAACAATTTGTTCAGGCCAGTCTCAACTCACCTACACAGTAGATTAATACCTATAAAAAACACTCTCCTGGCTCTGGCTAATACACCGGAAGGCGTAGGATTATATCCGACAGATGTAAGTGCTGGATCATTCACAAAAAAAATTCCCACATATGCTCTTGGCGATACAAATGCCAAAATTAATTTTCAATTGTTAGGACGGGCAAACTTGCAGACCGGTTTGGCTATTCGGCAACGATTCTTACTGCAGTTTCCTCTATAAATTCAAAGGACTCTCAGTATCCATTCCACATCTTACAGTGATTAGGACTGCTGACAGTTTGTCAATTCGAACGCTAACCTATTTTTTATAATAGGAGAATTTTTTGGAGCAGGTCATTCAACCACTACCATTTAAATTCTTCTGTCGATTTGTATCGTGTTTTCATATACAATGGAATTATATTTTCGTTATATCAAGTAATGCATATTTCATAGTGTCATTTTGCGATAGAATAACCAAATACCCATGACGAATCGTTCATATGTTCTCAGCTTACGACATGAACTGAACTCATTTCAGATCAATATAAAAGCAAAAGTCTGGTGAAGTTTCACATTTTTTTGTCCCGTCAAATTCTTACAATATCCTTGAATAAAAAGCGAATCTAGTTTATATGCGAAATTTTGAGGAAACTTTCTTCATTCTTTCACTAATTGCGTGAATTTGGAGATCGATTGGAAATAATGATACTTGCGGTAATAGTGATATAATATGGTTTTTCATGTGGCCTCATTTTTAACCATGAATAATTGAAATATTAGGCATAATCATAATCGCATGTAACTTTGCCAAATTTGAAGGCTCGGTACTTATCGAATACGCTATGCAATCGACTGTAATCACACCAAGGTCGCGTTAACCTTCATGTGGTTATTTGGAAAAGACTACCTGATATTTCTCCATTCAATCAATGCCTGTTCCGAACAATCGAGCATAATTCCACAATAAATAGAAGTTTGAGAAATTATCATATTACATCACCAAACAGTTGCAGAAAATATATAAATATATATATATATATATATATATATATATATATATATATATATATATATATATATATATATATATATATATATATATATATATTTTGAAAATGGTTCCGAAATGGGAGCCGAAACGTAGACAAGTGAATCTTTCCAGACGCGGATCAACCGGAAGTTCCAGCCAGCACATTTCTAACCGCGGAAGCCTAGCCGATCAAATATATATATATTTTATTTGGTCTCTTGATGGAACGAAAATTATGCTTCATTGTGAACAGGAACCCAGTGAGAGTTATGAAAAAATGTCGATATTGGATTTTTCACTCAAAATATCCCTAGAGCATGAATTATTACCAAATATTCATCCACAGCCTTGGGTTGATAAGAGCTGAAAACTCGTTTTCAGAGATATACATTCAGAAAATTTCAATAACAAAGATGACAGACGACTGCAATAACATTTCGAGATAGAAAAATTTCTACCTTGCACCTAAGTAGAGGAAGTTGCAAAAAAAGTTGTGAAAAAATTCGGAATTTAAAAAATATCCGTACTCAATCCAAGCTCGTAGGAGATTTGGTAGGAAAATGTCATGCCAGAACCGTCTGACACTGAAATTAGGAAGGTGAGGTAGGACATTATGGTATCAATCAAAATCATCTACCCACCGAGGTATGTCGCTGACATATCACAATTCTAAACTTTTTTCAGACATTAATCACTCTAACACCAAACAGAACTCATTTGAACCTGACGCACGTTTCGCTAACATGTTGTAGTTCAAATGGGACTACTGTGAACTTTTGAACACTGTCATAATTTTGATTAGTCGAAAATTTGAGAATAGTTCCACTGAATTCACATTCTCTTCTTCTCTTGTTTGATCTATCTGGGTTGGAACCATTCACTCCAGCTATGTGTATTCTCTTTCAATTGTCATACTTATCTCTCTCCGTGGATTGTGATGAGCCTATGGGCGAAAAATTGTAGTGCTGCCATTTTATGTTGTGTTCAATGATTGAGTCGGCAGGAATGCATCTGAAGGAGTTCGTGTCTTTTATATAAAAATCAACTTCCAACATTTTTCCTCATGACCAATAATATATCTAAAAACAAACTACTACTACTGAGTTTTATTCTTCTGAAAATGATAATTTGGAAAACGAAACGTTCGTCGAATACAAATAATATATTTTGTGTCAGGTTAATAAATTTTACCAAAAAAAGTTTTTCAGCTTTCAGACCGAACGTTTCAACCTCATTGTCTACTCAATGTGGAAGCAGTTCCACACCGTTCTTTTTTCATTAATTCAGGAATAGAACATATTTTCAAAAGAATTGTCTATGAGGGAATCGACAACCTGCAGAAATTCAAAAAGAAAAGTATTATTTCATTACCCCGGTATCCTTGATACTGATATACAGTAAAATCAGCGTTTATTGGTTACTGAGCTTTTATGTTACAGAAATGCGGTCAGAGAAATATGAAACATTCTGTTTATGTATCTGGAGACATGAGAAGGAAATACAGTCGTTAGTCGTACCTAATCATTTCGTGTCTTGCATACGAGTACAAAAGGTTTAGTGCAAGCGCTGCGAAACATTCCGTTTGAAAAAACCGATGACCTCATTTTGATTGATGATTTGAGTTAAGAAAGACTTGATTAATGATATTGTGGCGGTTGCCGGACGGAATTATGGTCCAGTTTTTTTTTTCGGTCCTATAATAGTTTTCGCTTCCATCGCTGTAGCTGCGAAAAAAAAATTGTTATTGACTATTAACACCTGGTTTAGGTAAGGTATGGAGAAAAACGGTATGATCTAATTCAATACAAATTTAATAAAAAAAGTGGTTTACCTATTAATAAGTAGTGAAAAATTCATTCAGGTAAGTTTTGACAATTATTGCCGATGCATTTGCAAAGGAAAATACAATTGATTTCGCTTTTTCTACAAGTGCAAAACATTATCAGGCATTCAGCATTATATTTGCAAAGCCTGATCAAAGAATTTGTCATAGGTGGTTTTGCCATTTGCACCGGGTACAACTTTCCATCTCGTCTTTCATAACCGAATTGGAGTAAGTTCGGAGGCCCATGTATTGCAGCCCTTAAGCAATGTAAATACAAAACATCAAAAGTTCTAATAATTTCATTTCATTTGAATTGAATCCCAGCTTGAAAGATATTTATTGGCTGATCCTTCAAACCAAATCCCTCAAAAACTACTATTCGATAGCTCATGCTAAAAGTGAATGTTGAGTACGAAAACATCGGAATCTGCACAATTTATAAAAACTTGTTCAATTCCTTCACGAACAGCAACAAAAATATGGCTGAAAATCCTTCAATCTGCTTCTGGAGAGATGAATGAACATATTTCGACGGAAAAAGGTTTCGTTTTCTTTTTGAATATTAATGTAATAGTTCATTAATAATGTTACGAAATTTTCTTGCGCCGGCCTTGTCGCTCGTAAACGCAGAATAATATGAATCTAACAATTCAGAAGACCTATTACCTTGGAGCTTGAAGATTTTCTGGAGTCTTCATATCCACCTGTAATGGCCGGCTGGAATTTTGGTTGAAGGACTTGATATAAATATTTGTAGTCAGTTTCAGTTAGTTTCGGTTTAGCAGTGTCTGAGGTGTTCTTTTTTTTAAATGATTCATTCAACGTCGGCCTGTTATCCCTACCAAGGCCAATCATCGACTCCTGTGACCACATTTCCCCCAACCGGAAATTTTGCCGAACACTCTGGTATTCCAACCAGAGGTAGGGATCCTTTACGAGTCCAACAACCATTGACTCAGAACCGCCGGCTTTACGTCTCCTTCGAAGGACAGCAATTCCTCAATATATCTTGTGTTCATTGATATATTGCCTGCGAGCTATGATATTATACTTTGCTGCAGTTTTATGAGCTTTCGACGCGGTCTTTCCCTGCTGCTTAGCTTCAGATATCGAATGACCAGTCAACATGGAGTGCTAGGCCATGCCGGTGAGGTATTCTTTTCATCATTCTTTCGTTGATTAACTATCATGATTGTAACGTGCATAGAATTTTTGCCACTTGATGTTCCCTTGAAAGTCATTGTCACAGTGTCTAAGATTGTTCAACAGTGTTGAATATGTTTCGATTTAGTTAGGTAGGTGGTGAATGAATTCGGCTAGAGCTGTATGCTGCGGTGTCTTTCTGTTCGTTACACTGATATATATATCACTAAACACCGCTAATGCTTCATGGAGTGTATTGCCTGACAATTTCAGATTTTGATTGCTGAATGAGGCTTGTATGAAAGTCTTCCATTTCGGCGTGAATGTGCATTTCTTCGCGGCATCTTCTATAAGAATTTCATCACACAACTTTTCCTCTGGTATAAGTTCAGTAGTGGATGGTTCCTTCCGTAATTCCTTAGCACACATGACGATTTTGCTACAGTCTAGCCGACGTACACGTTCAGCTATTTCCTTAATGAACTTCCTGCCATGAAAACTAAAGAAGATTGCTTCCTCTCAGTAAGATATGAGAATGAAACCTTGTCACCAAATTTATCGATCAGCATCAATTTGAGATCACGATTAGAACTACATCCTCTACTTCACCGAGTACAGTCATGCGTGGAGCCGAGTATGTCAATTCAAAAGCGGTCGTCGAAGCACCGTCTTTTATATTCGCCATTAATTTGTCAAAAGCAGCCAGTAACTGTTTTTGTGATATTTATTGTTGGTCGACCTCTTTCGTTACTAGAAGATATTGGTAATGAAACGTAATTTCTTCAACGCGACGTATGATATTGGAAGTTTCTGCAAACAAATCTTCCGGTGTTTTGTATAACAAATTTTTGTGAAAATTTCATAGTATTATCAACGCATTGAAAAACAGCAAAGCTGCTGAAATCTCAGTTAAAACATGACTTTTTTTTATTATGGTTTTCGTCGTATACCACAAATGGAACATCATGAGTCACTCGACGAATCGCTGTTGCTTCTTTTTGATTTGCAGGTCAGTTGATGATCCAGCTACTCCCTGTGTTGTTGATGAAGCTCTTTCTTCCAGCTCCCTATGTAGTGACGACGACGAATTTTTTCTTCGCTGATATAGCTGGCCATGCAACTTTTATACCACGAGAAGTGTTCTTCATCAGCATTCGGATCAAACAACTTCTCAAATTTGTCTGAAATTTCGTCTTTGCGTCGTCTTGCATTTGAATAGTTTCTTTCGGTTTATTCACCAGTTCAGCATGATTTTTCGTTCGCCTTTTTTTTAATCTAATAATTTTAGCGATATTTATTCACTTTAAAGAAAGTTATCACAAAATTCGAAGCACTGCTATTTTGAGTATTGGAAAATGTATCTGTTATAATAATGGATGAAGTTCAGCTATAACTGAAGTCACAAAAACTGTTGAGAAAAGCGCGGCCCGCTTCAAAACTCGAGAGAAGGTATGTGACGCTGGGAAGGAGATTTATAATAAAACTGACAACGGGCTTTTCTGGCAACTTTCAGTTCCAGGTGTGGAAGGATCTTGCAAAAACATTCCAGTCGAGAAATAGCGGTCAATGGTTTTTGCATTCGATACAACATTTTTTTTCAACAACTACAGTGATGGAATCGAAAACTCCTATTATAGGGCCGAAAAAAAACTGGACTACAATTCCGTCCGGCAACCTCCAGATTATTATTCATCAAGTCTTCCTCAACTCAAATCATCAATCAGAATGAGGTCATCGGTTTTTTCAAACGGAATGTTTCGCAGCGCCCGCTCTAGATAGAGAACAATTGAAAAAAATGAACTTATTTTCCTAATGCCTGAATAAAAACGTCACGAGCAGAAATGAAATGATTTTTCGTGCTCGTTACCATTACTGCAGACAAAAGCAATACGGCATTTTTTCGTGTTAACAGAAAAATCTGAATAGGTTAATGTTTTATATACCGGGTTGGCTGTCGATTATCGGAAAATAATGATACCCTGTCATTATACACCATCAAGAATTTCAGTTAAAAATGATGTTCAAATATATTTTCTGGAGCACACACGCTGTGTTATGTTGAAGCCCACAACTGAAGGCATACCGAGTGAAAACAAGGAAGTTTTAAAACTGTGATTTATCTCCAGGGGAATAGTGGTCAAGTGACAAGTTTGTGTTGTGGGGTTGGTTGAGACAACAATCATTCACGCCAAGAGAGAATTTCCGCTTTTATGAGTTTTGATGAATCCATCCGTATGAGAAATTTTACTACTAGTACTGGGTCGAAATATAACCCCATGAGTATTATTACTTTAATACAGAATGTTTCGGAATTTGGCAGGCAATGCATATGAATTAATCTTGTGATAAGGATGAGATGGAGCATGAGTGCTTGGATGGTTTTTTTTTGCTGTAAAATGCACAATACAGCATCACTTTAATCTGTCCAGTTGAAGTGAACGAACTCAACCCAGACATAGTATAACTAATTAGGAATTCTCAATTAAAAAAAAACTCTTCGGGTATTTTCGGCTTTTGGAGAAGATAGGGGTTGTAAAAGGTTTATTCGAATTCCATATGCATCTTATTACACCAGAGAAGATTGAGATAATAATGAGAATGTTGCATATGGAACTTCCTATCCTCGAACATACGGAATCAGTTGGCAAGTTCAAGAAGTACATTAGCCAAAGTCGAGTTATATATACTCGCTTAGAGGTACAGTATGATCACCCACTATTAGGAGAGACTGAATATCCGGTGTCTCCTTGCAAGCTCCAGATATTGAACATAAAATCAATGAAAGCTATCCGAGGCTGATCGAAGATGTAAATGATAGGAGGTTTCTTGATGCATTCGAAAGCTCAGAAACAGCGAGTGTAGTTATGATATGAACAGCGATAGAGTACCTATTCCATTCAGCCCTCAATTCAATCCGATATTCATAAATCAGTTAGGATGATAATTGAAAGATGGAATCCTTGTCGGCCTGGAAAAAAGTCCGATAGCTAAGAATGCAAGTGTTAACTGTCAGTACCTTCTCTTGTGAGATATATGAATAACTAATCCTCGTCTTTAGATCAAGCATTGTTCTCCAAGGAAAGTTTCAATTGAAAAAAATATATATGTTTTGTCTCTGTGAACTATCAGGAAACAACCACTTATTGAGTTTCCTTTCTCTCACTCAATATCATGTCCAACTGCTTCATGAATTGAATTGTCCTTTGAGTAACTTCGCTATGCGACTGGGAAGGACTCTTTGGAATATAAAAAATATATACCAATACAGATTTGTCAGTTAGAATGTTCACAATGAAATGATTGTAGGCAATAGCTTTCTTCAGCAAGTCAAATGATTCACTCATACATATTTCTTTTCATTATGAACCACAAAGTACCTGACTAATAACGTAAATTTCAGGATAAATTCAGCCTTCGAAAAGCGGAACACGAACGCAGAGACGCTAGTTGTTTCTGTTTAACCCAATTAGGTTGTTGAGTGACGGTTATGGATTCGGTATAGCGGTGAAAGCTGCGGTAGCGGCAAAGTGATAAAGCGATTACATACACCAGAATGTGCGATATCTTTCAACTGAATCAATCGAGCAACTAAGGAAACGTACCGAACTGAAATATTGACATATTCATTCCAGTATACCATTGTTATTGCATATTTGCTCTCGAACGTTAACCATGCTTAATGAAGTCGCTCTTTCACTCGAATCGCACGGAATGGCAAGGTGCTCTTGCAATATGTAACAGTCTCTCAAGTATATGATGAATTCATATAGAACACTCCGAAAGTATTCGACTAATGGAAAGGTTTTCAACTTTACATTCAAATGGTGATTGCAAGTCGAACGTACACACATTCAGAATTATACATCGAACAAAATCAGAAATAGTAATCACCCTCGATAGTCTTTTCAAAAGAAGCACCTCTGAACTTTCAGTAAAAAAAACACGTTTTCAGATATTTTTTCGTGAATAACTGGAAAATAATGCATCTAATCGAAAAACCTGAAAAGAGCAAAATTATAGCTTTTGAAA
Source organism: Zygogramma bicolorata (assembly GCA_032362365.1). Taxonomy (NCBI): domain Eukaryota; kingdom Metazoa; phylum Arthropoda; class Insecta; order Coleoptera; family Chrysomelidae; genus Zygogramma; species Zygogramma bicolorata. Next base: position 191,761 of record JAVJAQ010003863.1, read on the forward strand.
AAACAAAGGCGATTGTTTATATGTGATGTATGCAAACCCACTACAAACTGAATAATTGCTTGTTGAAAGTTGATTGGTATTTTCAAACGACAAAATGGAAAGTTTCTACGTACAATAACCAAAAACCAATGCATTTTTCGGGAAAAACTAATTGAACCTTTCCTGAAGTCCTTCAAAAATCCCTCATTTTTGTTATTCATAGAAGTTTCTAGCATCAAAACTGACCGAGGTATGAGGGAAATAATGTTGAATCCAATTTTTCCGTTAAAAAAAATTGTGAGTAACTCTTCCTCTCTTCTCCCCTCTTTGAAGAAAATCGTTGTTACTCCATAATTCACTTCATTTATGTTCTCATAATGAGTTCTGAGTTTTTGAGATTGAAGAGAAAAAATCATATACGTGATTCAGCGAAAAATTATCATTTCTTCGAAATAACTCGAAAAGTATTGATCACATGCAAAATTTTCTGAAGGACAAAATTGAAGGCTATTGTTCTCTAAAAATTTCGGTGTTTCATTTTTTCTGAAGGATGAAAATAGAGTAAGATATGGCCAGTTAAATATTATGAGGGTTCGCGCAAAGTACCTTTTTGGAGCCCTTTCAGCATGAACCTTTTCAAAAATATAATCTGAAACGAAAAATAATGTGAATGAGCTCATAGCTCTTGAAAAAGCTACAAAACACTTTTTTTGTGGATTTGTTTGCTTGAAGACTAGGCGAGTTATGGGAAAAACCAAAAACAATTTTTGTAGAAATTAGAGTATGTACCATAGTATATTGAGGAATACACATAGTAACTATATTTTAGGCCTAGTGGAACTATATGTATATTATATATGTATATATACATATAGTTCCACTAGGCAACGATTTTTTCCAAAGGGGGGGGAAAAGAGTGGATGAGATATTCACATTTTTTTTCATGAAAGAAATAGGATTCAACATTATTTCCTTCATACCTCGGTCAGTTTTGATGCTAGAAACTTTTATAAATAACAAAAATGAAGGATTTTTGAAGAACTTCAGAAAAGGTCCAATTAGTTTTTTCCGAAAAATGCATTGGTTTTTGGTTATTGTACGTAGAGACTTTCCATTTTGGCGTTTGAAAATACCAATCAACTTTCAACAAGCAATTATTCAGTTTGTAGTGGGTTTGCATACATCACAAATAACCAATCGCCTTTGTTTTTTCAAAAGCTATAATTTTGCTCTTCGCAAGTTTTTCGATTAGATGCATTATTTTTCAGTCATTCGCGAAAAAGGATCTGAAAACGTGTTTTTTTTTTACTGAAAACCGACATTTTTACTCGCGAATAAGTCGAAAAGTATTGCTTTTCAGAAAAAACTTCATTGAAAAAAAAAGTTCTCAGAATTAGTCAATCTTTTGATCCACCCCCAGGAAGGAAGCAACTCTCGGTACAGGGTAGATTTTGAAAAGGAGTGTATGTAGATCCTGAATCCAAATTTTCATGCGAATCGGTGCTGTATGGGATAAATACACGGGAAAATGATCATAGACTGGACTATACCTGTCGGATAGAATTCAACTCAGTTCGAGCCATTACCCAGAAGAGGAGTTGTTGTCAGTCAGGTAAACCTACTGTGTATGTAAGTTGACTTTGGCTTTAGGGATTCTTTTCCAAAACAAACTTTTTGGGAAGAACTCCAAGCTTCAACTGAACTTTTTCTATGTGGATGTGTGATAAATGAATGATCTCATGTAACTGCAATTATTAATGAATGCCACTCATAGGAGCAATTCACATCTAACTTTTCACAATTTCATGATTCGATAATTTAGCATTTCCCAAGAATATGTGATTATACTCCCATAAAATATAATCTTACTTCCATCATTGCTCTGTGATATCGCTCCTAGGACTGCCATGGAACCACAATAGATCCAAAGGACCTCAAAAGTATATTTCAGGAGTTCCAATATTCATCGAAGATTCGTAGCTGTCTAGAATTGATCATCTATAGAAACAAATGCTGATGCAATGCTGAATGGATGCATTATTCAACACTACACAGGTGCTACCACGAGAAATCGCCATGACTTCGTCCTCCTTACATCTCAAATCCTTCGCATAAGTTGAAACGTTCATACTGTACAACAATTCAGGCGAGATGAAGGGTGAGTGTAAATGGCATGATTCAATTTGTCAACTAGGAAACCTCTTTATACCTTTCAATAAAGTCAGATCAGTCCCAATAGCATTTATATGATTTGTTGGGCATCCATTGCGTAAGATTCGAAGGATCTGATACATCAAAGGACACCGAACTTTGACACCTCGGTGGAGCAACAACTACTATTATTTTGATTCGATTCATTCCATTCTCCCAATAACACCAACTAGTGATGTTTTATTGACTTTCAGAGCTCACAGTTTTCGAAATCAGTATTGATAGGGGAGAAAGAGACTAGCAAAGCGTGGTTGATGAATACTTCATCGTCCAAAAACAAAACTCTCATCGTCAAACTGAAAGAACATATAAATAACATCGATATCCTATAGTACGCTTCCTCAAGAAGCAAATCTTCAATTGATTTCCTGTTTTTTCCTGATCCACAGTATATTTATGAAACTTTGACAAATGGTTATAGATTCTCTCTCCTTCATACATATTAGAATGTTTTGTTGAAGCTGATCTTGAGATCGTTCGACGAATAAGCTGGTTTTGTCTAGTACCTACTGTGATGTCTCTGTTCTGGGAAATTGGTAACATGTTTCTCATAGATTGAGCATACTACATCAAAAATGAATATACTTAATACAATAAGGAAGTCATGTTGATTGGAAAAAGGCCCACAACTATCTCTCCAACTGCCCCTGCATATATATCGCATATATTCAATTCTAAGAGCAAATGAAGCTGAAGCTATCTCTTTACATCAAACTTTGATGTGTTCATGGAATTTTAATTTATTATCGATGTACAAACCAAGGAATTCAGTATACTGTGTTTTCTCGACTTCATTTTCATCTAGTATCAAATCGTCTTGACTGAATTTGGAGTTTTCTTGGTTTTGTCTATACTGAAACACAACAAGTTTGAGTAACACAATCTCTTGACCCTTGAAAGATATGAGCAAACTACTTCCTTCATGTTTTCAGAGTTTGTTCCATACCATGTTGATATGGTATCATCTGCAAATAATTTAAATGCTCCTTCTACGTTGATTGTAGGTAGGTCGTTCAGGTCAAGTAGGAAAAGAACCGGTCCCAAAACAGGTTCCTTAGGTACCCCACAGTGTATATCCGAGGAAGTGAAGTAAGTGTTACCGACTTTCACTATCTGTCTCCTATCTTAAATCTATGATTTTTCATAGACAATATCATGACTGATCGGTAAAACATTTTATAGAGATTACACCCGCACTGGATGCGCGACGAAGGTAGCATCTACAGGTGGAGGAAATTGATTGGTAAACTTGGTGAGCGAAACGCGCTTCGAGTGCCAAACTGGTGTCAGGTATAAATAGTTTTCGATATTTTCTTCTTAATATTCCTAATTCCACTTCCACTCCCCCCTGCTGGTGGAATTGTTCTTTCTTGAAAATTGGTTTTCGGAACGCACTCTTGAAATTTTCAGTTCTACTTCAAGTATGATTCATAACCACAATTGTTAACTTCAGAAGGTACCTCGGACCATTCCAAATTAGTCACTCTTCTGTCAGATCTCTGTCAGTGACCGTAAGTTGGGTTCCCATTAGACTCAAACGGTTGGTACACTTTCAGCATTCTTATAGTGGAGTTTCTGTTGGGAGATGGACCGAGAACGTACCTTACCTATTTCAAACAATCTCAATTGAATAATTCTGTGCTCACCTCGGAAAGTTTTGATGTACTGTAGTCACTTATACGTCATTTGTCACAAAGTTTATGTTCCAAAATCATTTAGGACCTTAAGTCAATGTCAATTTTTCACTTCCTGTCACCCCTCTTGCTCAGCATGCAGCACGTTGGGAATCCAAATTTTAATCTTTTTACAATGTTTTATTAGTGAAATTTCAACTGTCAATCCAAAAGGGCACTGACTTTAACTTTGATGTTTATTCAGTGTAATGTCTCACGATTATTTGTGATTGTGAAGATCTTCCTGTGAATACCTAGACGAGTAAGTAATTCAATTCTAACCTTTAATCCAATTTTTGACTATTACTTACTTGCAGGTATAGCACTGAAGATGGCTTTATAGCCGAAAGCGCTCTGCGATCTTTAAATAAATTTATTTACACGAAATACTACTTTCCCTGATTCATTTTTAATATTCATCTGTGAACTTCATTATAAATTTGCTAGCTGTTGAAGTTCATCCATATATTGTTGTCAGTCTTGTTCCTCTGATATGACAATAGACATTTGGTTTACTGATCACGACAAGAGTTCGGAGTGGCATATGAACAACAAATTCACCGCCTGGAAGACGATTTTTTTTAACCCCAATATATTCTATATGCTTTGGGTGAATTCTTTTCTCATTCAAAAATCAACTGAAATATTTATTATGTTTCAAATTCAATCTACCCCGAGCGCATTCAAAGACTAATTTTTTCAATTTCATCCTGTGTGAATATTTCAAGCATGCCCAAAAGGCAGAAATCGTTCTGGATTGTTGTAACCATCCGAACGACCCACAGTATCACCCCATTTTCCCCTAGTAACCTCAAGATATTCTTTATGCTATACGGAAATATTTTTCGCATTCAGCAATCAACTGAACTAGTTACCATTTTCCAAATAAAATCTACTATACCGTGTGACACAGACTCATGGTACACCCCCGTTTTCTCCTTTGTTTTTCTAGCTATATTTTTGAAATTCGGAACATTAAATATGCTCACTGAACAGCATTTCTCGACATATCTGTAAGAAAAAAATATCTTCCAATTTTTCCGGAATTGACATCAACTTTCCATTCTTGAATGGGACACCCTGTATATTGTTACATGATCGGCTAGGGATGATCTTGAGGAATCCAACGATACCAGGTTTGATGATGTTATCTCCAATGACTGCGGAGATATCGCCATTTATATTATCCATAAGCTCAACGAGTAGGAGGGAGAAACTTTTTCTGGCGGGTCAATCCAATTAATTCTCTCTCCCAGTCATTGAGCGTATGAATGAAATAAATGGCGATATCTCCGTAGTCATCGGAGATAACACCATAAAACCTGGTATCGTTGGATTCCTCATGATCATCCCTAGCCGATCATGTAAAAATATACAGGGTGTCCCATTCAAGAATCGAAAGTTGATGTCTTTTCCGGAAAAATTGGAAGATATTTCTTTCTTACAGATATGTCGAGAAATGCTGTTCAGTGAGCATATTCAATGTTCCTAATTTAAAAAATATAGCTAGAAAAACAAAGGAGAAAACGGGGATGTATCATGAGTCTGTGTCACACGGTATATACTATTATAATCAACTAAAATTGTTTTTGAATTTTTCCTCTACGCATACTTTTTCAAGTGCATTTGTCCAAAGGGCGGAAATCGTTCTTGATTGCTGTAGCCATCCGGACAACTCACTGATTTGTAGGTTGTTGTTTCTGTCATTGCAAATGTAGGGAAAACCCGGTCAATTCCACCGAGTCAGTAGGGTAAAGAGAAGATGAAGAGTTTCGTTTCCGCACTACCAACTTCACATATAAGGAACTTTTTCAGAAGGCTATCTTCCTTTTTTTTCGAAAGCCTAAAAAAATTCTGCCCCGGGTTTGGTTTCGAACAACTAATCAACCAACCTAACAAGCTGATACCTTTCAGCCTTTTCTGCTTTATCATTTCGCAATTGAAAAAAAACATCGTTGTATGTCAAAACAAAGTCGGACTATGAAAAACTACTGCTTTCTGAAAATCTCCCAATTGTGAAAAGTAGTTCATGACAAATTGTTCCGAATATAGAGCGGTAGACATCCGCATAAAATCGGTTTCATGAACTTATCAATTATTGTTATGTATCCAAATCTCATTCGCAAATCATTCATTCAACTCGATTTCACGGTTATGAGCGTAACCGGGGATTTATGCAAACAGTCATTTCTTGATCAATCTGGAGCTTGTTGCTTGTACAAAAAGAGTATTGCTACTTATCGGAATCGCTTACGAAATATTGATAGCGTATTTTTCAACCTGTAGTGGCATAATCGAAGGAAAGATTGAATGAATACAGTGTCACAATATCAATGCGTGAAAATAGTTCTATCAGTTCTGGAATCCATTTTTAGGGTTTTCTCTCCCATGGAAATGACTTGACAATGGATATCAAAATTTCTACGCGATTCGGAAATTGTAGGCCTCGTATCAATTTATATTTAACGATTGAAGAGGGCGGCGCTAGGAGATTTAGTAACATTCAATTCAATTTTGATCGTCCCTATCAAATAAAGGCTCATTTTCCCTATTGTTTTGTTCGAGTCTTTCTATGTAAATGACCTTCATTTTTGTTCTAGGGCTACGTTGAATCACGTTATTCAAATCATCTTTCGAACAATCTGCTCAGGCCAGTCTCAAATTACCTACACAGTAGGTTTCGGCTGGCACCTGTCAGAAAACAACTACTCCCCTGGCTAATACCACGAAGGGCATTGAATTATATCCGACCGGTGCCAGTGCAGGTTTATTCACAGAAGTAAATCCTGCATTTGCTTTCGTCGATACAAATGAAGGAATTGATTTTCAATTATAGGGACACACACACTTGCAGACCAGTTTCGGGCTATTTGGCCACTTGTCAGTGCAAGGCAGTGCCATCATCAACATAAAGTCGATAATTTCCCATAATTAAAAATCAAACTCCTACACGAGTATCAAGCCCCGGCCAAAGCTGATGCGAACAACGAAGTTATTACGCCATCTACCAATGGAAGAGGTATTCCAAAAGCAAACCGAATGCGCCCATTCCTCCTGCGAGGAAAATGTAAAAACACTTGACAGAGTCAGTGGGCATACTTGAAGACTGGCGTTAAATCAAATCATCTTTCGAACAATCTGTTCAAGTATGCCCACTGGCTATGTCAAGTGTTTATACATTTTCCTCGCAGGAGGAATGGGCGCATTCGGTTTGCTTTTGGAATACCTCGTCCATTGGTAGATGGCGTAATAACTTCGTTGTTCGCATCAGCTTTGGCCGGGGCTTGATACTCGTGTAGGAGTTTGATTTTTAATTATGGGAAATCATCGACTTTATGTTGATGATGGCACTGCCTTGCACTGACGAGTGGCCAAATAGCCCGAAACCGGTCTGCAAGTGTGTCCGTCCCTATAATTGAAAGTCAATTCCTTCATTTGTATCGACGAAAGCAAATGCAGGATTTACTTCTGTGAATAAACCTGCACTGGCACCGGTCGGATATAATTCAATGCCCTTCGTGGTATTAGCCAGGGGAGTAGTTGTTTTCTGACAGGTGCCAGTCGGAACCTACTGTGTAGGTAATTTGAGACTGGCCTGAACAGATTGTTCGAAAGATGATTTGATTTAACGCCAGTCTTCAAGTATGCCCACTGACTATGTCAAGTGTTTTCACCACGTTATTCATCAATGAGACCATTTTATTGTCGCTTCTCACGAAAAAACTTCGGATCCCAAAAATGTGTTTAGCACATAACGTCAGTATCTATAAATGATTTTTTTTTATCCTGATTCATGGTATCACATCATTTTCACCTAGTAAGTTCAAGATATTCTAAATGCTTCAAGGATGGCCGCTACTTCTGCCTGCAACTGTGTTTCAGGCAGAAGTAGCGGCCATCGAACACTGTATAGGGGAAATAAACAGGCAGAAGGTCTTAATAAAACCATTGCCATTTCCTCCGACAGCCAGGCGGCAATTAAGGCGCTCAGCTCATTTCAAACCTACTCAAGATTGGTGGGAAGCTGTCTGAGCGCACTCAAGGAGCTAAGTTCCCAAAAAAGATTCACTCTAGCATGTTTCTATTTATCAGAGTCCCCGTGCTGATTCAAGGAAGACCTGCTGAACCACAACCGTAAGGTTGTAAGGATAGTGGTGGGTCTACTAACGGGACATAGCCGGCTCAGAAAACATCTGAGCAATATTGGTCTGACAGAAGAAACCCAATGCAGGTTCTGTCAAGAAGAGGAAGAAACCGCACTGCATGTGCTCTGTGAATGCGAAGCGATAGCAAGGCTGAGACATGCAAGATGCGGGGAGGAGAAATCAGAGGCTGCTAGCTATATGAAGGAGTCAGTGTCAAGGCTATGTAGATCAAGCTAGACAACGAGCTCTAACAGCCAAGGAGCATCACAATAGATCTGAAAAGGTCGCAGTGAATCAGGCCATGGGTCAGCTCTCCGATAATCTAATCTAATATAATCTAATGCTTCAAGGAAATACTTTATGCATTCAGCAATCAAATAAGTTAGTTATAATGTTCAAAATATAATCCACCCGTACACCGAGAATAATTGTTTAAAATTTTTTCTCTATGCGTAATTACATCTTCAAATTGGCAACTTTTTCTTTCTGCAAAACACCCACTTCTGAACACGAGTTCATTACAAATTATTCTGAATATAGTGAGGTTGACGTATCTGCGTATTTTTTTTTTTTTCGGTTTCATAAACGTATCAACTGTAATGTATCGAAATCTCATTCGAAAATCATTCATCTAGTTAAATTTCACGGATATGACCTTAACCAGTATTTGAATCCAAACAATCTTGATTAATCTGGAGCTTTTTGCTCATACCAAAATAAAATTAGAGTATTGTCACTCAGAGGAATTGCTTACGGAATATTGACCTTGTATTTTCTTAACTCGAAATGGCATAATCGAAGGAAAGAATGAATGGTTTCTTATGCAGACAGTGTCACAATAGCAATGCGTGAGAATAGTTCAGGTTCAAAATCGACAGTTCGTTCAGACACTGATTTTCGTAAATTACTTCAATATTTCCTATATTGAATAATTATTTATGGTTGAAATCCTCGAAAGTGTTTTTCTCCTGTTATATCAATGAATGAAGTAATTGTTGATCATTGAAGTAGATGTTTCAAGAATGGGTTCAAAATGGGTTTTTTCGTTGACCACCTAACGTTTCCTTTCGGATGCCAAGCCTCATAAGTAGAAACATATGCGAGCTGGCGGTTGACAAGGGTCTACTCTTCAACTTGTGATTCCTGACATCTTACAGAAAACATGAATGGAATATATTCCACATTACATAATAATTTCATAGCAAGTAAAAATCCAGTCAACTGAATATGGTCAGTAGAAGTATAATCCATGAAATACAAGATGAAATATTGAGAATGCACATTTAAAAGCTGCTACATCACAATAGAATAATAGTAAGATGAGATAAAATTAACTTACCCGAAAATATTTCGCTCAAGCAGAAATACAATGAAATCAGTTAATTTGAAGTCATCTGATCGAACACAACCAATCAAAAATTATATTGAAAAAATTCCATGGGCTCATTCACTTTATTACGTTATTGCCATGGATACATAAAAATTGATTTATTTCGATTTTGACGTTTCAAATATTTGATATTTCAAAATGTCACCATTTGGTTGTAATAATATCTGGAATATCTATGAAATTATAGAAGCAAATATACCAACAATTACAGTTTACAATCAAGAATTTGTATGGAGAGCATTCATGAACTTTTGCAATGATTAAACATGAGAACAAAAGATGGTAGAGAGTTTACCATCAAAACCATGTGGAACTTAGCAGGATGAATGTTTTTCTCTCAATTTTTATCAAAAATTAGGAAAAAAAATTCTATCCGAATCATTCATAAATGATAAAAAATTTCTCAAGCTTGTTGCTTGCAACAAGCTTTCGAAATCTGTTGAATAATTATCAAACAATTATTCATATTTTTGGGTTAGTACTACTGAATATTTCCCTCATATATAAAATGTCCCATAAGAGCAATGCAATTATCGAGGGGTCGACCATTGTGGAAAAATGTGTACACTGGAATTCCCGTAAACCGGAATTCCCTCGGAATTCTCCGGAATTCCCCAGAATTCCCTCGGAATACCCCGGAATTCCCTGGAATTCCTAGGAATTCCTACAAAAAAAGGCAATTTGAAGGAATATCGATAAAATTTTCAAAGTAAATGGCGGAAATACTGGGAATTCCGGGGAATTCCGAGGAAACCCGACGAAATATGAAAGATATATTTCGGAAATATCGCACAAAAGTTTTTTTTGAGATTTCTGTGTGGAACATAAACTTCAGACTTTTGAGAAGACTATGTCATGATTATGACACAATCTGAATAATATCGGATTTTAAATATCAAAACTTTTCACATTTTCATCATCTATATAATGCAAGTCACAATCGAAAATTAAAGGGAACGGATCGTCTGATTCCACTCAGGTTTGTTTTATTAGCATCATTTTTCCTGAGATTTTTCTTTATACAATCAAGTTCTGAATCCGTTAGAATAAATAAGTATCGAAAAAATACAATTTGTCATTGAAAAAAAATACGGTATTTTATGGTCTATTGAGTAAGTTCTATTATTTTCAACCGCTAAATGATTACGGAATACTCAATCTGTTGAGAAAATCCTTTTTATACGTTTTTGTCATCGCTTATATAGCGAAAATGAACTGTTTCCTAAAAACGTATATTCCATAATATCAAAAATTATTGATAATCCTTCAACATTACCTACTGGGAAAATAAAAAAATATTATTCACCGGTGTGTTCACCCTGTATAAACTCAAATGAGAACAGTTGACACTGAACCACAATATATCCGATCATCTTTTCATTACAAACCGATAAATTATATAAAACCCTCCAAATAACATGATGGAGCTGCAAAGAAACTTCAGAAATCATACAAAGACTGTAGTCATTGACTATATAACTCAGATCGTATAACGCGAGCTATAACCGTCTTATTTCAATTTCGGTAACCGCTGGCAACGATATGACAACCTTTGTTTTGTCTGCCAATTATGATCTAGTCTCTCTTCCACAATCGAGGGTGTCCCTTCTTCTTGTAGAGTGAAATTTCAAGACACGTCATTTTTGAAATATTGAGGAAAATAATGGCAGTCGCAGAGGTTGACCCCAAAAACAAACACACAAACCACGACACAAAGTTTTTTTGGGCTGTTTCACTTGCCCAATTCATATATATTCGAATCAGAATGAGGTTCTATTCAATTGAAAGAAGTTATCGGATTATTTGAAAAAACTACCCCCAACCACACCCCTCTCGAGGCCGCACAAACTATAAAACAAAGTTTTTTGGGTTGTTTCACATGCTTTATTTATAAATTCGAATCAGAATGGGGTACTATTTCACTGAAAGAAGTTATCGACTCATTTGCAAAAACTTCCCCAACACACCCCTCCAGGGACACATCAGATTATGTCTATCAGATCGTGAAGATTGTTGTCATCAGGCTTATTTCTCACAAACTCTTTCAAAACAAAGCTCCTAACTTTCTTCGTCCAGTGGAAGTGGATTACTTCACAACGGTGTTTTGTTTTTGAATTATAATTTTATATAAATATCGAAATTTTACTGTATGTTTTTCTACTATCGCGCGAATAAATTGAAGTTACCTACTAATAATCCCTATAGTTTCTTTATAAATTTTTCGGAATTCCCCAGTAATTCCCTCGGAATTCCTCGGAATACCCCGGAATATCCCGGAATTCCTCGAAATTCCCCGGAATTTCCCGGAATTCCTATCAATTGTACACCGGAATTCCCATGTGGTCAACCCCTCGGCAATTATCGAAAACTCACAGCGGTAATTGCATTGTATCAAGTCACCATAACAACACATTTGAAACCGTATCACTAGACGTCAGTAAACAACACAAATAAATGTCAGACTTCAAAAATAGAAAAACATTTCGCGTTTAGGTGAGTACTCCATACAATCTATAGAGGAACGTATAAATGAACAAAAAATAACATTTCCTTGAGAATTTCTTTATTCATAAAATATTCCAATGAATTACATTCGTGGATAAAAATGACCAGATAATTTTGCATTCAAGCGTGATATCTTCTTCAAATTGCATTCGGTTATTTCCATCATTCGTAAAAGAGGCCTCGTCCTTCGGACTCGGGCACTTTCGCCAAAATATGAAAATAAACTTGCAATTTTTAGATATCACGCTTTCTTGCAGAATTATCGGTAATTTTTATGCACTCGTGCAATTATAACCGAAAAAATCCTTTCAAGTGAATCAAATATCCATCTATAGAGCAGAAACAATATCTCAAAAAACATAATTTTCCGAAGATTATTCGGAAATGGTCAAGCTGAGATTATTTATTTCGTGGTTAGGTAATCGTAAAGCGCATAATCTATTTTTTCGGAATTTCATTGACGAGAACAAATCGTCTAAATTTCATCAGCATGCCTGATGTTATGAGTGTATTTTCCGATTGTTTAAAGAAATAGTTCTATTTCCTTTTTATTTCGATAGGCACATTGAACAAGTAGACGATTGGTGAAGGCATCATTCTCATTCGAATGAATATGGATTTGCAATGATCTCTGAAAACAGCTCGGCATAGATTCTGATTGCTCTTTTACGTAATTTGAAAATGTTTGCTGCATCAGTAGAATATTACCCCAGAAAACACCATAACACATGAGAGAATGGAAAAATGTGTTGTTTTCAATGTGCTAAAGCTAACCATATTTTTTATTTGGCGAAGGTCAAAACGTACAGTTCCTTGATTCAATTTTGAGCTCTTCGATGTAACTATATCCAATTTGTCGTCGATAATTAGTACAGTGCTGAATGGTAGCAAGAATTTGCTAATGTGATCAATATACATTATTAAAAGCAGAGGCCTCAATACTGATACTTGCGGAACACCATACTTCACAAGTGCAAATTCTGAAACGTCGTTATTTACAGTGAAGGTTTCATATCGTCTTGACAAGTGAGATTTCACACGAGAAAGTGTAACTTCCCTGACTTCTTACTAGTCTGATTTTCCTAGTAGTATTTCATGCAATGAAAACGTTTTCCGAGTCAAAATTACATAAATCATGCTGAAAATCCTATCTGCATTATTTTCCCGTCTCCGAAAGTTCAACTTATTGAAGACGCAGCAAAACAGCACTGTAACAAAGCAATGAATCAGCTTCAAACTTGGCGGAGTTCTGAAATTTCTGAAAAATATTTGTTGCAGCTGTGATACCAGGCGTGAATGTAAAATATGCGAATGTCGAGTCTATAAATTGGGTTTCAGCAATTAATTTTTGAATAGTCGTAGTCATGAGTATGTACTACTTGTAATAACTATTCATGTAATCAGCTAGAAAAAGTTCCATTTTGTATAACGAACGCGATTTACGCGGTACTAGCTTAGAAAGATCTCGTAAACGAGCCTGAGTTATTCATTTTTCTTTCGAGTTCCATACATGACTCAGATCGTAGAATTCGTTTAGAAATTAATGTTTGCTGGAAAAAAACTAGGAACAGGAATTGAAGAGAGTTCAGGACATCCGAATAATACGGATGAGACAACAAAAAAAAGATTTACAGTATAGGTAAATCAAATCCGAAGACTTCGTAGAAATATATGATACAAGCTTGGGATAACTGCGGAATAGAAGGAAAATGAGCCATTACTCTTCTTCTTTAACGGGGAAAATAAACAAGATATTTACAGCTATTGGGTCCCCATTCAGTGACTAGGAAGTGGATCAACTGAGATTGCAGACTCTTTAAATATTCTGTTCCATCAACAATTTTTGAAGGCGTTCCAAAGGATATCAATCCATCTACATCTACTTTGCTGCCGAGTTGAACATATTGTTACGATATATCCTTGGGTTCGTCGATTAAAACACCAAACAACACTAAACTTCTTTCATTAAAACTCTCCATCACAATACAATACAACACAATCACTTGAATCGCTCCGATAACTTTCCAATGCTCGGTACTAAACTCTCTGTACTGACAATTCTACACGTCGACTACTTGCACTTAGCAACAACAAACCTCTCTCCACTTAGCTCTACTGAACTCGCTCCACTTAGCTCTACTGAACTCGCTCTACTTAGCTCTACTGAAGTCGCTCCACTCAGCTCTGAATACAAACTTACGAATATCCAACTCTTTGACTAACTAACTCTGCCCGCGAAGTCTGTCCCATATATATACATCTGCGTACCCATCGAGAATCCTCGAGAGAAGCCCCGATGACGCGACTCGAATTCTACAGGCGGCATTACGGGTTCTTGGAAAATTACGTTCGCTACGACGCGATTCCTCATCTGCGTTTACGATCTCGTCAGGGCCGGCGTTAGAAGAGAGCTAGCGAATTCGTAACATTATCCCCCTCTCAATTTTGATCGTCCCGATCAAACAATATCTCGTTATTCCTTCTGTGAAATTTTAGCCTCCTTAGGTGTTCGACTTTCATTTTTGTTCTAGACCTACGTTGAACCCAGTAGACCACATCATTCATCCTACAACGGGGGTTGTACAGCCACACCAGATTTCCATCTTGAAATCTGCCATTACTTGTCTTCCGATTGTACCGCGCCTTCCTCCAGTCAATACGCTCTGGCATCTCTTTGTTGTTTACTGAATGAAACACTTCTTGATGGTTGTTAAATCGATTGGACTTGGCCAATGTTGACTTTCTGTTTGACCAAGTCAGCCCTTCCAGTTGTTTCATCTCGGATATGTCACTTGTACTTCCAACGCGACACCTAGCGCCTCTCACAGGGATGGCTGGTTTTGTCTTCATCCGGGCTTGTTCAAAACCCGATTTGGTGATGGAATCATCCGATGGCCGGGCGCTGCATTCAACGTCATTATTCACTGTCACACGAGCTAATTCCTTTGATAGTGCAGGGATTCTCGTAGTTTCCGGTAATCGCGGTTTCACAGGCATTGCCCTTTCTGCCGGAGTTGTAAGGACAAATTCTTCTCCTCCGAACCTTATAATCTTTTGCTCATTGTCGAATAAAATTTCATGGTCCATTCCGAGTATGACTTCATCTTCTATATCTGCGACGTAAACTGTATCTGTGATGATGAGTCGCCCAAGAATCAACGTAATATCAGCCTCTCCTCGAATAGGTGCGTTTTCACCAGTGACTGTCCGAATCATGACGTTGGATGAAATAGGTTTTACGTTTCCAGGACGAAGGATGTCACTGCGTACCAAGGAAACTGCAGCACCGGTGTCTATGGTGCATATAACATCCACTTTATTCAATTTCCCTGGAATGGTGAGACTCTCAGATGTTCTGTTTAGCCTGTAAACACAGATAACCCTCGGTGACCTTGACCTCGCAGGTGATTACGAACTTGGCGGCGTCCTGGCAGGTGAGTTGGATCTTGCTGGCATTCTCACCTTGCAATCTTTCATGAAATACCCTGATCTTCCACATCTGTTACATTTTCTCTGTGGCATTCTCCCCCTGCAGTCTTTCATAAAATGTCCCAGCCTCCTACATCTATAGCAAATCCTCCGCGGCATTTTCACCCAACAGTCTTTTATAAGATGTCCTAGTTTTCCACATCTGGAGCATGTTATTTTCTTCTGAATGCTAATTCCACTTATCAACGATTTGATTTCTTCCAGAACCTTCTCGACTGAACTATTCGCTGTGCCAAATCGTTGTTCCGGTTCTTCTATTGAAACTGCACGCACTTTCGGCCTCAACGTGTTGAAGGCCGCCTCCACTTCGAAAGAGCAAACCAAAGCATCGGTACTTCTCTTGAAACTCGTCAATCGTAAAGTTCTTTGTATTTCTGGGTCTCTCAGTCCGTCTATAAATATCTGCACAGCCAACTGCTCCTTGATATCTCCGGGTGCTTCTGGATACGCCAGCTGGATTAGGCGTCGAACATCTGCCTCAAATTCCTGCAGACTCTCACCTGATTTTTGTGTGCGAGTCTTCATTTGGGCCGGTACAGCTGTTCTCGGTGTTAATCGCCATACCTCAACTCTAGTGCAGAAATCATGTCCTGGAGTTCTGGGTTCTGGAGTGCTTCATCTCGATCTTTCTTCTCATTTTCGAGAATTTTCTGGAGTCCTTCTTCTCGTTCTTTCTTTTCAATATCGAGAATTTTCTGGAGTGCTTCTTCTCGATTTTTCTTTTCATTTTAGAGAATTTTCTGGAGTCCTTCTTCCCGTTCTTTCTTTTCATTATCAAGAATTCTCTGGAGTGCTTCTTCTTGTTCTTTCTTTTCATTTTCGAGAATTCTCCTGAGCGATTCTTCTCGTTCTTGTTTTTCCTCTTGCCGTCGCTTTTCATCTTCCTGTCGTCGCTCTTCCTCTAATTCTTTTTCCTTCAGCCGTCGTCTTTCATAATCCGCAAATTGGTTTTGGGTAAATTTCATCATGTCCTCCATCGTATCGTGAGATGTACTCGTATTCACCATCGATTGTTTTTATTTACTAGCAAAAATTCCACTTCCGACACCACTGTTACAATAGATCCTTGGGTTCGTCGATTAAAACACCTAAAAACACTGAACTTCTTTTATTGAAACTCTCTATCAAAATACAATACAACACAATCACTCAAATCACTCCGATAACTTTCCAAACTCTCTGTACTAAAAATTATACACGTCGACTACTGGCACTCAGCAATAACAAAACTCTCTCCATTTAGCTCTACTAAACTCGCTCCACTTAGCTCTGAATACAAACTTCCGAATAGCCAACTCTTTGACTAACTAACTCTGCCCGCGGCGAATTCTGTCCCGTATGAATATATATATACCTACATCTGCGTACCCATCGAGAATCCTCGAGAGAAGCCCCGATGACGTGTCTCGAATTCTCCAGGCGGCATAACGGGTTCTTGGAAAATGACTACGACGCTATTCCTCATTTGTGTTTACGATCTCGTCAGGGCCGGCGTTAGGAGAGCGCTAGCGAATTCGTAACAATATAATTTTTTTTCGATTGTTTATAATGATACATTGAATTTGCAAATCATTACATTTCTCACAATCTTTTCAGTCAAAACAAAATTTGATAAAATCGCATGTATTGAAATTGTTGTTTGCTATGAAAACGTATATGTTCATAGTAATTATAGTTTGTCAACATTATGGACAGTGATGGTGAATTGGCAGTACCTACTCCTCCAGATAAATATCAATCAGCAAACTTCCACATTTGTTGTCTAGGCAGAAACGTCCTTACTTTGCTGCCTATGCAGGAGAAGTTGATCGTTGATTAACATGTGTCTGCAAAATTGATATTTGCTGTTAATTGGAGAAAAAGTAATGTTTTTGAAATTCCGGGCAATTTTGAAAAGTGCCATATATCAAAAAATAATTTTGAGGAAACCATAGATGATAGGTCACTAAATATTGAACAGAATGGAATGGAATGGTGGTTTTATGAAATCTCCAAAAAATACTGCCCTTCAAAGAAGTGAAAACTGTTAAACCATCAATTATTGCAGTAGCTCACACAGGTTCGTCATAACAAATTGAGGAAGGCTGGATGATAACATATCATCACAAAATCTGTCACATCTAGTTGAAAGCATATCCATTTAATAATAATAATACGCGAATAATAGCATGACATAAAAATGATCGTTGAACTATTCTCTCCACAACTTGTTTTAAAGTTCATTTTTATATTGATTTCGTTCTCCTCCTGACGAAAGTGCATACCAGCCAAAAATTTGAAATAATCCCCTTTCTCATTGTATCCTTCCGAAATGTTCTTCGACTCTACTGGAGCTGAATGAATCATAACGGTAAAATATTCACCACATTATACTGTGTTCACAACTCATGTCATTTTCCATAATGTATTTGAACATTCAAAGCCGCCGGATTCCTCAAGCGCATGCAAATTGAAATTGGATCAACATTGTAGGAAATTGCAAACGGAATTGAATCTCATTTACCGCAATAAATGCATAATATAGGAGCATCAGTCTTTGCGAAATACGTTGTCAACTGTTTGATGTAAGCAAAGCACGCCTAACGTTTAGATACCGAACAATTATTCAGTCGTTTCCGAAATCAAACCGAATACGACTGTGGGTACTTTGACAACAGTTTGAAATATAAGGGAAATCCGGCCAAATTGAACCTTTCTTTATTCGAAAATATATCAAAATGTAATTAAGACCCGAGAGTTTACAGCTCAGTGACGTGTAAAAATTCTGGCATGTAGATGTTATCATGCGAAGAAAATGTTTTCGTCAATTCATTCACTCGAGTGTTGTTTGTTTTTTTAAATATCGATTTGTGGTTGAAATGTCACCAGTATATGGAAGGGAAATCCGAGTAGAAAGGAGACTCAGCCATTCTGCTTGTCCTTAGGAAAATGTATACAAACACTCCATCAATGTCAAATTGTCTAGAAATTATTTTGTTATTCATTCATTCATTCATTCATTTAACATTAAAATTGAGGGAAAAATTCATCATTTTCGCCGATGACACTACTGTGTTATGGCATAGTGATGAGTTATAAGTTTGTCACCCTCAGAAATAAAATTTTCAATGATATATCCAAAATGCTACAACTGCAGCAAAATGGGATATCATAGCTCGCAGGTAATATATCAATGAGCACAACATATAATGACGATATGCCGTCCTTCGGAGGGACCGTCGACTGTCCTGAGTACATGGATCCTAGCATCGTAAAAGATCCCATACTCTGGTTGGAATAACAGAGGGTTCAGCAAAATTTCCGGTTGGAGGAAGTGTATTCATCGGTGACGGTGATGGGCCTTGGTAGCAGAAATAGGCCGATGTTAATTGAAGAATTGGAAAAAATCTAAAGTGGAGGAACGGTGGCATGAAAATCGAGTCTCATCTTTTACATCTATGAAACGAATATTTTTACATTCAAATACGAGCTGCTGGACATACCTTTGGGAAAGAACAATACTTCGTTATGCGATAACAAGTAATTTCCTGGAATAAATTCATACACAGGACTGAATTTTCGAAATCACATTAATTACTTGATTAAATAATTATCCTCTGCGTCTTATACCTTACACATATTTTCGACGGAAGTGATTGAAAAAACCGCAAAACTGGTATACTTCGCCTAATTCGGAGCACAGACTAATTATGGAATTCCTCTTTGAGGAAGATGTCATAAACAATTATTCAATTCCACTCATTGTTCAAAACGCCCCATCCGATACATATTCTCAAAGAGCATCTTGAAAAGAAATTTTCAGAGATAATGGAATCCTCACTCTTTCGTCTTTTTTCATATTGAAAAGTGTATGTCTCATTAATGAAAATAGGGCTTGTTATTATTCATACCTTGATGACTTTCGTGTACTTCCTTCAACAAATTTCATGCTCGAAGAGCTCCATGACACTATGTGGAAAACAGAACACTGTCTAGAACACGCGAGAGGTACTACAGGGTGAACTGTCAGGTGGATGAGACATGTGTCCCTATGAGAAGGGTCTCAAAATAAGGCTCAGGGATGATAAAGCAGTACTCCTTAGTTAGTAGTTCATGAAGATCATCAGGTACGCAGGCATATATGAGCATCGTGATGTCGCGGCGGAGACAGATTTCTATTCGGAGAGTTTTTGTTGGGAGAGTTAGTTAGTCAAAGAGTTGGTTATTCGGAGAATTTGTATTCGGAGCTAAGTGGAGCGAGTTTAGTAGAGCTAAGTGGAGAGAGTTTTGTTATTGCTGAGTGCAAGGAGTTGAAGTATAGAATTTTTAGTACAGAAAGTTTAGTGCCGAGCATTTGAAAGTTATCAGAGCGATTTAAGTGATTGTATTGTATTGTGATAGTGAGTTATGATAAAAGAAGTTTAGTGTTGTTTGGTGTTTTAATCGACGAACCCAAGGAGTATCGGAACAGTGGTGTCAGAATTGAGATTTTCCAAGGGAGAAATTGTAACAGTGGTGTCGGAAGTGGAATTTTTGCTGGTAAATAAAAACAATTTATGGTTAATACGAGAAGTACATCTTACGATACGATGGAGGATATGTTGAAATTTATGCAAACCAATTTGCGGATTGGGAAAGACAACGACAGGTAGAGGAAAAGCGACGGCTGGAGGAGAAAGAACTAGAGGAAAAGCGACGGCAGGAGGAAAAGAAAGAACGAGAAGACGGTATCCAGAAAATTCTCGATAATGAAAAAAAAGAACGAGAAGAAGCAATCTAGAAAATTGTGGAAGAACAGAAGAAGGTGAGAGAAGAACAAAAGAATGAATTAGTTCTAATAGAAAAACAATGGAAAGCAAACTTCCAGAACGTTCGCGAACATCAAGACAAGTTATTCGGGCATGTTTCACATAAAACAAAAGTACAAATGAAAGAACTGAAAGGAGATCTGAGAGTAGATCTTGAGGAACTTGAAGGAGACCTTAAGGAAGAACTAAAGGGAGACGTCAAGAAAATCGACGATGACGTCAATAAGGAAGTGGAAACAGTGCGAGAGGAGATGAAAGGACTGGAAAAGTGAGTCGAAAAACAGATAGCCCTTCTCAGGAACCAAGATCGCCAAGACAGGGTTGCCACATCAGGGAGTTCCGCCGACTTTTGATGGACAGTCGTCTTGGTCCATGTATCGTCGACAATTTGAGGCTGCGGCAGAAACTAATGGATGGGGCGACGAAGAAAAAGCTACGGCACTGATAATAGCTTTGAGAGGGCCAGCTTTGGGTATATTACAAACGATACCCATAGAACAGCAGTAGCAATATGACGATCAACACAGAGAACAGCTGTACCGGGCACAATCGAAGACTCGCACACAAAAATCAGGTGAGAGTCTGCAAGAATTTGAGGCAGATGTTCGACGCCTGATCCAGCTGGCGTATCCAGAAGCGCCCGGAGATTTCAAGGAGCAACTAGCAGTGCAGATATTTAGAGACGGACTGAGAGACCCAGAACTCCAAAAAACATTGCGACTTACAAGAGTAGCGATGCCTTGGTACGCTCGCTAGAAGTGGGGGCGGCCTTCAACACCTCAAGGCCGAAAGTGCGAGCGGTAACAATTGACGATCCTGAACATAGATCTGGCGCAACGAGTGGTTCATTTGAGAAATTTCTGGAGGAGATCAAATCGTTGATAAGTGGTATGAGCACCCATAAGAAGAGAACGTGCTACCGATGTGGAAAACTGGGACACCTTATCAAAGACTGTTGGGTGAAGATGCCGCAGAGGATTTGCTATAGATGTAGGAGGCCGGGACATTTTATAAAAGACTGTAGGGAGAGAATGCCACAGAGAAAATGTTACAGATGTGAAAGATCAGGGCATTTCATGAAAGATTTCAATGTGAGAATGCCACCAAAATCCAAGTCACCTGTCAGGACGCCGACAAGTTCGCAATCGTCTGCGAGGTCAAGGTCACCGAGGGTCATCTGTGTTAACAGGCTAAAAAGAACATCTGAGAGCCTCACCATTCAAGGGAAATTGAATAAAATGGATGTAATATGCACCATAGACACCGGTGCTGCAGTTTCCTTGGTACGCAGCGACATCCTTCGGCCTGGAAACGTAAAGCCTATTTCATCCAACGTCGTGATTCGGACAGTCACTGGTGAAAACGCACCTATTCAAGGAGAGGCTGAAATTACGTTGATTCTTGGGCGACTCACTTCCACAGGTACAGTTTACGTCGCAGATATAGAAGATGAAGTCATACTCGGAATGGACTTGATCAGTGACCATGGAATTTCATTCAACAATGAGCAAAAGATCATAAGGTTCGGAGAAGAATAGTTTGTCCTTACAACTCCAACGGAAAGTACGAAACCTGCCAAACTGCGATTATTGAAAACTGCGAGAATCCCTACATTGTCGAAGGAAGTAGCTCGTGTCACAGAGAATAATGTCCCTGAATGCAGAGTCCAGCCATCGGATTCCGGACAAGTCCGGGTGAAGACAGAAAAAGCCATCCTTGTAAGAGCCCCCAGGTGTCGCGTTGGAGATACAAGTGACATCTCCGAGAAGAAAACAACTGGAAGGGCTGACTTGGTCAAACAAGAAGTCATCAGTGGCCAAGTCCACTTGATTCAACAACCATCAAGAAGTGTTCCATTCAGTAAACGACCAGAGCGTATTGACTGGGGGAAGGCACGGCACTATCGGAAGGCAAATACTGGCGGATTTCAAGAAGAAGATCGAGTGTGGCTGTATAACCCCCATCGTAGGATGAATGATGTGGTGTACAGTGTTCAACGTAAGCCTAGAACAAAAAGGAAAGTCGTACACCTAAAGAGACTTAAATGTTACAATGGGCATAACTAGATGTTATTTGATCGGGACGATCAAAATTGAGAGGGGGATAATGTTACGTCCTAGCGCCGGCCCTGACCATATCGTAAACGCAAGGCGAAGGATCGCGTCGTAGCGAACGTCATTTTCCTGGAACCCGTGAATCCGCCTGGAGAATTCGAGACACGTCATCGGGGCTTCTCTGGAGGATTCTCGATGGTTACGCATATATAAGCATGGTGATGTCGCGGCGGAGACAGAGTTTCATTCGGAGAGTTTGTTCGGAAGAGTTAGTTAGTCAAAGAGTTGGTTATTCGGAGAATTTGTATTCGGAGCTGAGTGGAGCGAGTTTAGTAGAGTGGACAGTTTTGTTATTGCTAAGTGCAAGGAGTTGAAGTATAGAATTTTTAATACAGAGAGTTTAGTGCCGAGCATTGGAAAGTTATCAGAGCAATTTAAGTGATGGTGTTGTATTGTATTGTGATAGCGAGTTATAATAAAAACGTTTAGTATTGTTTGGTGTTTTAATCGACGAACCCAAGGAGTATAGGAACAGTGGTGTCAGAATTGAGATTTTCCAAGGGAGAAATCGTAACACTCTCCTGCAGATTGTAATTTTCAGGCATGAGGTACCCTTAAAAATCCAATATGATCAGGACCGTGATTTTGAATCGCTCGTGTCGCTCGAAAATCTACGTCCATCCACTCTGAATAGATGCCTAATGAAATCTACTGATAATTAATTAATATATGATCATTTTTTTTTTCCTACACGTATGTATATGTATGTATGAATATATAATTTGATGAGAAACCCGTTGGTTGGGACCGTTAGTGATATTTGCGGCGGATACATGACCAGTGAAAAAGCATAGTGTTGGTCGTATTTTCATCTCAACATGTTCGTTTGCAATCGGCACACTTCCCCCAACCGGAAATTTTACCAAACTCTCTGGTATTCTTTAACGAGCCCAACATTCATGGACTCGGGACCAACGGCTTTACGACCTCTACAAAGGACGGCATATCCTCAATATATCTTGTGCTCATTGATATATTGCCTGTGAGCTATGATATGCTATTTTGCTGCAGCTGTACGGGCTTTCAACACGGTATTTCCCTGCATGGTCACCCATCCAAGTACTAACCGCGCTCGGCGTTACCTAACTTCAGATATCGAATGACTATCAGTCAACCTGATGACCACGAATCGTGTAGATGCACTTTGTTTTGGGATGAGTTTGTTTCCCACCATAGAGTTTTTATGCAGATATTTGCGACTCTACCAGTAGCAACGGCAACAGCGGAAAGAAGCTTTTCAACTTTTGATGAGCGCCTGAAAACCCATGGCAGAAGAGTGTTTGACCTTACTCAACATTCATAAAGAAGTTGATATTGATATCAAAAATGTGATAAATAGATTCGCTGCAAGTAAACCTAGACGAATGAACATCAAAAACTGGTCAGGGTCAGATGATGAGTGAAAAATATCAAAAAGACTAGTCATTCTGTTGTTTCGCTTCTTTTCTTTTCACTTTCTTATTTTGGCGAAGTGAACCACGAACATAATTTTCGGCAATATTTTTTATTTATGCTTCGCCCCCCCCCCAAAACAGATTTCTAAACACGCCACTGGCTATGGGTTCACCACTTTCTTCAGTTCTCATTAATATTTATGTGGATTATTTTGAGCAATCTTTTATAGAAAGCATTACAAATAGTCCAAAGGTGTGGTGGAGATATGTTGATGATGTTTTTGCTATATGGAGTCAAGGTCGGAATAAATTTGACACATTTTTGGAACATATTAACAAACAGGAACCAACAATACAGTTCATATTGAATACAGAAAATAACAATGAACTTCCATTAGAGCGGGCGCTGCGAAACATTCCGTTTGAAAAAACCGATGACCTCATTCTGATTGATGATTTGAGTTGAGGAAGACTCGATGAATAATAATTTGGAGGTTGCCGGACGGAATTATGGTCCAGTTTTTTTTTTTTGACCCTATGATGAGAGTTTTCGATTCCATCGCTGTAGTTGTTGAAAAAAAATGTTGTATAGAATGCAAAAACCATTGACCGCTGTTTCTCGACTGGAATATTTTTGCAAGATCCTTCCAAACCTGGAACTGAAAGTTGCCAGAAAAGCCCGTTGTCAGTTTTATTATAAATCTCCTTTCCAGCGTCACATACCTTCTCTCGAGTTTTGGAGCGGGCCGCGCTTTTCTCAACAGTTTTTTTGGCTTCAGTTATAGCTGAATTTCATACATTATAATAACAGATACCTTTTCCAATATTTAAAATAGCAGTGCTTCGAATTTTGTGATAACTTTCTTCAAAGTGAATAAATATCGCTACAATTATTAGATTAAAAAAAAGGCGAACGAAAAATCATGCTGCACTGGTGAATGAACCGAAAGAAACTATTCAAATGCAGCAAGACGACCCAAAGACGAAATTTCAGACAAATTTGAGAAGTTGTTCGATCCGAATGCTGATGAAGAACACTTCTCGTGGCATAAAAGTTGCATGGCCAGCTATATCAGCGAAGAAAAATTCGTCGTCGTCACTACATAGGAAGTTGGAAGAAAGAGCTTCATCAACAACACAGGGCGTAGCTGGATCATCAACTGACCTGCAAATCAAAAAGAAGCAACAGCGATTCGTCGAGTGACTCATGATGTTCCATTTGTGGTATACGACGAAAACCAAAATGAAAAAAATCATCTTTAAACTGAAATTTCAACAGCTTTGCTGTTTTTCAATGCGATGTATGAAATTTTCACAAAAATTTGTTATACGAAACACCGGAGGATTTGTTTGCAGAAACTTCCAATATCATACGTCATGTTAAAGAAATTACGTTTCATTACCAATATCTTCTTTCAACGAAAGAGGTCGACCAACAACAAATATCACAAATACAGTTACTGGTTGCTTTTGACAAATTAATGGCGGATATAAAAGACGGTGTTTCGACGACCGCTTTTGAATTGACATACTTGGCTCAACGCATGACTGTACTCGCTGAAGTAGAGGATGTAGTTCTTATCGTGATCTCCAAAGTGATGCTGATCGATAAATTTGGTGACAAGGTTTCATTCTCATATCTTACTGAGAGGAAGCAGTCTTCTTTGGTTTTCATGGCAGGAAGTTCACTAAGGAAATAGCTGAACGTGTACGTCGGATAGACTGTAGCAAAATCGTCATGTGTGCTGAGAAATTACAGAAGGAACTATCCACTACTGAATTCATACCAGAGGAAAAGTTGTGTGATGCAATTCTTATAGAAGATGCCGCGAAGAAATGCACATTCACGCCGAAATGGAAGACTTTCATACACGCCTCATTATGCGGTCAAAATCTGAAATTGTCAGGCAATACACTCCATGAAGCATTAGCGGTGTTTAGTGAATATATATATATATATATATATATATATATATATATATATATATATATATATATATATCTGTGTAATGAACAGAAAGACACCGCAACATACAGCTCTAGCCGAATTCATTCATCACCTACCTAACTAAATAGAAACATATGTTTGTTGAAAAATCTTAGACACTGTGACAATGACTTCCAAGGCGACATTAAGTGGCGAAGATTCTATGAACGTTACAATCATGATAGTTAATCAACAAAAGAATGATGAAAAGAATACCTCACGGGCATGGCCTAGCTCTCCATTTGACTAGTCATTCGATATCTGAAGCTAAGCAGCAGGGAAAGACCGCGTCGAAAGCTCATAAAACTGCAGCAAAGTATTATATCATAGCTGGCAGGCAATAAATCAATGAACACAAAATATATTGAGGAATTGCTGTCCTTCGGAGGAGACGTAAAGCCGGCGATCCTGAGTCCATGGTTGTTGGACTCGTAAAGGATCCCTACCTCTGGTTGGAATACCAGAGTGTTTGGCAAAATTTCTGGTTGGGGGAAATGTGGTCGCCGGAGTCGATGATTGGCCGTGGTAGGGAAAACAGGCCGACGTTGGATAAATCATTTTAAAAAAAGAACACCTCAGACACTGCTAAACCGAAACTTACTGAAACTGACTACAAATATTTATATCAAGTTCTCCAACCAAAATACCAGCTGGCCATTACAGGTGGATATGAAGACTTCAAAAAATCTTCAAGCTCCAAGGTAATAGGTCTTCTGAATTGTTAGATTCATATTATTCTGCGTTTACGAGCGACAAGGCCAGCGCTAGAAAATTTCGTAACATTATCAATGAACTATTACATTATTAAGTGAAAAGAAAATGAAACCTTTTTCCGTCGAAATATGTTCATTCATCTCTCCAGAAGCAGTTTGAAGGATTTTCAGCCATATTTTCGTTGCTGTTCGTGAAGGAATTGAACGAGTTTTTATAAATTGTGCAGATTCCGATGTTTTCGTACTCAACATCCACTTTTAGCATAAGATTGATATCGAATAGTAGTTTTTGAGGAATTTGGTTTGAAGGATCAGCCATAAAATATCTCTTGAGCTGGGATTCAATTCAAATGTATCTGAAATTATAAGAACTTTTGATGTTTTGTATTCACATTGCTTAAGGGCTGCAATACATGGGCCTCCGAACTTACTCCAATTCGGTTATGAAAGACGAGATGGAAAGTTGTACCCGGTGCAAATAGCAAAACCACCTATGACAAATTCTTTGATCAGGCTTTGCGAATATAATGCTGAATGCCTGACAATGTTTTGCACTTGTAGAAAAAGCGTAATCAATTGTATTTTCCTTTGCAAATGCATCGGCAATAATTGTCAAAACTTACCTGAATGAATTTTTTACTACTTATTAATAGGAAAACCACTTCTTTTATTAAATTTGTATTGAAAGAGATCATGCTGTTTTTCTCCATACCTTACCTAAACCAGGTGTTCATAGTCAATAACAATTTTTTTTTCGCAGCTACAGCGATGGAAGCGAAAACTATTATAGGACCGAAAAAAAAAAACTGGACTGGACTGAACTTTTGATGTTTTGTATTCACATTGCTTAAGGGCTGCAATACATGGGCCTCCGAACTTACTCCAATTCGGTTATGAAAGACGAGATGGAAAGTTGTACCCGGTGCAAATAGCAAAACCACCTATGACAAATTCTTTGATCAGGCTTTGCGAATATAATGCTGAATGCCTGACAATGTTTTGCACTTGTAGAAAAAGCGTAATCAATTGTATTTTCCTTTGCAAATGCATCGGCAATAATTGTCAAAACTTACCTGAATGAATTTTTTACTACTTATTAATAGGAAAACCACTTCTTTTATTAAATTTGTATTGAAAGAGATCATGCTGTTTTTCTCCATACCTTACCTAAACCAGGTGTTCATAGTCAATAACAATTTTTTTTTCGCAGCTACAGCGATGGAAGCGAAAACTATTATAGGACCGAAAAAAAAAAACTGGACCATAATTCCGTCCGGCAATCTCCACAATATCATTAATTAAGTCTTTCTTAACTCAAATCATCAATCAGAATGAGGTCATCGGTTTTTTCAAACGGAATGTTTCGCAGCGCTTGCACTACATTTCTAGATATAATGATGAAGAAATCATATAATAATAATGTCATAACAACTTCGGGAAGGGGAGTAGTGTTACGAATTCGACGATTAATGCCGATTCTGCGAACCATTTCTCCACGCTCTTGACTTCTTTCACACCTATGCATGGAATTCGAAAAAGACCACGCTCATCGATCGTTATCGCGATTTATCGCCAATGTTCGAAAAATTTAGCGAACGCCTTTGTTCACACACAGAGAATTATCACGAAGGTTCTATAAGCGAATTATATTTCTCGTTCACACAAAAGGATTTTCAAAACCTTTTTGTATGAACAGAGTAACAACTTAAAACTAAGAAATATATGATATGTACTGGCTATTATAAATCCATTGAACCTATTTATATATAAATTATTGCCGACTTTGCAGATATCAGCAATGAATAATTGATGTCGTCTTTGGGTCATCGAAAAATATCCCGCTCCTAAGGGGTTATCGAACTGAAACTTCTCCATCCCCTGAGGAAGTCTTGTAAGAGACGAATAAGACTTAAGATGATGCTTCGTTTTCGGAAACTGGTGGATCATCATTGGATGATTCTTTCTTCGTTTGTCTTTTCAATATGTAAAATACGTATAGAATGAAGATGGCGACTGAAATGTAAATGAGAGTCATCCAGATATGGTTAGTATCAGATTGTCTGGTTTCTTCTAGGGTCAGAAGTTGTATTTTATCCAGAGGAATCTTGTTTAGTTTCATCGGTTTGAATTTCAACCAAGAGATGATGTGGGCTGTTTTGATATTTGATAAAGTGAGGGGTTCGTCCAACATGACAGTTTTGGAGTTTGCGGAAGCTTCGTTATTGGTTTTGAATTCATAACCGGGTGGAAGTTTTATCAGGTGCACTTTCTCCGTAAACATTACTTTCATAGTGAAACAATGTGTAGAGATCTTCGTGGCCTGTGGAAATATTCTTATGTAATGGGCTTCTGACATCAGTGTTGAATTCATCGAAACTGGAACGTGTTCACATCTTACTTCTTCATCTGTTATTTCCAGCATCTGGGTAACACATTCAGGGGATCTGCCAGTATCTTCGAAAAATTTTTTGTCGCAGAGATATTCGAGGTCAATTCGTTAACAAGGTGAGTTCGGTATTGATGGAGGTAGGCACTTATTGTTGAGTAAGGAGTTGGTGGAATGATTATTGTCGAATTTTGTGTAGGAATGGTAAATTAATGGAAGTAGGTGAAAAAAACAATCTCACGATCCGTGTGGTAGGCGTCTATTTTGATGACGTCGTAGTACTTATGGATGTCGTCGTCCTGGTTATAGAGTAACTGGTTTTCTGAGTGATTCGTAAGCAAAATCCTTATGATTCAACTCAAATCTTTGCGTTCGAGAACGCTATTATGGACTGTATTGATCCTTACTAGGGATACTGCCGTTTCTAAGTCGTTCAGTGTGTGTAAAATAACTAGAAGTATCAGATTGATTTCATCCAATACGTTTCTGGTTTCCAGAAAATGATTGAAGTCAAAAACAAGTCTATTAAGGTCGGTTTCGATTCTCTTGGCTTCTACTGAGACGGTATCTTGATTATGTGTTAGTAAAGAGGTGGTTTCATTGAAGCTCTCCATTATTCTGGTGTTCAAACTGATATGTTGATTCACATAGCTTATTACGTTTCTTTAGATGTTTTGTAGGGAAGCAATAGCATATTTCCTAGCATCTTCTTGGTCCAAGTTTCCAGATATTGCTTTGATCACACGTCCCAAGCCATCTATGAGTCCTCATTTGAGTCTACTGAGAGAATAAAACGTCTGTAGCTTTTCCTTGGCAGTTTCCAGCAGGTACTTCAGTCCTTGATCAAAATTTTGCAAGTTGAAGAAATAAGGGTCAGTTAGTCCGTTACGAATTGCTGTGGAGACGGCATCATATTGGGATTCTATGGCGAATATCTCGTCGTATATGGGTTGAAAATCGTAGTTGTTGATGAAGTAGTGGGTACTAGTGTTGGTCTTTGCTTGTCCCATCTTGATGGGAAGTAAACCTGGATTGCTCTTGAGGTTTTGGATATCGGTTTTCTGTCCTCTCGTCGGATGAAGGCTGTGAATGGACGAAGATTCTCATTAGAAATATATATAAAACATTTATATTTCTCTTATGGACGTTTACATTTTACGAATGGTAGGATTATTGTAATTGTTTTCTTACTTTTTATTGCGCTTCGAGGTACCCACAATAATCCCTCAATATTTTCTTTCTAACACTGTACCTCAATTTCAACCTATCTGTATCAGTTTATGTTCACAGAATAGACAACTTACAACTTACAATCCCACCGCTCAGTTACTAGTGTGGTAATTGCTGAAAGGGTATTATTTTTGTATTATTTCGACATTTTCACTTGCTCATCGACAGTTGTCGACTAGTTCACACTTCAGCAAAAATAATCCCATCGCTCGATCACCAGATGTAACGGCTGCGGGAGTTATTGTAATTCTGCATGAAAGCTTCTAGTATCTCATTTATCTTTACGTAAATCATTTATCAACAATTACTTTATTCTTTCCTCAAAAAAAAATCATATATCAGATTATCCCTCTGCATGTTACTAGATGGAATAATTGGCTAAAGGCTTTTGAATACATTAATGACAGCGGCTGTCACCAGACGTAGATTTTTCCACGTCAAATTTTGGGTGTTAAGGTAATTTCCAAAAGAGACATGAATTCGGCCCTTTGCACGAAGAAAGGGTCTTTAGTGAGAAACCTAGAGTTTTTTCTTCTCCCTCGTATACTCTAAAATCTGAAAATAGGGCGGCTTGTAGGAAATGAAATCCTCTAATAACTTTAAGCAATATATTAGCAACCAAATGAAAATATGAACTCACAAAATAGAAAAAATAAATAAAACAAAAGAAATATGCAGTGAATAACGAGTAACACGCCGAATTTGTTCATCTGTGAGATCGTGCCTATTCAGTGGTTTTAATAAATGTGAAAATTTCTGGAGCTGTATAGTGTGATGCATGTTTCTGTTTTGTACACAGATGAATAGACATGTGAATGAGATCTGTTATAAAGGTGAGATACATGGATTTGATTTGAGGACTTCACGGCAAACATTAAATAAAAATAAAAAACATCAACAACAATTCTGGCAATTAGTACATGGGCTCTTGGTGAAACTCGTTTGAATTTTCTCAGAGATCTGTTTTTGCTTCATTTTTGTTTCAAATAAATCATTGGAACGATACACCAAAACATCGTGACAATATGCCCTTAGATAAAAAGAATATCACGAACGAAGATCTCTATAATTTGCTGATAAATGTCATCGCATCCAATGATGACATAAAAAAACAGATAAATGAAATGAAGTTGAAAACTATAAATACTCAAAAAGAACTCTATTCACTGACTGAAGATCTCAAGAATGAAAATCTAAAATTGAAAGGGGAGATAGAGCATCTCAAAGGGAGATTATTGGTCTGCGAAAGAAAATATAAAAAGCACAATCTGGTTTTCTATGGAGTCGAACACAACTGATAAAAGTGTGAAGTGCCTTGTACACCTAAAGATTTTCGTGATTGTTATAGATTGGGCCAGAAAACTGGAAACGCTCGTCCTCTCTTAGTGGAATTTTTATACTACCAGCAAATAAACTCGATTTTCAGAAATATATCTAATCTGAAAGGCAGTGGCATATCTGTAGCCAGAGACTACACTCCCGAGGACTATAAACAAAGAAAGGTCCTACACCATCACTTGAAGGAGGCTAGAAAATACAACACCGAATCTAAAATAGTGAAAGGGGAGTTGATGATAGCAGGAAAGAGCTATACCGCAGACCAGTTGATGGCGAATGGGGATCCACCTTATATAACCCAATCAGGAGAGATTGAAGTTTCTCATTCGTTCCGAAACAAGAGTAAGCAGTCGGAGGCCGAAAACTCTGAGACAGACGAACCACAAAGAAGACCAACAACCCGTCAGAAGAAAAAATAGTTACCTTTGATAAACTGTTCATTTCGTCCTTGGATTGTATTCATTTTTTTTTATTGTTTTTAGTGAGTATCCATTGCCAGAATTAGTTTGAAACTTGAAAATATTATTTTCTCTTTGTTTTTCTGTTTGAAATATAATGAAAATTTTACACCTAAATGTCAGGTCTTTGCTCACAGGATTGGGTCATCTCAGAGATC
Source organism: Zygogramma bicolorata (assembly GCA_032362365.1). Taxonomy (NCBI): domain Eukaryota; kingdom Metazoa; phylum Arthropoda; class Insecta; order Coleoptera; family Chrysomelidae; genus Zygogramma; species Zygogramma bicolorata. The sequence continues at coordinate 223,718 of JAVJAQ010003863.1, forward strand.
ATATTACTAACAATGATATTGATATAGCTGCTATCACTGAAACTTGGCTCACTCCTCATATCACAGATAATACAGTATCACTTCTAACTCATAGCCTAGTTAGAACTGACAGAATAGGTAGAGGAGGAGGTGTTGCCTTTTATATTGAAAAGTCTCTCAAATACAATGTTCTTTATTCCCAGGTTACGAGTCTTTTAGAACAACTTTGGATTTCAATAAATGATGCCGGCAAAACTCATGTTCTAGGCGTTGTATACCGGCCACCGACCGCAAATGTCGGACAGTCCCTTTTGGAACTGGAAGATACTGTCTCCACCCTTGTGCCAACCAGTGATTCTTTCATGTTAATGGGTGACTTAAATATAGATTTGTTGAAAACTGATACACATGTCCGTAGCTTTAATGATTTCATAAACTCTTTTGACCTGAAACAAATGATAAATGAACCGACAAGAATCGCCACCCTCAGTCAAACACTCATTGACATCCTTGTGGTTTCAGACCCTGAATACATTTCAAACACAAAAGTATTTGATATTCATGGTATTTCGGACCATCTAGCCTTTTCTTTTGAAACAATTTCACTCAAAAATGTAGGTAAGAGTAAATATAAATCTTTTCGCGATTTCTCCAACTTCAATAAAGAAAATTTCCTTACTGACTTAGCACATATTAATTTTGACTCACTATATGAAATGGCTGATGTCAATGATATGATACTTTTTTTCAATTATACTGTTCTTGAACTTTTTGAAGCACATGCCCCTGTCCGCACTGTTAGAGTTACAAGGCCACCCGCTCCTTGGCTCACTTACAATATTAAACAGATGCAAAAACTTAGAGATAAGGCTTATAAAAAATTCAAAAAAACCAAATCAGTTATTGACTGGAATTATTACAAGGAGCTCCGGAACTACATAAATGGTGCTGTTCGAAGGGAAAAAAAACGTACCTCGATTACATACTACTCCAAAAAAATTCGAAAAAAACATGGAATACATTACGTTCACTAGACATTCTCAGGAAAAAAGAGGCTCCAACCCTTCCACCACATCTGCAGGATGTGAATATAATTAATTCCCATTTCAATAACTTTCCACTTCCCGTAAGGACGAATACTCACCTCAATTTACTCCATAAATATGAAAATGAAAATAGCAAATACCAAAAAACTTTCAATTTTTCAATACTCACATCTGAGCAAGTTCAGAAATACATTGGCCGTATAGCAAGCAATGCGGTGGGCTTGGATAATATCTCCTTACGAATGATTAGATTGATTGAAGACCAAGTTATAGAACACATTACATTTATTTTCAACAGTGTCATAAAATCTAATACATTCCCGGATATATGGAAAAATTCAAAAATTTTACCTCTTCCTAAATGTAATGACCCCAAAGAGCTAGGAGATTTGAGACCAATAAGTTTACTTCCAACGTTGTCGAAAGCTTTGGAGATGTATCTGAAAGATCAAATCACTGAATATATCAATGATCGTCAAATAATAACATCTGTTCAATCTGGTTTTCGATCCCAACATAGTACAACCACAGCACTCCTCTCGATAACAGATGATATATTTGGTGCAGTGGATCAGAATATGCTTACTATCCTCGTTCTTCTGGATTTCAGCAAGGCTTTCGACACTATACAACATGGTACTCTCTGCGATAAATTGAGTTGAGTTGAGTTGAGTTGAGTTGAGTGCCTTGCCTGTAGTGTACGGAGTACCACAAGGATCAATTCTTGGGCCCCTGCTTTTCACACTTTATATATCCGATTTCTATCAGTTCATGGAGAGGTGTCACATACATCATTACGCTGATGACACACAGCTATATCTTTCTTTCTCACCTCAGAACTTACTTCAAGCTCAAACTGATATAAATATGGACTTACAGAGGCTGTATGATATATCAACCGCACATAACCTCAATCTAAATAGCAAAACATCCTTCGTGATGCTGTTTGGACCAAAGAAGGGAAGGGTTTCTGTTGGCCACTCAATAAATATTCGAATAAACAATGAACGAATTTCTATTGTGAGTGAGTGCAAGAATTTGGGACTGTTCTTGGACTCAGATTTGCGTTTCAGTCGACATATCAGTCACTTGAGTCAAATTTCATTCAATGTCCTAAGACCATTGTATCCAAACAGAGATATTCTCTCAACTCCTCTGAAACTGAAACTGTGTGAATCATTGATATTCTCCAAACTCTCGTATTGTGATTCCGTATATGGTCCAGCTATTTTGCAAATTGATTCGAACCGCCTTCAACGTATACAAAACTCTTGCCTCCGTTTCTCGTATGGCATCAGAAAATTTGATCATATCGGGACAAAAATGAGGGAATCAGGTTGGCTAAGACTTGATATGCAAAGGAGAATGCATTTGTTAACCACTACTCATAAAATTTTGAAATCAAAAAACCAGAGTATTGATTTAATAAATTGGGCACATTTCAATCGGTCAACAATTTCAATACAAGAAATAAACATACACTCTTGATACCTAAACACACTACCTCTTTGTTTACCCGTAGTTTTTCTTATAACGCTCCAAAGCTATATAATGACCTTCCTAGTGAGTACAGACATTACACAATTTCCAACTTTAAAAAGAGAATAAAATATCTGCTACTCAGTGACGGACTGCTACCTGGTAACTTGAGCTAATATTTTGTACGTGATGGAATGATATTATTGTATAATATTTTTGTGTATGTGGGTATTTATCATTCTATTACTTTATATGTGTTATTCGTATATTTATGTTCTACAATTATCCATTAATGTATAATGTTTATCGTTTAGGGTTGGGTTGAAAAACAGCATCTGCTGACACCCCGCCTTTTCTTAATTGAATAAAGACCATTTATTATTATTATTAAAAAAATTTATGAAAAAAAGTGACATGTACCGTACTATTTATTTTGACTTCTCTATGCATAAGAATAATGGAAATTCCAAAAACAGAAAAATGTGTACTCAGAACACAAAAATCTAATTTACCTATATCTATAAATGCCTCTGAATTTGCCTTACTGGCTAAATGTATATTATAGGCCGCCCTACAGCCCATCTCAATAACTACTCGATGTCATAAAATCCAAGATGGTTTTTCTTCCCAAAAAGAATTAAATGGTTATTTACGTTAACACACAGCAAAAATTGGCAGACCAGTTGGTCTTCTGCCTACTTCGTATGGCGGTTTCTTGGGTGACACCCATTCCATATTTTTTCTTGGTTTCCAAATACGAATATATTCAAAGCCAAACAACACTTATGCACACGAATTACTAATATTCTAATTTTTCCTGCTTGTAATTAACTTCTACCCCCGTGACTTGAGACGCGACCCCATGATTTAGGAAGGGACTACGAATCCTTTCCGCGCTCAACGCGAGATTCCCGCTCGCGGAGATCTCTCAATCTTCTTCCTAGCGCGATCTAGGTTCAACTGCTCAATTCGAGCCAACGCTCATCATCTTTTTGCAGATTATGCAAAAATTGCATTTCTTTTCATGCAAGCTCGCCCACGCTGGATGAATGAAACCATTCGTCGGGCTGATTCTGAGAGAATGTTTGTTTAGTTTACCGATTATCTTATTTCTTTGCCTGGACCTAGCAATATTGTTTATTCATGAATATTTCGTGAGAGAAAAATCTCTAATGAAATTCCCATGCGTTTGAATGAAACTCGCATACAGGGTGCGAATACTAACATGCATTTCAGTTCCAATGCACAGCATTACATTGCAAGAGTGCTGATTTACTCCTTGGCAAGGTCAAGGTGACTGCTGTCGTTTCGTTCCGCATTGGTATAATTTCGCCTAGTTTTTAGTCTTTGTTTCATTCCACAGTTCCTTTTTTAACTGCTTATATGATTTCGTTCGTGGTCACATCTGCCACCATGCCACTCAGGTGAAAAAGGTGCTTTTTTTCCCCAGTTTTCTGGTTTGAAGAGTTCCTTGAGTATTCATAGCGTATCCCAAGTTAATGATGCTCCGGGATCCATATTCAGGGTAAGGAGAAGGTCTTCGTCCTTTGTGCTACTGATTCCCTGATTGCTTGCACCGCTTTATTGTCTCCAATCGCGCCTTTGACCTTGGCCAGTATATCCCGATAGGATTTGCTATCGTCGCTTACCACTATTCCATAAGTGTTCTTCTGCCTTGTACTCCATTGTTGTTGAGTTGTGTAGATTTTCAGTCTTGTGTCGCTTCCATGGAAGATACATTCCTTCATCGTTTGGGGGCCCCACGCACGCGCCCTACAGGTAGTGCAGGCAGACATCTTCATTCACATCGTCCTTAATAGGTAGCAGTTTGTCCAATAGGTCCCATGTAGTGCCATCATATCTAGTTTTGATAATTTTCCTACCAGGCATGGCTTCCGTGCCTCTTGTTCTAGTGACTTGCACGATGACCTCGTGTTGGCCACCTTGTTCTGCCAGTTCAGGAAATTATTCCTCATATATTTTTTTTTCGCATTTCCGAGTCATCGGGCTCCACCTTCATTGCCTCGTTTTGTAGGTTAGTTGGATTTCCAACTATGATTTCTGTGTTCGTATTCCATTGCCACCCCGACCTTTTCATATTCATCGTAGTTCGACGTTGCCTCCAGACTGTCTGGGTTGTCCAGCCTTGACGCCTCAAACGTACATGTCCTGCACATTCGGGCTAGCCTGTGTGCCTACGTTGATTTCTCCTCAGGCTTCGTTCGTTGGTGAGCTTCTGTTGAAGTCGTTGCTGTAGTGTATTCTAGATCCAGCAGGAACACACCGTATCTCTAAATCTTGGCGGCTTCTTGCTCTGTGTTTCCGAAGATTGCCTTGATCTCCACTTTCGTGTTCACGTATTTCTGGATCAGGTTGAAAAGTTTGATATCCTTCCCCATCATTTGCTCGATTGCCCTCTGAAACTTCCTGGATCTCATCTTGAGATTCCCCTTTTCTTCGAAGACAGGCGTTTCCTTCTCTTTTCCGGTTGTAGGATGTCTTCCTCAATGTCTACGAATAGCACTTTGGGATCTATTGGTGTATTCCAATCTTGGATCACTAGATCATAGATGCGGTTATCAACTAATCCTTCGTTGAAGTAATCGTCGATAGATCTGGGGTCCTCTGTGATTTCCTGTTGTTTTCTTCGAGAAGCTTCCTCTGGGACTCTTCTCGCTCCTTCTTCTCCTTTTTGTCTCCTCCGTTTGAGTTTTTCCATTTGATTTTATTATGTTCAGTCCCACGAGTCGCTAGGGATAATTCATGTCCACCCCTGTAGAGCTTCGCATGCAGGGGTGAAGGTGAATCCCCGCTGGATCGCCATTTCCAGAACGCATCGCTCAAGACTAAGTCACCCCTTTGTCACGCATCCCTTCGGCGCGATGGTGGCACACCTTGGGACTGTAGAACGCGGTAGTCTCCTTCTCTCCACCCCCTGCTTGTGGAAAAGTAGGGAGCAGACTGGAAGAAAAAAGGGGATGCAGCCGACTCCCCTGCATCTTGCCATGGAAAAGGTCATCGATGTCAGAAAAGAATAAGAGTTGGCCAAGGAGGACAGAATAGAAGTTATCTCATCTAAGACGAGTTGAAGATAGGTAAGAGAAAGGCCTGCCAACGAGTAGGGACCTAACGAACGATCTTGCTAGTTGAGCGGCTATTGTATTCGCTTCTCATAGCGTCAGGGCTCCTTCTCGATCCCGGGACTGTCCATATGAATTTTGCTTCGCAAGTGGGAAGATAACTTGGTGTATGAAAACATAATTCCTTGTGGAAAAAGAAAACACAGGTTTGTGAAAACTGTTACAGATTCAGCTTGCAGCTTTCTATTACAGTCTTTACCTCTAACACCCATATCAAGGTCTGAGATCCTTTTCTCTGTCTTGCTCCTCTGCCTTTATCTTCATGACTTTTCGCCAGTTCTCTTTTATTTTTTTGATCCGTCTGTGATCTGCAGACATGAGCCACACCAAGCTGTTATGTTCGAACCATCTTTCACACTCAAAAACGGTTTATCTCGAGGTTACCCATGTCATCAGTTCCGGTATGAGCCCCTCCGTCCTTGGGCCTTGTGTGTCATCTGCTGCCACCTATCTTGCTAAGTGTCAATGGTCGTTACCCTCTCTCTGCGCTTGTCCTCCGTTGTTACATTCCCTGAACTCTGTGGACGTGCTCATTCCCGCGCTATATTACGATAAGTTGCCACATCCAGCACCAGTTCCAATATGTGAGCCCCATACAGGAGAACTGACTGGACGACACCGTATATCATGCGCCTCCTTTCGGTACCAGTGCCTCTTATATTTGGGAGGATCTCCACAAGGGCTCTGGTCTGACTCTTCAATTTTTCTTGCGTTCCCTTCATGTAATCATTGTTTTTGTCGTCCAGCCAAATTTCTCTGGGAGGATTACTACTCCTGTCAATTCAAAGACGATGCCATCCAACTTCCTGGGTCCTGTGATGACTATGGCCTCCACTTTTTATGGAGCGATCTCTAGGTCACTTTTCACCATCCAGGAGTGAACCTGCTCGAAAGCCACGATTGATGCGTCGATGAGCCTTTCTTTCATGTTAGCCTTCACTACATGAGCAAGATCATCGGCATATGCTACCGTTGAGCAGACTTGGGGCAGTTCCAATCTCAGTACATTGTCATGAAGGACGTTGCACAGAGTCGGCCTCAGCACAATACCCTGTAGGACGCTATACGACATATTCTGGAAGTAGATACAGTACACCAGTCTGCATGTTGGGAGTTATGCATTGACCAGAGCTATCATATGTCCGCTGACCTGCAGGTCTTGAAGGCGTCTGATAATCTTTTGCCATTTCGCCGTATCAAAAGCGATTCTCACGTCAATAAATACGACTGGATCGTCCACATCCTTGTGAACGTCTTTTATGTGTAACTCATATAATTATATATATATACAGAAGTATTTTCAAGTTTCATCAATCCTCAAAATCTGCTTTTCTAATTTAGTTCATTCACCCTGTATATTTCCGCGGAATATGTCTTCAAGACTTTACTCGGAGCTAGCGCCTCAGGTGCACGAAACAGGAAGTAAACTAGTAATGGTCGCGAGTGATCGCCGTTATTTTATCGATCATACACCTTTATCACATTAAATTCAAAATATCGGACATAAGTGATTTTAAGCAGAATTATCGAGCACCTACCACCACGAAATTACAAGAAGCTGCAAGTCCTTCAGCCGACGACTGTTACCTGCCGGCCGGCCAACGGTGGAAGTTAAAACGAAGGCACTTATTATCTCTCCAAAATTTACCGCAGTCCTATTTTTCTCTCTTGAGCTGAGTTGTAAATTCAACTCCAAACAAAAACAACGACTATGCCTCATTTGGGGCTCCTCCTAGCCTCTTATTTCACGACTTGTTCGATTGCTGGAACACTTCACCCCTTCCAACCTGAAGCCAAACTGCGTGTTGGATATGTCATCTCTCTCTTCCAGTTGTTTCTCCAGTCTGGCTTCTAGGGAATGCTCGTAGAGAATTCCTGGAGTGTTGTGTGGCACATGGGTCTTCTCTTTCGACAATGTGCGTCATCATTGGGAATGAGAACCACGCGTGCTTTCTTCCATCCTTCTGGAAATGCCCTTTCTACCAGTAATGTATACATAACTGCTAGATGATTTTCAGGAAAAGTCCCAAAAGCTTATTCAATAACTTCAATGGGAATTCCATTCGGGCCTGGTGCCTTTCTCATTTTTATTTTATCCCTCTTCGATGGAGTATTAAGAAGGTTAACAAAGGCTTCAGATTTCCATCATGGAGAAAATTTTTCTCCTGGGGGCCTGCGGCGAGAAAGCAATTCCTTTCTTGCTTGCCTACATGTTCTCGTCTAAGTCGTCAGGTTCTTTAAGCTGTTTTATCTTGACCAAACTTCCCTCTACTGCTCCTGTGCCCGTTCAATAGCTCTTCTGAGTTCATTAACGTCCATTATGCTGAGGAGCGATAACATATTCTTGAAATCTTCCTTAATGAAGACATTTTGCTCCCGCCTTGGTTGCACCTTTCTCATCGACTCCAACTTCACTTCATAGAAGATGAGCCTGTGGAGACTCATGAACACCTGACAGGAGACCTCCCAATTAACCATCTTCCTCGATATTTCCTCTGTCGATGAAGTTATATCTATGAAGGAAGTCTGTGTCCCCCTCACGAAAGACAGAGTATTTACTTCGTTACAGACCTGTTCAGTAACTTAATTACTTCACTACGACACTGGCTCGATTTCGAAAACAGTACTTTGTAATTATCTTTCTACTTATATAGGGAAAAATTCTCAAATATCACCTATAAAATCATCATGGTTACTCACCTCTTGTTTGTGTTCATTATCACGTATTAGTTACTGACAATGTTACGTACGCTAATGAATTTTTGTGTATAATAGTACGTAGTATTATAATCATAATATGGATTATTACCATTCAACATAATTTCATACCTTACTGAAATTAAATTAACCGAGCTTCTCAATTCATTTCGAGTCCGGCCCTTGAATCTCCATTCACGTAACCCTTGGATGGATTACAATTTCAAAATTCCAGTGGAGCTGTCCTAGTCAGTCCTCCATCCAATCCTTATTGGTTGAACCTAGCTGACCGATCGATACTTGAGAAATAACAAAAATTACCAATGGCCCTATGTTTGAGAAATAATTTGAATTTTTTTTTCCATTACAGAATCCAGACAGGTTGATATCAATATTTTGAACAATGTATCTTTTACTTTCGGGTGATTCAAGAGAACTCACCTTTACGTACATGATAATTAAACAATGGTTTTGGAACCTTAGGTGTGAAATTTGAAACTTTTTCAAAGATCAATACGCGTTTCGCTAACAAAATCAGTGTCTTCAGAGGAAGAAAACAGATACTGAGTACCAGATATTGATATCTATAGAAGTTTCACATTCACATGCCAAACGCCTATTACTTTTTAAACGACTTCCGACATGATCCTGCAAACAGTAAAAAGTCTTAAAGGGTGTCTATGGATTTCATTGTCTCGATGGAAAATTTCATGAGAGATTCCTGAAACAATGATTACAAACCCGCAAAATTCATTTCGCTATACAATAGCCTAGGGTGAGACTTCCTCTCTATCATTGAGTTTCCGAAGATTATTGTTCTGAAAATCATTTCCAATTTGAATAGAAAGCAGCACCAAACTCTGTAAATAACTTTGCGACCTCATTTCCTTCAAAACCATTGTTGACAACCCTCTAGCCCCTACCTAAATGAAGAATTTAATTTTCCGAATAGTTTCCGGTGTGATGAACATAGCGTTCGCTTTATAAATACAATCAATATCTGAAATATTCGCATGAATGGTTGCTTTATAGTAAAAACGAATAAAGATAAAAGTTATTTCACTATTATTGCAGCTCTGACAAAGAAATCTTTTTCGATTGCTTTTAATTCCATTCTGCTAGTAAAAACTCGAACTTGTTGCATTATTCAACTTTCCATAATAGCAGAAGTTTAAGACTATCACTTTGTGAGGGAACAATTATTATACAACTGGGTAGTTAGTCCGATGATTTGCGATCATTATAGTTTCATTAGTTGTTTTCCAGGAAAATCAGAAGTGAAATGTCGACTGAGAGGAAATACTTATTCAGTTGGTATTTTAATTATATGCAAACGAGTCCATACTCTTCACATAAAAGATTCTATTTCTGAATATTAATAACGATATATCAGTCAAAGTAGCTGAATTTGATATCATCATAGTGAAATATGAACTATTATCTATTTTCCTCCATGTTGTTTGAAGATACAGTGTCTGCCAGAAAGTGTGCACATTGTTTTTTTATCAATATTGATTATTCCAAAATTCAGTTTTTTATAACTGTAGTTATTTTTTATGCTTCTTTATCGTAAACAAAGGACTCGAAAGAAGTATCCAGATGAAAGAAAAAAAATCATAAGCATTAATGAAATGAATTGATTGGCGAAAAATTCTAGTGAGCTATTGAATTTTGTGGAAAAAATACAGGAAGCAATTTCACAATTCTAAATGAAATGGATTGTCGAATAAAAAATATTAAATATTTTTCCCAATGTGAATGGTTCGATATTTTGAAGAATATAAGAATAATTGCTGACTAACTAGCAAAGGGAGAATCCAGCACAATTATTCTTGGGTCAGAGCATGAAATAGAATTGAGAAAATGGAGATTCCTGAAGAGTAAACGAAAACCATCGTTGTTAAATGGAAAAAATTGAAAATGAGAGTTATTAGATTATTATATTTTGATACTGATAGTGAAACATGATAATAAATGAGCACTTTCATGAACTCGAATGGAATTGAAACATTCAAACATTATCACGAATATCAAAACAGTTCCAAGTTCAGAATACACGCGATATTTTCTCTGCCAGGACTGCAATTGTCTCCCTCACAATAAGGTTAGAATTTTGATACAAGTCATTACAGTTCCATCTGTCAAATGGCTTTCCTAGATGAGATTCCTCGTCTTTTTCCGTTTAGGTTTTTACATTAATTTTTTTCCAAAATCATTCATTAGAATTTTCAGATTGAGATTTGGACGATTCAAGGAAATTATTTTGTTCGGGTTCATTTCTCAAGTTCACCTCCATGATATAACTATGGAGAATGGGAATAAGGATTTAAATGGACAGGACAGGAGATGAGAATTAACATTAACTTTGAATTTTTGAAGTTTGTTTACTTCAGGAAAAAACTCCCTCGATAAGAATTTCCAAAGTGCAGCTGTTCTATGGGAATAATATACTTGAACAAGAGAGGTTCGACAGGTCTACAAGCTCACAACAGTGATGTGGGAATTCTGTACACGTCGCGTTATCCGTGTTGATACTGCGAAGGGTGGAACGTTTGACTCCAATTCAGAAGAGCACCGACCGTGGAAATATCTATAGAAGAGAGACTAGTCCTGCCCCTACTACGATGTTCCAACGAAGTGTGCGAGTCCGTGAGCGAATTACCAACAAGACGGATTGATTCTTCCGGAATAGAATCAAGAAATTCATTTGGATATTGTGTTGCCGAGCTTAGGTATTGTATGAATTAGATTATATATATATATATATATATATATATAATATATATATATATATATATATATATATATATATATATATAAATGGTACATATACGTAAATGCCCAAACAATTTGAATAAAATATCAGAGATTCAAAATTTAAGTAGAATTTACAATTACATTTTAACTTTCGATCAATGATTTGTATATAGTTGATATTCTTTACAACTCAACTGTAATTTAAACTCTATAGGTAGATTTCCAAATATTCTTTTCATATCTTTAACAAGCAGTCTGACAAATGTCAATATTTCACTGACAATTTTACAACTTCATTTTAAAATGTTCTTATGTATTTTATTTAGCCAGTTTATTTCATAATCTTACTCCGATGAGTCCTACCATCATATATTGTATCACATTCAAACCCATTTACTTTGTGGACAATCTTGAAAAAGGAAATAAATTTTCCGAAAGCTCGAATACTCAGAAAATAGTATATAAAAGGTACCTTTATCCTGATCAATATAGTCAAATCAAACACCACTTTACTATATATATATATATATATATATATATAGTAGTTGATTGGTTATTGGGATTTGGATTCTTTTGGGAAAATAATAAAGTCGTCACTTTATTTGTATACAAAACGTTTCGCCCCTGGCCAGCGGCTTTTTCAATTGTTTATTAAAAATTTTTTTTCCATAGCTATATATATATATATATATATATAGTAGTTGATTGGTTATTGGGATTTGGATTCTTTTGGGAAAATAATAAAGTCGTCACTTTATTTGTATACAAAACGTTTCGCCCCTGGCCAGGGGCTTTTTCAATTGTTTATTAAAAATTTTTTTTCCATAGCTACATGGACGGTTTTCTGTGAGAAAATGCACATTTTATTTCTGTTTTTTTTTTATCTTTTCAAAAGCATACATTTGTTGATTGTTAATAACCTTTGTACGTACCTTGCCTAACATTATTGATAATATATCTCATAGTGAAGATGGTTGGATGTATTTCGGTAGTATATTCATTTGAATCTGCATTTGTGTTTAGCTATATTATAATTTTTGATTTTCGATATTTCTATAATTTTGTATCTCTTGTATGGTTAGTGAAGGAGTGTTGTTCTCGTGTAAATGGCGGCGCAAGAATCTTTTGTGAATGTGTGGAATTTCGGTGATTGAACGGAGATGAGGACGGATATGACATATTTATGTACTGGAATTTGATTTGTTCAGTGTTAATATCTTCGCGCATGTGTATTAATTTTTTTTTTCTTTTGTGAATTGGGTTTTGTTTGGGGAAAATGGGTGTTGTTGATGAGGGATGTACTTAGTATAAATGGTCACAGAATTGTGTGGTAAATTTGACTTAAGTTGTTTATGTCTCGTATGTCATTCATTGTGTTAGGATTTTCCTTAATATAAATCATTTCTCTAACGTTTCTTTTGTTGAGGTTTGGTTCATAAGCTAAAATTTTGGTTTCTGAAAAATTGGGGTTGTGGTTGTCTTGTATGATGTGTTTATTTTAATCATCAACAACACCCTTTTCCCCCAAACAAAACCCAATTCACAAAGGAGAAAAAAAAAATCAAATACACATGCGCGCAGATATTAACACTGAAAAAATCAAATTCCAGTACATAAGTATGTCATATCCATCCTCATCTCCGTTCAATCACCGAAATTCCACACATTCACAAAAGATTCTTGCGCCGCCATTAACACGAGAACAACACTCCTTCACTAACCATACAAGAGATACAAACTTATAGAAATATCGAAAACATGGTCAAAAATCATAATATAGCTAAACACAAATGCAGATTCAAATAAATATACCGAAATACATCCAACCATCCAACTGTGGGATATATTATCAATAATGTTAGGCAAGGTACGTACAAAGGTTATTAACAATCAACAAATGTATGCTTTTGGAAAGATAGAAAAAAAAACAGAAATGAAATGTGCATTCTCTTACAGAAAACTGTCCATGTATCAATGTAACAATTGAAAAAGCCACTGGCCAGGGGCGAAACGTTTCGTATACAAATAAAGTGAAGACTTTGTCATTTTCCCAAAAGAATCCAAATCCCAAGAACCAACTACCAAATCAAACAGGATTCAAGAACCTACCAAAACCTAATATATATATATATATATATATATATATATATATATATATATATATATATATATATATATATATATATATATATATATATATATATATATATATATCGGAATTGATCTTATGATCTTATTGATCTTATGATAAACCGTCTGTGTAGTCTCGCCCACAATTCCCACAACAAAATTAATTTAATTTGCATCGTTTCCTTTCTGGTATGGTCCTGCTTCCCCAAGATAGGAAAAACTGTTGAGATACAAAAGTTTCAGTCAACTCATAAAAAACTTCCCGAGATAATTTTCAATTTGAATATTTAAATTTCTACTTAATGCACACCCAGGTGACGCCAGTATTCCAAAAGGAAAAGTTTTTTCGGAATCACCTAATATACCTCAATGGAATTAATGACCGTAGCCAGCTGACGACGGGAAAGTTTTTTTATTCAATTATTTACCCATGAGAGAGACGCCACTGCTGCGTAATTTCTGATCTATGTTTATGTACACTCACTGAATGGTGTGGAAAGCAGGGTAGTTGAGAATTTAAATTTATTTGTGATTCTATAAAACGGTGATTATTTTACGGCGTGTATTCCTACCGTGAAAAACTGGTGTTTACGTTGAATCGTTTTGCAAAATGTATTAATATTTCTCTTTGAACAGGGTTTTCTGTTTTCAATAAAAATGCTTCCCCATATCTCGTTGTTGATAGTATAATTTCAATCAACTCTGGGCAGTTGGATAAGTAATGTCATTTTTTGTTGCCTTCCTTCATACTGTTTATTGAATTGAAATGGTTTATATATCCATATATTATTACATGATTTAATTTCGAAGAATCACGTAATCTAATGGGGAAGGAAGAGTTGATTAACATATTCTCGTAGTGGGTTTGTAACCGACCACTTTCTGGAGATCCTCCCCCTCAACATCTCATGCTGCTTATGTAATTTTCTATAATATGAAGAAATGAGATATGCCAATACAGGGTACTACAAACAGTTATGTGAAGGTTCTCAACGAGTGTTTTTGTGATCGAAATCGATTTATTTTCCATCAAAAACATGGGGTTGAAAATTTCCGAAATGATTTTTTGTCAATTCCCGAACCGAAATCTGATGGATAAAAACACTTGACATAGTCAGTGGGCATACTTGAAGACTGGCGTTAAATCAAATCTTCTTTCGAACAATCTGTTCAGGCCAGTCTCAAATTACCTACACAGTAGGTTTCGGCTGGCACCTGTCAGAAAACAACTACTCCCCTGGCTAATACCACGAAGGGCATTGAATTATATCCGACCAGGTGCCAGTGCAGGTTTCTTCACAGAAGTAAATCCTGCATTTGCTTTCGTCGATACAAATGAAGGAATTGATTTTCAATTATAGGGACGGACACACTTGCAGACCGGTTTCGGGCTATTTGGCCACTCGTCAGTGCATGGCAGTGCCATCATCAACATAAAGTCGATGATTTCCCATAATTAAAAATCAAACTCCTACACGAGTATCAAGCCCCGGCCAAAGCTGATGCGAACAGCGAAGTTGTTACGCCATCTACCAATGGACGAGGTATTCCAAAAGCAAACCGAATATGCCCATTCCTTCTGCGAGGAAAATGTAAAAACACTTGACATAGTCAGTGGGCATACTTGAAGACTGGCGTTAAATCAAATCTTCTTTCGAACAATCTGTTCAGGCCAGTCTCAAATTACCTACACGGTAGGTTTCGGCTGGCACCCGTCAGAAAACAACTACTCCCCTGGCTAATACCACGAAGGGCATTGAATTATATCCGACCAGGTGCCAGTGCAGGTTTCTTCACAGAAGTAAATCCTGCATTTGCTTTCGTCGATACAAATGAAGGAATTGATTTTCAATTATAGGGACGGACACACTTGCAGACCGGTTTCGGGCTATTTGGCCACTCGTAAGTGCAAGGCAGTGCCATCATCAACATAAAGTCGATGATTTCCCATAATTAAAAATCAAACTCCTACACGAGTATCAAGCCCCGGCCAAAGCTGATGCGAACAACGAAGTTGTTACGCCATCTACCAATGGACGAGGTATTCCAAAAGCAAACCGAATACGCCCATTCCTCCTGCGAGGAAAATGTGAAAACACTTGACATAGTCAGTGGGCATACTTGAAGACTGGCGTTAAATCAAATCTTCTTTCGAACAATCTGTTCAATGATGATGGCACTGCCTTGCACTGACGAGTGGCCAAATAGCCCGAAACCGGTCTGCAAGTGTGTCCGTCCTTATAATTGAAAATCAATTCCTTCATTTGTATCGACGAAAGCAAATGCAGGATTTACTTCTGTGAAGAAACCTGCACTGGCACCTGGTCGGATATAATTCAATGCCCTTCGTGGTATTAGCCAGGGGAGTAGTTGTTTTCTGACGGGTGCCAGCCGAAACCTACTGTGTAGGTTATTTGAGACTGGCCTGAACAGATTGTTCGAAAGAAGATCTGATGGATAATGTTTTCTGTATGATTCTTTTAACATTTTGCTATTTTAGAAAATCGGCTCATCTCTAGTACGTCCTCAGATATATGTGTATATCTATGGGAAATTTCTACATATAAAGGGGGTAGTATACAATAAAATTTCACTCACCAGGTTGATATTTCATTCTCATATACATTACCTATAAGTATTCATGAGACTAAATATGTCATCGAAATGCTAATGAACCAGGTGAAAATTAACTGTTTCGATGATGTTCAATGCGTTTAGTGAGAAAGTTCCGCCATACATCAAAACAAGTTTGTCTGGCTTCAGGAATAAAATGTTATTCTGGTAAGCAATATTTCATTGCGAACTACTTTCCGTTAAAAGCCATCGACTTACTTCAAGTTTCGTAGCTTTGATATACCAAAAAGGGACTTCTTTAATATGATTCAACGCCAGCCCCGCCATATAGACAATGAAGTAGCTGTTTCTGATAGAGTCTTTTTTCCTTGCTGGGTAGCAACAAAAATGTTAGGTTTCATGAGCAGGACTACAAGAGATTTTACGAATGTATATTCTATAAAAACTCTTTATTTTATAATGGTAAGGTCAATCTTAGAATACTGTACTTGTGTTTGGTCACCACTATACGAGCTGCATATAAACAACTTCAAAAAAGTTCAGAATAAGTTTCTGAAGTATTTAGCTTTCAAATTAAACATGCCAGTTACCGACCATTCACCATCTGAAATTCGTATGACATCTGGATTACAAACACTTAGAACACGTAGAGTATACGCAGATATAAAATTTCCCCATAAAATAATCAATTCCAAAATCAATTGTCCTTCTCTTCTTTCTCAAGTAAATTTTCATGTGCCCTCACGTAACACACGGAATACGCAAACTTTCTCACCTGATTTTCACAGGTGTAATTATGGCAAGCATTCAGCCTTATCAAGAATTATCTCAAATGGTAACAGTGTGAAATTTGATCTGTTCAATGAAACTGAAGGTACGCTTCGAAATAGATTGAGGCTCATTGATTGATTTTTTGAATTGCAAATCATTTCTTTATATGCTCATTACTTAATAATGTTGTCAAATTGTAAGTCTTATCTTCTTTATACTTTTTGTTATTTCTTCACTAATATTAGTAACTATTGTTAAGTTTACGAATTTAGGTTAATTCTAGTGTTAACAATCTCACGATGTGTAAACTTGTATTATACAAATTGGGTGTTACCCGTTAATAAATAAATAAATAAATAAATTCCTGTATGTTCCTGAATCATATTCACATATCAAAAGGAAATGTATTATTTTTAATTATTATTTTTTTGATGAAAGTTTTGTTTTTTTTTCACATTGGTTGAGAAAAATGTTCATATATTCATTCGAAACATATCAATAACTGGAAAAGGGAGAGGTGAAAATAACCTTCCTGTAGTTGCTTGAATTTTGGAATCTACAGCAATCTGAAAAAATAAAAATAAAATCAAAATTTGAATCTGAGTGCCTACCATTCCACATTTTTAGATATTATAATAATAATTATTCTTATTATTCTCTGATCGTGGCATGTTACAAACGAATGGACTGAGGAAAAAATTGATCTACAAAAGGGAATGGCTTTCAGAACAACACTCAAAAACCATATTCGATCACTGGAAATTTCATATTCCTCTCCATACATCAATATCCTGATTTCTAGCTTAGTAGAATCCTAATATTCGGGAAGTACATCTCAAATTCTTATTTGGAAAAGATACTGTTTGAAAGTCATCATTTTGTGTTTGATGAATTGGTTCTCATAGTTTTCAATTTTTCATCCTACCACGATTTGGAAAGATAAGAATAATGAGTATTGAAACATATACTATTGTAAAAAAAAAACAATTGAAGAAGCAAGTGGAAGAAGGAGTTATTTTACAAATATGACTTTATGATAAAGCTTGATCAATAAATACTAGACTGTGCTTAATTTTTTTGGTCTGTAGCTTTTTGCTATCATACCGTTTTTTGATAAAAATCCCAATTTATACGTATATAAACCCTTTTGCATTTCCTGGCATGAAAGTAATAAATGAAATAAAAAAATGAAGAATATTTTTTTATATAGAAATTCACACGGAAGGGGATCCCTGTAATGTTAATGCACGTAAGAACACCGCGTGAATCAAGGGACACAAGATACGAATTAACATTCACTTTGAATTTTTGAAGTTTGCAAGCCTAAGGAAAATCCTCTTTCGGCAAGGAGTTCCAAAGCTCAGCTGGAATATCGAAAAAAGTTCCCTGAGCAAGAGAGGTTCGACAGGTCTACAAATTCACAACAAATGGGTGGGAATTATGTACTCGTCGAGTCATCTGTGTAGATATTGCCAAGGGTGGAACGATTGATAACAATTCAGAAGAGCACCGACCGTGAAAATATCTATAGAAGAGAGACAAATCTTCGACCCTCCTACGATGTTCCAATGAAGTGAGCGAGACGAATTGTCTTTCTCTGAATTGAATCGAGAAGACGTAATGAATATTTTGGTGCCGAGCTCCACACATAAGAACTGTATTTCAATACAGGTCGTATCTGAGCCTTGTAGATCATTAGAAGCTGACGAGAAGTGAAGTATTTCTTCGCACGGAATAGAAATCAAAGTTTCTGGGAAGCACCTTTAGCAATCGATCTCACATGGTTTTCCCATGAGAGATTATCACTGATCGTAATTCCTACCATCGAGATACTTGACTTTGTAGGAGTAGTTACTCCTGACATCTTAATACTAGATGATGATTGATCGGCTTTTTTTGAGAAGAGACATGCCTGGGTTCTCGTAGCATTAAATTCCACCAAGTTCATATTACCCTATTCTATCATTTCACCAAGTCGTCGTTGATTTAATTGACGTGAATTTTTCTTTGAATTTCTGTTTTTCGAGCTGGTATGGGGACTCTGGAGGAAAAACTGGGAAGAACAGTACTGTGGCCGCAAAACTATGTATTGAACAAGATGTGTTGTCGAGTAAATCATTGATATGAAGCAGAACCAAAGTGGGCGCCAGAACTGAACCTTGTGGAACACCTGCATTAATTGGAAGAATATCAGATGATACTCCATCAACAACCACATACAGAGTACTATCAGACAAGAAACTCTTCAACAAAGCACACAACTGAGGAGGCAAACCATAGGACGACAGTTTGGAAAATAGACTCCGATGCCAAACTCGAACAGACGCTTTTGGAATATCGAGTGCAATAGCTATCGTTTCTCCGACTTTCTCGATTGAATGCTGCCAAATATGAGAAAAATAAGCCAATAAGTCACTGGTTTATCTTTGATGGCAAAATCCGTATTGTCGATCTTTACTTACTCCTGATTTCTCTAAATATTATATAAGCTTTATATTGATTGCTTTTTTCATGACTTTGGAAATGATCGAAAGCAATGCAATTGGTCTATAATTACAACGTGAAGTTTTCTTCCCTTTCTTAGGAACTGGCTGACCTCTCGCTGTCCTCCAGGAGAAATACCCCACAAGTAATGTGAAAGGTTGAATAATTCGCAAAGTACTGGTGTCAATTCGGGGACACATGCTTTCAGAACAATTGCTGGGATTCCATTAGAACTGCAAGCCTTATTCGTCTTCAGGTCCATTGGAATATTTCTCATATTTTCTTGGTGAAATATTATCTCAGACATATGATTGTCGACAGGCGTGATATTCAGGGGATCTTTTCCCGATGAGTTCAGAGTAGAATTTCCAGCAAACATATTCGCAAATATATTTGCTTCTTGTTTTGCAGTGGTGGCTTGTGATCCATCTTCATTCGAAGACCATCCCAGTTCGCTGATTTGTAATGTCAGGCACGACGTGCGAGTAACTTACCACTCTTTGGAACCAAATACGAACAAGTTGTTGAAGTCGAATTGTGATCAGAATTACCCAAGGCGAAGTGAATTTTGATCTGATGAATATCAGGATGAGTAGTAAGAGTCCAGTGTATTGGCAAATTGGTTATTCGTATCAGGATTAAGAGGTGGTTGTTCGATGAGTTGTTCCAGAACTTTAGTTAGAGCAAATGCCTCTGCCTGTCGTCCTCTTTCATTTGTTCTATTCGAGAATTTGAGCCATGGAGAATTTTGTACATTGAAATCACCCAATATGGTGACCTCAGCAGTTGAATGGTTTTCTTTGGTGAAGTCGATTTTTTCCAATAGAAATTCGAATAGTCTGTCAGAAGAGTCATTGTTAGGTAATAAATGAAGACAACAGGCAAACTTCGTTTGTTGATGATTGACCAGCTTAAACCACATCACGTCAAAATCTCATGGTTCCAGCCCTTTTTCGCGTTGGCACGATGAATCATTCCTAGAGTATAGACAAACACTACCTGTGAAACGAAAGCGAGAATAGAAATCATAACCTGGATAAGGCATGTGTACATTATTCGTGTACGAATTGACCTGTTTCAGTTAGAATAAGAATTTCAGGTTTTTCGGGGTTGCAGATGGTGAAGCACTTCATTGATATTTTTATTCATACCACGAATATTACAGTAATAAATTCTCAATGAAACCATCTTCCATCTAGGTTATCCTTTTAGTCGCCTTCTACGACAGGCAGAATCGTCTTCAGGGCTATTCTAATCCGACCCCATACAGAGACATTTTCGAAGATGATGATGATTGCTGTGTAAAATTCCATAGGCTGCTTACAACTTCTGCACTCCTCCTACTGGCAACATCATCGGTTCAGGTTTACATTATCGATTGGTGACCCTCAGTGTTGATGCAGTGCATGCTCAAATTATTGAAGCAGATTTGTCATAGAAAGGCCTTGAATTGGTTATTTTGGGCAGAGGTATTGACTGCAGCAGATCAACCGTTATGTGGCATTCATTTTCTTCGTTCGATGCTCTTTCACGGTCCTTGGTCATCAAGTCAAGCCCAATTTCACTTTATCTTTGTGTTCTTCAGTGGATTGTACAGAGTCGCATTTGCTGCAGGTAAAACTTTTCGGACTGCTGAACGACAAATTGAACATAGTGGTGAAAATTCGTATGTTGTTTTAACAAAGAATTTTCTGGCATGTTCTGCTCCTTACAGTCTTCATCTATATATGAGTGACATGTTCATATTTGAGACCAGTTATCTTTTATGTGAATTACTGTTACAGGAATAATGTTATTGTTCTGTAGGAAATTCATTAATATGCGAGATAATGACTTGCTCTACTGCCTCACTCATTTTGTGTGGCCTCTTCATTTGTCGACGCCGTTTACCTGGGAATTGAGCTCATTGTCCAGTTTTTAGTTCTTGATAATGTCGACTTTTTTACGGCTGCTTTGATATACTTATAAGAATGAGACTTCTGCTCAACAGAATTTTGCCCCAGAGGTGATTTAAATAATGAGGCATATTTGGAGTTCACATCAAGATTCAGTACTGAATGCTTCAGTGCATGAACAGCCTGAGCAAATGGTTTTAGGAGCTACAATATTCCCTTCATTTGAAATATAACTCTGTCCCCTGTCTCTGCAGAGCTTCGCCGCACGTCTTTTTCACGAATTTGGGTTTTTGTTTCGTATCTTTGAAAATCTTGGTTGTATAGAAAATGTTTTGTTTCTTCATGTACCTTCAGTAATGATATCCTGTACACTCTTCTAAATTCCTTTACCATCTGTAGTATATGAGGGTGATTATGTAATTGACCAGGAGGTGAAACATAATATGATTCAGTCTGTATCGGGCAACCGGAGTGTGAAGAAGTGATAATAAAGTCTGAGAGAGTGTTAAAGAGTTTTATTGAAATATTACATTGGCGACGAGTGAAAAGTGATCTAAGAAAAAAAAAGTGCTAGTGGAAACACAGGAAATAAAAATCGGGTAGGAAAGTAAGTGCAACAATATCAAATTTATTCTAGTTCAATGAATCCTATCATACGAAACTTAGATTGATAGTTAGAATTTGATTGTTCAATTGATTTTTATATTCTACAAGGTGCTTGTAAATAAAGATTTGAGGAAAATACCGTTCGAAACAAATAAGACAGAATGCATAGGTGAATTTGGTTTAATACGACAGATATTCAAGTAGTTCAGAGAGTCGAAAAGGTTCTCGAAAATGAGTCATATGACTCAGCAAGTCAGTGGCTTGGTTAAACAAATATGCTGAAAGGCTTAGTGAGTCTGAACAGCTCAGAAAATGGGTCAAAGGACTCAACAAGTCAATTTGACTTGGTAAACAAATAAGCTGAAAGGCTTAGTGAGTGTAAACAGCTCAGAAAATGGGTCAAAGGACTCAACAAGTCAGTTTGACTTGGTTAACAAATAAGTCGAGAGGCTTAGAGAGTCGAAACGGCTCTGGAATAAAAATGAGACATAGAACTCAGCAAGCCAACTTGGCTTGGTCGAACAAATAAGCGGAAAAGCTTAAAGAGTCGAAAAAGTTCTGAAGGAAAATGAGTCATATGACTCAGCAAGTCTATTTGGCTTGGGTAAACAAATAATCCGAACGGCTTAGAAGGTTGAAACGGCTCTGGAGAAAAAAGTGAGTCATAGAACTCGGCAAGTCAATCTAGCTCAGTTGAACAAAAAGGGTTAGTGAGTGGGTCAGTAGTCGAATCAGAGAGGTCTCTTTGTAGGGTGTGACCCGGCTAGTGAATCATTTCGGTTCAGCAAGACAAATACTGGGGACGACAAATGAAATAAAATAGTTTTTCGAATTTCAGAGATGGCCAGTATGACAGGCGTTGAGCAATTCCAATGTGAAGGCGATCCATTTTCGCTTGCAGCAAGATGGGAGAAGTGGAAGAGAGCACTAGGAATTTACCTAGCCGCCTCTGACGTAACTGATGCAGTAAAGAAGCGGGCCATTCTTCTGCATTCGGGTGGAATAGGGCTACAAGAAATATTCTTCACCTTGCCAGGAGCAGAAGTCGATGCAACTTTGGAAGAGAACCTGGGAGTAGATGTCTTCACGGTAGCTATAAAAAAACTGGACGAATATTTTATGCCAAAGCAAAGCAAATTATTTGAAAGATATACTTTCCGATTGATGAACCAGGCAAATGATGAGAAATTTGACAAGTTTTTAGTGCGATTGAGGCCTCAGGCAGGGAAATGTCAGTTCATTAATGAAGAACATCTTATTGATCAGATAACTGAAAAATGTAAATCAAAAGAGCTGAGGAGGAAAATATTGTCATTGGGGGATAACATAACACTAAATGATATTATATTCGAGGCAAATGCGTTGGAGTCTGTGAATCGGCAAATGGAAAAATTTGAAAATAATGAGAAAAATTTGCCCAGCACTAGCGATATAAATGAAATACAAACAAAAACAAAACAGTTTTTCAAAAAGCAAGGAAAGGCCGGGTGCTCTAGATGTGGTAATCCTCGTCATGACTCACAGGATCCAAACTGCCCAGCAATAAAATCAATTTGTCATAAATGTAACTTATTGGCCACTATAAAAATTGTTGTAGATCTAAAAGAAAAAGTTCATTTCCTCGGGAGCACGAATCAAAAAAAAATATACAAAAAAATCTAATTCACTCAATAAAATAGATAGCGACACTGAGGAGGTGGACTATATTTTTCACCTTGATGAAGATACTACCATCTCATGTGAAGTAGGGGGTATCGTAATACCCATGATTGTGGACTCAGGTAGTAGAAACAACATTATAGACGGAAAAACATGGGAAAAACTAAAATTAAATAAAATTAAGGTAAAAAGCCAAAAGAAAGAGGTAGACAAAAAGCTCGTTGCTTACGCGAGTAATAAGCCATTAGAAATATTGGGGTGTTTCGAAGCTGAGATTAAAGCTAACAACAAAAAAGAAGACGCTTTGTTTTATGTCATAAAAAACGGCACTAAATGTCTACTTGGAAAAGAAACAGCTACTTCACTTGGGATACTAGAGATACATATCAATGTAAACTGTTTGACTTCCCCATTTCCTAAGTTCAAAGATATTTTAGTGGATATACCAATTGATGAAAACATTCAACCAGTTGCTCAGCCATACAGAAGGATACCTATACCTTTAGAAACAAAAGTCGAAGATGCCCTACGAGATCTTTTAGAGGGTGATATAATTGAGGAAGTAAATGAGCCGTCAAAATGGATATCCCCTATTGTACCCGTACTTAAAGAGAATGGGGAGGTCCGCATTTGCATTGATATGCGACATGCCAATCAAGCAATAGCTCGCGAAAATCATCCATTACCAACTATGGAGTTATTAGTACCGCAGTTACGGAAAGCCGCGCGATTTTCTCGCCTGGATATAAAAAATGCGTTCCATCAGGTGGAAATATCAGAAAAGTCGCGATTTATCACTACATTCATTACTAAAAGAGGTCTTTTCAGGTATAAACGGCTTATGTTTGGTATCACTTGTGCCCCGGAGATTTTCCAAAAAATTATGGAGGAAATTTTGATCGACTGTCAAGGTACTATTAACTTCATAGACGATATAATGGTTTTTGGTGAGAATGAAAACCAGCATAACCAGAGATTGAAAAAGACGCTAGATACACTCAGGCATTTTAATGTATTACTTAATGAAAAGAAGTGTCAATAAAACATGCAGTCTATCACGTTTCTTGGTCATATTCTTTCAGCCAACGGAATAAAACCGTTGGATGCCCATATGAACGTGATAAAGAATTTTCGTCCAACCAAAACGGTAGAAGAACTGCAGAGCTTCTTGGGTTTGGTTATTTTCGTGGGGAAATGGATACCTCATCTGGCAACATTGACCGAACCCCTAAGGAAACTCTTGCGATTAAAACTGGGGAAAAATGCAAACATCGAACGCCACTGGAGCCACGAACAAAAAGAATCCTTTACTAAGCTGAAAAATTCACTCTCGAGTGACTCAGTTTTAGGGTACTATGATCCTAAGGACCGGACCCAGGTTATCGCTGACGCTAGTCCCGTAGGATTGGGAGCTGTTCTCATTCAATTTGACAACAGAGGCCCTAGAGTTATCGCTTATGCTAACAAAAGTTTGACGGATTGTGAGAGGCGATACTGTCAAACGGAAAAAGAAGCCCTTGCGTTAGTTTGGGCTGTCGAACACTTCAGGATATACCTATTTGGAAAAGACGGATTTGAACTCGTTACTGACCACAAGCCGCTAGAAACGATATTCGGACCTAAGTCTAAGCCTTGTGCAAGGATTGAACGTTGGGTTCTGAGGCTACAGTCTTTCAAATACAAAATAGTGTATCGCCCTGGCAAAGAAAATATCGCAGACTCACTATCCCGGCTGCATTCAGACTCAACACGTGATCAACCCTTCGAAAGAGAATTCATACATCAAATCGTTGAATACTCAAAGCCTATAGCAATTTCAGTGAAAGAACTCGAAAAAAAATCGAAAGAGGACCGGGAAATTCAGATGGTAAAACATGCACTGAGTGAAGGGAAATGGTTGAGTGGCACGGAAAGATACAAAATTTTTGAAAACGAACTTTGTTTCTACTCGAATATATTATTACGCAGTGATAGAATAGTCATTCCGGAGGCGCTAAGGAAGCGTGTTTCGGAGTTGGCACACGAAGGTCACCCAGGAAATGTAGCTATGAAGAAACGTCTCCGTACTAAAGTTTGGTGGCCAAGAGTAGACAGCGAGGCTGAAAAATTTGTTCTAGAATGCAGAGAATGTACCCTAGTGTCCGCTCCAAATCCACCAGAACCTATGAAGAGGCGTCAGTTACCATCGAGTCCCTGGGTAGATATCGCCATTGATTTCATGGGACCTCTTCCGAGCAACGAATATCTATTGGTGATTGTAGACTATTATAGCCGTTATAAGGAAATCAAAACCATGAATACCATAACCTCTACCAACACTATTGAAATCTTACAGGAAGTATTTTCAAGACTGGGTATACCAGAATCAATAACGGCTGACAACGGTAAACAGTTTTGTAGCCAAGAATTCAAAGACTTCTGCCGAGGTCACAATATAATTCTATTTCACACAATACCCTATTGGCCCCAACAGAACGGGGAAGTAGAGCGTCATACAGGGACATACTGAAAAGGCTAAAAATAAGTCAGATCAACAAGAAAAACTGGAGAACTGATTTACTCGAGTACCTAACGATGTATAACAGCACACCACATGCTACTACGGGAAAAACGCCTTCTGAATTATTTTTTCGGCGACGTTTTCGCGACAAACTACCTTGTTTACCAAGTTCATATATCACTCCCTCAGAGGTAATAGAAGAAGAAATAAGCGACCGAGATTTATGGGAGAAAGAAAAAGGGAAGGTATACGCAGATAGGAAAAGGAAAGCCCAACAAAGTGGACTTGAATGCGGGGACAAAGTATTCGTGAAAAACATCACGAAGGAAAATAAACTCACTCCTACGTTTGACCCTACTCCTCACACTATTACTAGTGAGCAGGGCGCAGATGTCGAGGTA
Source organism: Zygogramma bicolorata (assembly GCA_032362365.1). Classification (NCBI taxonomy): domain Eukaryota; kingdom Metazoa; phylum Arthropoda; class Insecta; order Coleoptera; family Chrysomelidae; genus Zygogramma; species Zygogramma bicolorata. The sequence goes on from JAVJAQ010003863.1 coordinate 249,836, forward strand.
AAATATAACGAGACCGGGCAAACTTATAGGAAAAATGTTGTCCACCTGAAGAAAATCGCGGGTGAATGGACAGTCACGAAACCCTCCTCCCGAGAGTAACATAATATTTGCTACTCTATTACAAAGAATGTTCATCTTCTTTATTTTTTTTTCTTCTTTCCGTTAATTACTCATATGGTTATTCTGGTACTGTTTTGTATTCTATCATAGAGATTAGGAAAGTATATTAGTTTTCTAGGTTAATATTAATATTTTGGTGGATTTTCAAATTTCTGTACAATTGCTATTTTGGTCGGATCCTATGTAATATGTATATATAATATAATTAGCATAGGTAATTACATTTATGAATTTGAGGCAGATATATTTACACGTTGAAAGAATATAGGATATGTGATGTTATAAAATCAGATGAGTATACTTTGAAATGGGTTATTTTGAATTTTCAAGAAAAAGATAGAGATGTAGTATATGAGGGTGATTATGTAATTGACCAGGAGGTGAAACATAATATGATTCAGTCTGTATCGGGCAACCGGAGTGTGAAGAAGTGATAATAAAGTCTGAGAGAGTGTTAAAGAGTTTTATTGAAATATTACACCATCAATTGCGGAAGTAGGATTCATTGTTATATTTATATCATCTTCCGCTTCTGATGCCGTCTGTGTATTTCCACTTCCTGGTTCTATCCGACATGGTTGAGAGAGATCTTCATCAGAATCACTTCCTGATTCGGATGAGTTTGGTTGGTAGTCATCATGAGCCCCGGAAAAAACTAAAACCGAAAATCATCGATGAATGTGGTATAGAACCGGTTCTGGTTTATTGTTTCGTTTGAGACATCAACATACAATGAACTGATCTAATCTGACCTAGTTATTATAAAATCACAGGTAAAAAAAATCTTTCAATTGATTCAACTGACCGGAAAATAAAACAAGTATAAAGTTGACTACAAAATAGTTTATACACCTACCATCACCTGGTACCGCAAAGAACTGTATAGGTATTATAATCTTGTTTGGTAGACAAGATTTGATACGACGCTATATATTCTTGTTTTCCTGTAAACGTTATCGAAAATTATAAATTGATTTTCAATCGTGCCATAGTATTTCTAATTCAACAAGCGAAGGAAAATATGTACTAACCGTCTTTTGTATAATGTTTTTTATAATTGCATTTCCTGAATGGAGTAAAACCAGATTTCTTATCAACATTATTAAATTTATCATACGATTCTAGCGCATTTTGTACCATTTTTTGTGCCTGAGACATTTCAATTTCGATTCGATAGTACTTTAGCCAAACGTTACTCAGTGAAATGTACGTACAGACTGGTCACTAACCACTATAACGGGTAAAAAATTATATTTTGACTCAATACGCTCAATACTCCGCACGTGGCACTGAAACTTATTATTGCCTAAAAAGGGGTTATGGTCACAACGACATGAAATATTATCGGAAAATATCACTTGACTTCACCTGCCCATTCAATTTTGAATCTACCGCGAAAAGTAGCTACGTAAATTAATAACAGGTTTTTAGGAATGGAACAAGTCTTATTAGTCAGCAATTCCTCATATATTCAGATTTTCTCGTCAAAAAAATTCAAGAACCATAATATTTCATAACACTTATTGTTATCCTCGCCGGGCCACCGTGCTGGGTAATCGCACGTTAAAAGGTAAGGCCTCGTTGATCCATTGCTCGCACAAGTTTCGAGCAACTTTTCGAGTTAAATTGGAAATATGCCTTTCTACACTTGTGGTAGGTTATGAACACAAATAAACTAAGAAGATTGTAAAAGATACTCAAAAGTATGGAAGTTTCTGTATGTCAACAATGCTGTTTTCATCTCATTCCAGTTCCAACTAGGTTTCGAGGTTTTGCTATATAACATTCAATACGAAATGATTTTCAGGTATATGAATATAAAATGATAATTATTGATATTGAATATTCTTATCTGTATCGACCACTCACACATTCTAAATTGAATCATATTATTCAAAATGGTACGCCCAAGGCTAGTACATAATTTTGGATAGAATGAAGTGGAGAACTACCAGGAAACAATTCTGAAAGTATTTCTGATGTTTGGACGTACAATATTGTATCAAAAATTTGAAGAAGTCCTGCAGGTACTAAATTGGGATCCTTTCAGAATGACCTCAGAGGTGAGATAAAACATTCTACACAATTTCCTTCCAATATTCGTGTTCAGCAGGAAATACAGAAATGGATGAGACACTCTTCGATCAACCCACTCTTCTACCCATGTGAATATTCATTTGTATGAATATATATTTCATGAACAATTGTTCACTCAGAAAGAGACGAGGTAGGCAGAACACTCTGCCGACCTCTTGACACTTTCAGGACTCCGTATTCTTCTTTTATTTGGAACGACATTGTGCTCATCGGAAAGTATGAAGTGCTCATATCATCACTAATGTGTACACAAACGTATTTATACAAAACGAGATATCCCCGACACGATATTGAAGTTAATAATCACGCCAAACCTCTTCAATAACTACGACACGTTACCGATTTATTAGTCATTTTCCCAAATACAGAATCCAACGCCCTCCGTTGATGATGGCCAACTTATTTATATTGTAGTCAATATTCCAGTGAGTTATTCAAACGTTTCTCAGTTGCAGCAATACTCGTGAAATATAATGGTAAGTTATGAGAAATGACTGACATGTTAAACGCATCCATTACAATGGAGTTGTTTAATTGCAAAACACACTCCAACTCCTACGTGGCTAATGATATTCACAAAAAATGACAGACACGTAATTCTTTGGAAACTTCACTAAATTCGTCTATTTGCAATCCTCAAGCCACAAAATTCATCCAAACTGAAGGAATTTTTTTCTGTTCATTTTGAAATTAATTGGAATTATTGAGTTTAATTAAATATTCCTGTCTCAAAAAATTGCTCACTTCAGCCTCGCTAGTTAATAATTAACTAATAATAATTAATAATTTACCATTTCTGTTTGTCATTTTTTTCTACCAATTACATTCTGTTCCATAAGAAGTACTATATTTCGAACACAATTAGCCAATTTTACATTCATGCCTTTCACTCTTCACTACTACAGAGATTTTTATGAGTTCATACAGTACCAGCATAGAAATATATTCTGAAATACTCCTAGCCAATTAGTATATAAACAAATATTCGTGAGGAAATCGATAATTCAATTCATTGCAATATTCACATGTATGTATGTATAATTATTATTATTACTCACTACAAAGTAATCATATACTGGTGACTAGGCATATCAAATATTTATCAGCTTCTCAGATACAGGACATGCTCAGGGTACAAGACACAATTACTGAAAGTGTAATGATTGATAAATCATCCATTCATCTCAAAATTCCAGTCAAAGTTACCATGGTGATGGGCTTTCGTTGTGAAATCTGCGAGTTCTCCTGTGGAAAAGTGCCTCACAAAACTATAAATCATTCGGAGTGATCATAGTCTTCATTGAAAACCTCATAATTATTTTGGAGAGTATAATTAGGTGAAACAAAGGATAGCAACTTTCTCAAAAATATATAAACTATGTGAAGTAACCGATAACAAAGTTATGGCATACTTTTATGTGATATTTTCTCATAAAACATCTGAAATTGAAATCATCATCTGAAAATCACTCAATCCAAGGTGTTGACAGTCTTTATTTTCTCAATTCGCTATGGAAGCAATTATGCAATTCTGAACGAAAAACCTTGATATCAGTTTTCTTTATGTCAAACTAGTTCGGAGGTTCTCAATCTTATATTTCCCACCGACCACTTTGAGAATAAATTATTTTTCAGTGCCCTCCAAAATTATCAACTTCAATAGATCTTGAAATACACAAAAGCACTGACACCTCAATTAAATAACAGCGTTACATGTGAGCCATATCATTCGGAGTTATTAAAACACGATTTTGGAATGTTCAGAAAAGTTCTCATATACACTAAAAAAACATTTCGAGTTAAATCTGAAACTGATCTGATGTGAAGGATGAATCTGATGACTTTTCAAAAGTTTGTTGATATCAGGCTCAAATTTCTTCAAAAATAACAGTAAGACATCGCGTTCAGTATCATGCAAACGATTATGGAAATGCAATCAAAAATCGTTGAACCGTGGATAATATTCCAGTGTAAAACAATTGCAGGATTGGTTCTGTAGCCAAAAGTCTCGGTATCCGTTTTTAAATTTCATTTCCATTTCCTCGATCGTTGTCAATTCTTCTTCCAGCTGTGATGATCGGGCTGAGTTGATTTTTGAAAAAGTATCCACCTAATCCGGTATTATGTTGAGTGTTGGGAAAAACAGAAAATAATGGTATCATTTCTCTTTTCAAATCTCTGGAAGCTGAATTATGAATTTTTCTATCATACAAAAGCATAAGTACTATTTCCGTGCTAACTTTGTCTGAAGAATGATTGAAAAAATAATGAGACCGAAGAAATCACGGTGAAAAATCAGTCGGATCATCTGAACAATAAGTTTTGAACAAGGAAATAGCAAGAGTTGTCAGAAATTCTGCTACATTCGAATAAAAATTTTTTATTTTGACCATGATTTCTCAGGATTCTGACAAGAATTACATCGATACTGTAGGAATTTTCATTTGCAATTCCTTTCAACTCATTGTTTTTCTATGGAATTCATTGATAATTGGAAATAAATTAAGTTTCAGGCCTCTACGGATATTTTGAGAACCTACTTTATCATATACCGTACCCATTTTCTCAATCTGAAATTCGAAAAATGATACAAAAAGCCATCACTTACCAAATTGCATCCAGTAAAAAATTGTCTTTGATTGGATTTTTTTCCTTCCCAAGTTAGAAAATCTCTTTAAAAATACCCCTCAAATATTTCAGCTTATGCTTTTGTGATACTATGTTATCACAAATCTTTGACAATAGTGAAAAAAGTGGTATTTTCTGGTGGAATGAAACTTGGCTATGAAATATCCAACTTGTATCACGCCTGTAACGTCAACCATATGTTATATCAAATTATTACTTGTTCAATCTTTCAGTGTGTACGCCTATGTTTAGATGATTACTAGATATATTTTGTATGTCGAGTCCCTTGTGGCTAAGGCGCGTTGTGTGAAGTGCGGGAAGAGTAAGATGCTTAGGAAACCCTGGTGTATCTACTTATACCTGAATAATTTTGGGATAAACTTGGCGAAAACTGATTGCTTGATTTCTGAGATCGCAAATGCTTCAGATCGCTATTGTAGATGGCGATCAGTCATATACCATATGAAGCTTAATTTTCAGTAGAGAGGAATGTGCTACCGAATATTCTACCACTGTTTATTATTGGCTTACTGAGATTTTGACCGCCCTGAGAGCCAATCATATGCGTTTCAGAAAACGTGCATGTAACGTGGAAACCTACCGTTATCAACCTGTCAATACTGTCACTGTTACCTCTACAAGTTTTTAGTGTGTTCATATCAGTTTGTAAGACTATACTTTGATTCCGAGAAAATTTACTATGCCCATTCACCTGAGAATTTACGACAAAGTTCATGCTAGTGTATCGAAAGTGATAGACTGTCTTGGAATTGGGGATACACACATCAGTTATGCAACGGTTCAAAATACGTATCACATCGATATTTCCTTTATTTAAACAAAACTTTGTTTTCAATATCTCATTGATAAGAGCTGCAGATGTTTCCTCCTCGATATAAGACTTTCGCTCAAGCTGAAACGAATAAAATTAGCTACAATGCTACATTCATGTTTTTATTTTGGGGCGATTTGTTTTGTACTTACCTTAGGTGATGAATAAAGAAGAATATTTGGATCCCCAGATTTTGACTGACCACACAGACTACGAAAGTTTCTAAACATCGTGAAAAAGTACTTGTAATAACTTCAAAACTTATTCTACTTATATAGACTTTCGAACACTGTTGAATGCGAAGAAATAATTTCATTTTTTCATTGAAAACAATAAACCTCAGAGCTACGTTCAGTTAAAACTGACATATATCTGACAGATTTTCGAAAATGCCCATATAACGCCCCCTATACAAAAATTAGAAAGCTTTTGTAATCGTCGATTGTGTTTCGCCAAGAAATTCTAAACAATATCGAATCACTAGATACACCAGGGTTTCCAAGGCATCTTAGGGAAGAGGAACGAAAGTGAGACGTCAAAGTAACAGCAGTGGTATTCTGGCGTCTGAGAAGTGAACCTGATAAAAAGTTTTGGTCAGTTAGGCTTGCGGCGTGAAAGCGATTCTAAATATTCACAGATCGCTCTACAATTCTGTTCGGCTGTAGTAGCCCTATTCCAGAAGAAATAATCCATCAAAGTGGTTTTGGACCTGCGAAGGATGCTGTTTGTCAAATCACATTGAGATATTACGAGCAAAGCTGATAAACTCCCCCCTTATGTGTGAGCTGTCTATCGATGAACTGAACCAAGGTGAATCCATCCTTTCCTCTTTTTTTAACAACACTAAAAAGTGTTGTTCGTGGCCGGTCTTTCTGGTTGCCGTTCGAGTGCTATCTGATGGTTATGTCCGTTAGACATTGAATAATTCGAATAAGTCGAGTCGGGAACTTTGGACGGACTATTATCGTGGGACATGCTTGGTTTAAATATCTGCGCAATGATTATTATGTATTGCAAGAGTGTAAGGTAAAGTTTCAGAATGATGGATTCCCTCGGATTTCGATAAAATTGTTGGGAGAGCTTCAGAATATCTAAAAATGAATGAAAAGTACAAAAATTTGGCGCGGAAACCACAGCAAGTTCCTTTTCAAAAGGAAAAAAAGGTGAAATTTTAGGTTATGTAACGAAAAAATCATTTCGGATTTGTCACTTTACTTACCATTTTCTGTAAGAAAACATCTAACTATATTTTTCTGAAGAAGAAATATCACCCGAATGTTCATTTACAACGTTCATTATTTGCAGATTTCTAATTAAAATTTCATTTGAAATGACAACTAGCTGTATCAATTTCGGCTCCGATTGAATTGGAGCGACGTTGTCAGATTGTGAATTATATTCAACAATTTCATATTTGAATGATTCGTACAGTTTATTTTGAAAAAGTATAAAATTATAAATGCTGACCGTACAGTTGACTTTCTCGGTTTCGGTGTTTTTTTGGTTTAGTACCTACGTATTTCATTTCCGATACCTTTCCCTCTATCTGAAGCTCCGAAGAATTCACCTCAAGGCTTGTTTCAAACTTTGTTCTAGAAAGTGAGGGTCGCATTTGAATTGCTCTTTATACCGTAAACTATCTTGAACGGCAGTGTATGTATTCAAATCGACATATTTATTATGAATAAAAATTCTCCAGCTCACATTTGTTGTTCTCGCGGACGCATGCATTATTCATATCCGAACAAAAACTTCGATGGAATATAAAATTGAATAACAGAGTGTGTCAATTTTGAAGTGATATATTTTGTGAGCCAAACACGATATGAATATCCGATGTGGCCTCTTCATAAACAAGGGGAGAAAATAAATGTATGCGTCAACACGCACTTCTTCATCTCCAGTCAGTTCAGATTGAAAATTCGAATACATCATCAACAACGAATCGGCTACGGGGAAATATAATTCTTGGTTTACTGGAAGAAAAGGAATTGGTTGAGATAGAGAATTATCGATTTTCCACTGAAAAATCACGATATGAGAGGGATCGACTCAGGAAATCGTCTGATAGTAACCAAAATCTTGGTTCTGCTCTTCAAAATACTCTAATGAGCCTGAGAAGATGACTTCAGGACCACGGTTTCGAGGGAAGTGTCTGATCAAACGTCAATCATGTCACCGGCAAATATTGGACCATTAACTTGACCTATTCGGGCCAATTCAATTCTAAAAAAATATTCTGTATATGTATCGACTTCACAAATTCAAATTTATATGGACATACCTTCTACTAAAAATGGTGGTATTCAGTAAAAAGCTCCCACTGGTCGGTAAAAAAAAACGTTCTCTTGCCGTTTTGAAAAGTGACCAACTGTTGATAAAAAAATTGATGCTGAAGAATCAATCAATTTCCTGTTGGCCTTATAACCCTCTTACTGTCAGTTATTTGAATCATTACTACAACCCACCGAAAAAACATATGTCTTTGTTCAAATTACTTCATCTGAGAATGAGCTGAAAGTGCATCTTGAAACATGAATTTTCAGCATTACATCTCAACTAAGAACCAATATGTTTTTAATCTCTGGTGGAATCTCTCTCCTATTTGATATTATTTCTAATTCATCTGCCGTTCATTTCATAATTATTATTACATATTATTCGTTTTCAGTTTACTATTTGATTTATCTACCTTTGTGGACAATCTGAACAATCATCTATCCGTTTAAGCGGAGTTTAGAATGCTAAATAAAACACACATTCATGCGATCCTACCATCAACATCACAACTGATGTATTGTGAAGGACAGGATGATAATTCTATACTTGAATTACTCTATCCTTCTTGACCTCTCTTTATCTGCTACATCGAGGAAGGAATTCGCTTAAAAGTTATTCTTGAAGTAATCTATCTTGCTTATTCCGCAATCCTCTCTGTCTTAGGGCTAGTCCATTGGTTGTGATGCCTATGGATCAGAAAAATGAATGTGAGGATGCATCTTACAAAAAATTTTTCAAAACATGACATAAACAAACTACATCGAAATGTCTTTATTCATAGAAAATGTATAGTCACCCAAATAGTCGCAGGAAACATTAGTGCTTCTGTGTATTCATATCGATGTTGAAGGAGAGTTCATCAAAAGGTTTACAATATTAGGTACCAGTATTCTGCACTCCGAATTATTATTTTGAGGAATTGTTTATTACAACGTATATGGTGATATATATCTTCTAGTTCATTTGGGTTCTTTACCTATCACAATCTGAAAATTAATATTGGAATCTATAAAAGTAAAGGCAGATTTGCAATCTACTGTAGCATTTCAGAATGCTACTATTTCCATTTTATCATGATAGCCTAAAATTCATGAAATTTCTCGACTCCTATCGAATTCTGAGCGGGAGTGAATGTTCAAACTAAAGATTGATCTAATTTTCCAGTGGCTTGGAGTTATCATCATTCATTAATATCGGGCATCAATCATTATCTGAGACTTTTTCTCATTCCTCAATACGTATAGGTAGTTTGTACATATGCGAATATAATTTTTTTCTAAACAAAAGAATTACGGCTCTAAACAATCTATATCCATTCAAATTGTTCTCCCTGTATTTGTCAAAACGGATCGAAAACGAAGTGCGCGCTTTATACAGATGTTCGCCTTTCGAGCACGAAAAATTCTGGACAGGCAATACCGAGATAGCCTTAAGAAAGCGAATGTGCTCAACTGAATTCGCCGAGAAGTCGTCATTTTTCATAAATTTATATTTTGCTGAGATAAGAGACACTATATTTGTTATTCAAACCCTCCGAGTGAGGTAAGTTTTTAATTTTTTTGGCATGTAGCGAAGGCTAATTGGAATTATTCAGGGTTTCCTGAGGGGACTACTCTTCCGTATTGTGACCATCTCGTCCAGCCTAAGAGAGTCTTCACAAAAAAACTTGCTAAATTTTTTTTGCAGTCCAGCCCTTGGTGACATCCAATCACAGGTGCCGCTGAATTTTTCATTTTTCAACCTTTTTGATTCACCATCACATTTTAGCGCCGTGAGATTCAAATCACGCCTAGCAGTTGGAACTGGATCAGCACTGGGATTTTTTTCGACGCCTGCCAATTCCCAGCCATCCTGGTGGTTCGATCTACGCATCAAGTTCCATCCATCCCCACAACAAGCCAGATTTGTATATATTTTATTCATCTAGCAATTTCGATACTAATCGTCTTTAAATTTGGTACGTAACACATTTCTTAGCGTGTGCCTCCGACAAAAATAAAATAAAACCCGATCAAATTCATATACAGAGTGTCTCAAACTCGATGGCCTATTAGACATTTCTGGAAAACGGGATATAGGATTATTTTGAGAATTCGAATTTTTGGATAATTAGTTCTGTTCTATCGATCTAAAATATTTTCAGCGCTGCGACGTTGCCACTTATATTGAAAAGTAGCAACAACTTCGATATTTTAAATAGGACACCCTATATATTATTGCATTTCTCGCTTCGTTATTGCTTTCCAATTATTTTTGTATGATATTTCCCTATACCTATCTCTAGTGGTTTTCGAGAAATTCATTGATTTCCTTATTTCTTGTGCGAAACATAGCTTTAATCAAATCCTTATTACTGCGTTATTTGAATTCGAAGACAGCTGAAATTTTTGATGTAGTTTGACAATGCCCTGTGTATTAGTTGTGTCTAAGAGAATTCTTCATCCATTATACAGGGTTGTTCAAAATTTGTGATTTTACCGATACATACAAAAGTGGTGAGTAGTGCATTTTTCGAATGGAACATCCTGTATATTATCAATATCCTGAAAGACAATTGAAGTTCCTTTCAAATGATATGTCATGTTCCTGTACCTAAATAGTCAGGTTCCCGTAATAAATGCAAGTTTCTATAAAAATTGGATTATTTTAACATATTTTGTAGCATATTAGGTAGCTAGGAAATGTCATGGAACATGTCATTATGAAAATTCAACAATTAATGCATCAATAATAAAACGTTTGCGCGTTCAATAACGTGAATTTGATTAGAAAAGAATCAAAATTGAAATTGTTTATTCTCTATGGTCAATGTGATCAAATTATAGCAAGAACATGCAAAATGTTCTGTAGTATATTGAAGTGTGTGAAGATGACGAACTGTTTGTGAGAAGAATGCTTAATATACAGGGTATTACATACTCTATGGCCTATTAGACGTTTGTGGAGATGTGGGAGATAAATGCTTGAAATCTTGTATTCCACGATAAGTGATTGCGATCTACCTCTTGAGAATATTTTCACCGTTGCAGTGTTGTCACATCTGCTTGTAACTAATATCGACTTCCTAATTCCAAATGGGGAACACACAGTATTTCATTCCGTATTTGAATTCTACTGATAAATACAAATAACTTCTACTAAACATGTCGTATACCTATCTCTACCTTTTATCGAATATTGATTATTTTGTAATTGTTTTGCTATCAAAATGGGACCAAGTTTAATTCAAATATCTCTTTTTTTACTTGAGTTTTTTTGGATTTGTAACCTCCCACAACCTAAAAAATGATAGAATCAATATAAAAAAACTATACTGAGTTTGCCCTTCTACTCTTGTATAGATTTCTTGGTGCTTCAATATTCCCAAACACAGCATAAATCCGTTCAATTCCTCTGAATTTTTTTCTATTCATATGCGGTAAATTTCGATAAAGTTCATTGAATTTTCTGCATGTTCTCGAAACAATTCTTTGGCAGTCACCGTGAATATAAAACAAATTTAAAATTGGGAAATTTGACCTATTTTGATTAGTTACACTGGGAATTGAAAATGATAGTCACACACTTCAATATACTACAGAACATTTTGCATGTTCTTGCTATAATTTGATCACATTGACCATAGAGAATAAACAATTTCAAATTTGATTCTTTTCTAATCAAATTCACGTTATTGAACGCGCAAACGTTTTATTATTGATGCATTAATTGTTGAATTTTCATAATGACATGTTCCATGACATTTCCTAGCTACCTAATATGCTACAAAATATGTTAAAATAATCCAATTTTTATAGAAACTTGCATTCATTACGGAAACCTGACTATTTAGGTATAGGAACATGACATATCATTTGAAAGGAACTTCAATTATCCTTCAGGATTTTCGATAATATACAGGATGTTCCATTTGAAAAAATGCACTTTTCACCACTTTTGTATGTATCGGTAAAATCACAAATTTTGAACGACCCTGTATAATGAAGAAAGAATTTCCTCAGACAAAACTAATACACAGGGCATTGTCAAACTACATCCAAAATTTCAGCTGTATTCGAATCCAAATACCGCAGTAATAAGCATTTGATTAAAGCTATGTTTCGCACAAAAAATAAGGAGATCAATGAATTCCTATGATACTTTCCTATACCTATCTCTAGGTATAGAGAAGTATCATACAAAAATAATCGGAAAGCAATAGCAAAGCGAGAAATGCAATAATATATAGGGTGTCCTATTCAAAATATCAAAGTTGTTGCTACTTTTCAATATAAGCGGCAACGTTGCAGCGCTGAAAATATTTTAGATCGATAGAACAGAACTAATTACCCAAGAAATCAAATTTTCAAAATAATCGTATGTCCCGTTTTCCAGATATGTCTAATAGCCCATCGAGTTTGGGACACCATGTATGTATGCGGCAATACTGCATTTATTGATTATTTTTGCTACTTGTCACCAATCAAATTACATAATCATTCAAAATCTGTGAATGCCATCACACAGTACTTTGTGAACGCAATTTGGATATTTTGATCATGTTTGTTATGTATATAGAATTGAATTTCTGAGACGAGTTTTTGTGCTTGAGTAATATGTACGATTGAATAATACGCGAATGTTTGAATTCTGCTGAAATATGAATCTCTTAGTTCCCAACGAGACGGCCCAAAAACTAGGTGCCATTTTATTACTCTAGAGACCGTGTAAAAAGTATGGGGAACGACGTAACTAAGACTTTTGGACCACTGCCGTCAATTTCTGGTGGCCCGATTTTCCGCCATAATGAAATAAACATTGCATCTGGAAACGTCATTTTGTATAAAATTATAACTGACGGCATACTGTTTATATTAACAGTAGTAGTTAAAAATTAAATTTAAACTTATTGCCGTCAAAAAAAAATGGCACCGGAAGTCAGGAAAAATTTTGAAAATTTGAAAGTTGAGTATCCATTTTAGTATCAAATCATTATTGACGGCAATAGCATAATTTATTATACTTTTTGATGTTATTTCGTGTTTTATTAATGCCGTCAAAATTTACTGGCACCGGGGTTGAAAAAAAGGGGGTCACCCCAACCTCGGGCACCCTGGGTGCAGAATTTTTGCATAGTGTTTGGCACTTACAAAAAAATTATATTTCACATCAAAATCAATAAAAAAAAGATTTGAAGTTGGTGCCGTAAAAAAAAAAAAAGTAAACGAAGTTAGAAAAATTGTTTATTTACGTCTAGTAGAGGTACTATTTTTGTATCAAATTATTATTGACGGCAGTTGTAAAATTTATTTTATTTTATCATGTTATTTGATTTTTTATCATCGCCGTCAAAATTTGGTGGCCCGGGGGTTGAGAAAAGGGGGTGGACGGCCGCCTTTGATGCTTGCAGCCTGAAATATTAAACTAAAAATTCGGAAAAAACGAAAAAGTCAGGAAGACGGCCTTTTTCTAAGTAAATTAGTTGAAAAAATTGCGTGGATTAAGAATCTAGGAATCTGAACACCTACCGAGGGGTGCTATTATTTATAAATAAACTAATTCTAACAAAAATAATTTTTTTATAATTTTTTTTTCTTTTCATTTTTAATCTGCAGACTTCTACAAGTTCATTCTTTCAATTCAATCTCTCCTGAAAATGCCATCAATCCAGCATTAATAAATGCTTTTGTTAACAAATAGACTGACGTCAAAGATACTCGAACTTTGTCTTCTAAAAGTGAAAAGTAAAAAACTAAAACGTTTTAAAGTCAAGAATTTTAGGAAAACAGTTTGTTTTTTTAGCATACAGTTTATCTGTTTCAACCAGCAACAATATTAAATCACGTCTTGTACGCTATAAACTTTTTTCAATTTTAATAGCCGTCGGTGCCATTAAAAATTGACGGCACAATAATTTATAATATTGTTTTCTCAAGTAGTTTAATAATATTAAAAAATTTTTCGTAATGAAATAATACTAAAACCCTATTCAACGTAAGGGGTTACCACCCCCTTTTTTCAACCCCGGTGCCAGTAAATTTTGACGGCATTAATAAAACACGAAATAACATCACAAAGTATAAGAAATTATGCTATTGCCGTCAATAATGATTTGATACTAAAATGGATACTCAACTTTCACATTTTCAAAATTTTTCCTGACTTCCGGTGCCATTTTTTTTTGACGGCAATAAGTTTAAATTTAATTTTTAACTACTACTGTTAATATAAACAGTATGCCGTCAGTAATAATTTTATACAAAATGACGTTTCCAGATGCAATGTTCATTTAATTATGGCGGAAAATCGGGCCAACAGAAATTGACGGCAGTGGTCCAAAAGTCTTAGTTACGTCGTTCCCCATACTTTTTACACGGTCTCTAGAGTAATAAAATGGCACCTAGTTTTTGGGCCGTCTCGTTGGGAACTATCTGTACATGCGTGAATTATTAGAAAAGTGCACTGGGTATCGTGAGTTCCTTTTTTTTCACCCAACTTCTTTTTCATGTTGCTTAACATCTAAATAATCAGTAGTTTCGTTTCCTGGTTTTGCAAAACTGAATATATCATTGATTATTTCAACTAGGTGGTGCCCAATTTTTTTTTTTGCATTAAATATCACTCCTCACCTACGGCATTATGCTCACCAGACCAACAGCTGCCGGAGCTGACTTTTTTGTGGAAAAAGGTCATACTACCATGATAAGCTTCTGCGATAATTCAAAAAACAGTTCTTTCCGAATGGAGCACGTTCAATTAGTCAGCAACTTCCTCTATATTTGAAAAAAAAAATGTAAGAACTAATATTCCTCAAAATACTTATTTTTGACGTTTCGGAAACCAAATCCGCTTCCGTTTGTAAAACTCTCACGACTATTTTCTTCTAGTTCCGTTTTTGTAAATGTCAGATATTTGAAACGTCTATGATGAGTATTTGATAAATATTAGTTATATACAGGGCTACTCAAATTTGTTTCTGTACATGGGGATCTCGTAAACAATAAGAGATATACTGTCGGTTAAATTGTGACGACACCCTGTATAAAAGATTCACGGACATATTCTAATAGCCCGCATCAAGTGACAATAGCAAATTGTAGACATATTTTCAATATGTTCGCGAATAAAGAAGATACAGGCAAAAAAAATATTTGGGATTCTTTATTGTTTTCTGTATATCTCTAGAACAAAATGAGCTACATTCGATTTTTTTCACGTCATCGAATAGGCCCTTAAAATACGCAACTTTGTCACGATTCAACCGACACTCTATCTCTTATCGTTTACGAGATCCCCATGTACATGAACGAATATGAATAGCCCTGTATTCAGAAGGAACTGTTTTTTTTTTTATTATAACAGAAACGTATCAAGGGAATTTGAAAATCTGCCCTTTTATACACTATAGATTTCAATAATAATTCTTATTTTGTCAGATCATCGTAGATTATGAGCCCCCCCCAAAAAAAATAAAAAATCCATCCACCACAGAATGATTACTTTCAAACAGTATGGTGATATCATTCAATGTGTGATTCTCTGAATTGTTTATTCCATATTCCTTAAATATTTGAAATGAAACCGAACAAAAAATCCATGTGACACAGTTTAAAAATTGAACTTGACGAAAATTCATATTCAACAAAAACACTACAGTTTTCTGAAACTACGTAAGTTGTTTATTTTACAGTAAAACAAGTTCTTCATAAAAGTGGTTGGTGAGATCGTACAAAAAATTCTCCTCATTTTTCCATTTGATGGATATTTATCGCAATACCAGTCATTTACGTCAATAATTCATGATTTGATTACTATGATTTCCATTACTGGGATTGAACAATGAAAAACTTCCTTGTCACATCTTGCCTGGATCTCAAAAATATTCGCAGATATAATTACGATATGGTTGTAGTGTTACTCCAAAAGTTATATCGGTCCATCGATATTTGATCAAACCATGCAGAACAGAGAGACTCCTGCAGACTCCAAACTTCTCTCTAATCGAATAGCATCATGTCTTTGGGCTACATCATACCATTAGTCGAGTATTTTATGTTTTCATTTACTTCATATTCAGGTGTCTGCTATGATATACTACCAGCGCATATTTTTATCCCAGTGCAATTAAGGTTCTGCTGACCTACAAAGATTCACGACAAGGGTGGAAACATACATTTGATTACGAGTGTTGTGATTGTGAAATTCTCGGCGTGTAGGGAGCATTTTTAATTACTGCATGGTAACGAGGAAATAAATGTACAGCGCAGAAAATAATATGCACAACATTTTGAAATATCTTTCATGGTTTTTCTCGAGAGAAAAATTAAACCATGAACAAGCTAATTGATAACTACTGAACTGACCTGAAGCTTACCCTAATGGAATCCTAGAGGATATATTCAGGAGATGTAAGATCTGTAGAATTGAAAGGATTACAGCTTATCTGGGTATGGATAAAAGGCACTTGCCATGCAGATGTAGAGTTTGACTCAATAAAGGCAAGTTCAACCCTCGGAAAACTTTCCGCAATAAAACTGGGACGCCAAACATCCCGTACTGAAGACAAGACTCCAGAAGTATTCAGATGATATAACCGACTAGTATAATACTTGAATCCCAAATATATTGTATTCGTTCATCGAAAAAGGTAGTCTCAATAATCAATTCATAATTGAGAAACATCATTATTTTGGTGGAGAGACGGAATTTTGAGTAACATAGCTTTATGTTGCTTAGTTTCGTATTCTTCTGCCTTGATTTGGAGAAGACGGTAAAAATCTACTAACAAATTATCATTCAATTTTATTTCATTTTAATGTATTTTTCAAAGTCAAACAAGGCTGAAATTCGGTGTGTATGCAGGACGACAAGTCAACAAGAAAAACAATTAAAATTAAAAATATTTTTTATGCGAGTTATTCCATCCCAAAATTTGAAATTTGCAGATGGCATACAATACTACTCATATCGGAGTAACTGGACGCGTCATTATTTTATAGTAAACAATGTTTTTGTGAGTTTGTGCGAAGTTATATATTCAGTTTTTTTTTTATTTTTCATAATTTTGATTCGATTTTTTTTTAAATTAGGTGAAGTGAAGACTTTTCACTTCCTTGGTGCACCCATATTAAAATGCAAGTGCATTCTTACGACCACCTATAATATAAATATGAAATAGCTGCCAATAATTTGTGTCACAATCAATTACTTGATGAAGCATCACACTCATTGTGGACGACATTCAAAACTCTCCCTTCTGTTTCATCAAGAATTACTTGTATGGATTTTTTTCTCATCTACTCTGGGAATAATTTGCACTGAAAAGTTTACAATCACATAGCCAGTGGCATCACCTCATAGATCTCTAGAGTAGTCCTGTGAACGATATTATTTTCAGATATGAGAAATAATGATGTGAGTTGAATCCAGCAATAAAATAATAACTCCAAAATGAGTTGATTGACTCAATATTGGAGATATATTTTGGGTGATTTCAATATAGCAACCGAAGTGTTCAAGTACTTCGTTGATTTAACTTTTTTTTGTTTCTTATGAATTCCATCACCACTAAAATGTCTACGGATGGTGAATTGTTGATTATGCTTTTACTTTTACAAACCGGTCTGAAAATATTTCATGATTGCAAAATACAAATGCAGACAAAAATTCTCGATGAAATCGAACCTACAAGGCCATCTTCCACAAAAACCACACTTGAAATCAAAAAATAAATTTATCGATATGAGTCTGGCATCAAAATGCGTTTTCGATTCCACTGGAATCTATCGATATTAACTGACTTTCAATTTCATATCATTTTCATTTCACCAATCCGCACAAACAATTAAACAATGAATTTTCTAAAAATGATTTATAACTCAATTCGACAAATAATTTTGAGCAAGAATTGAGGATTAAACGACTTACCTGAAGGAAGTTCAATCCAAATTATACGAGGTTGGTCACATCCGAATAGATCACCTTGTAGTAGTACCTCTATGACTGAAATGCGCAAGTTGAAAGAAAGAATGATTCACGATGCCCCTATCTCACGAGTCCCCACCCGAATATCCGTCAATATACCTTGCGATGATATCGCCTTTTTGGGTCGGGATGACAGAAAAAATAATATATTGGATTTTTTTTTTTTTTTTGAGATGGGTGGGTGTCTCTCTATTCGGATGTGACCAACCTCGTATAATTTGGATTGAACTTCCTTCAGGTAAGTCGTTTAATCCTCAATTATACTTCGGTTGGTCCCATCCGAATAGATCACCTTGTAGATGTTCAAAGAATTATTAAAAGGCGATCAAAATTTTATTCAGACTGATCTCATACTAATGGAGTAGTCTAAATGAACTGTTTATGTCATTTGATTCACCACTATAAACTAAGAATTTGATACAGACAGTATTTGAATGCTAATACAATATAATGTTGCAAAACTCAAATAACCAGAAAACCCACACTCGTTTAATGAAATTGCGGGGGTAATCCGCAAATGTACCATTTGTAATGACTGGTCTATGTAGAATTCACCAAAAGTATTTTATTTTTCGGACCAGCCTTCATTTGATCGTATGGTGTCCGTGCTCATATCGATTTGGTTGGCCGCAGAAATGGTAGCATGTCTTGTGCCGAGGTGTAGCTGGGTGATGAGGATTTTTATAAGTAAAAATGAGAAAAAAACCTTATTGAATGTGTGCGGTCTTTTAATTGATAATCGTGGATGTCATACACAATTCACGTTTCACCGTGGAAAATGGTGTAAAAAAATATACATGTTTGTATTTGTTGCTCTCTTGGTCTGCTGTGGATAATTTGGTTCTCGGCAGTGAAGAGACAAGCACGTCTGCCCCTCAAGCGGAAGACTCGGGTTCAACTTCCCATCGAGCTTCCGTGCAGGGACTCACACGCCAAGAGGCAAGAGGCCTCGTCAATACATTTTCTGCGGAAGATTCGACCTCTGAAGGGCGACACTCGTCAACCGGTAAACGATTTTTTTTTTTTTTTTGTACTGATCATACAATAAAAATGCTACTCATTCTGATTTTGAATCATATTTTTACGCTTTAGCAAGCTTTAGAGCAACCATAACAATAAGTTTGTGAAATATTTTTCAAAATGAGGTTTTCCGATTTTTCTAATTTGGTCAACACTTCGTAAGGGTCCCAGATTTTCCCATATCGGGAAAAAAATGGATCATATTTTGAAAATACCCCTCTAAAACATTTCCATTGTATCATAGTTACATGCATGAGATATCAGATTTCAAGCTGATCTATGTAATTTTCTAGTACAATAAGTTTTACCTAGCTGCACCCATGGACGATCTACCTTATCCACATCTCCTTCACAAATATCCACCAATGAGACGAAAATAAATTGTATGGTTTCATCGTATTTGCAATCAGTGATGCCATCAGAATCGCTGAAGGTTCACCGCTCAGTTTTTCTCCTGGAAAATGGATGCCAGACAAAATCGGTTCACCCAGGGAAAGATGGCACCACAGTGGATGTAGGTGCTTGAACGAAACTGAAAAAATTATATATTGTGGTTCAAAATACAATATAATGGAATTCAAAATTGATATCAATTTGTGGAAACCAAGTTTGGGACTGCGATAACAGAAACACAAAACATGTTACTTCGTCCCTTTCGATCATTTTCAATATTCTAGGAAAATGTGGAAGTAGGATAATTGGGAAAACACAAATGTTTGTGTAAAACCAAGTTAATGTAATGCATCAGTTCCATAACTTATGGGGTTTGGCTGTAAAGATAAAAATGTTGTACCCTATGTGTTAGAGTAGTTAGTAAACAGATCAACTTCAGGTTATCGAAATTTTTGGCCCGCTCTTGGAAGGCGTATTCTCGATATTGCATTCCGAAGGTGACACATCATGGACTTTGATCTGCTATAAACTCATAGTTCGAATTTATTTTTGAGACGAACATCACTAGTTGATAATGTTATATACATATACACACATATATACACATATACACATACATATATACACATATATACACATATACATATATATTCTCCACCAGAAATCTCAAGTTCCTGAATACACCACTTCCAAATATCACCAGCCAGTCCGTTGAGGTTTGGGTGCTTCATTCCAGACATCCGGTTGATCTGCGCGTTGACGGTGTTGTTGTCTCTATGCGACAAAATGTGACAGTTTGAGGAGAACTGTCTGAAGGTTTTGAACATTAATGTGAAGTTTGGCCTGCTTCACTGAAACCTTTGGCTTTCTCGTTGTTGCATGTAATATTCTGGAAAATTCAGGCCTTGTTTTACCTTCTAGTTGCCTAACATGAAAAGTCACTGTAACTCGGTGGAAATTTACATTGTCAAAATCTCCTCGATCCGTCTGCAAGGTTATACATCGGTGCCCTTCGAATAATTTTGTAGACGGCCACCTATATTCAACCACAAGGCAAACCGAAATCAAGTGTCAAATGGATTTATTTTCCATTAATATTGAATCGTAATGATTACCAAGATACCTCAAATTTGTTGGATGTTTCCTGAACAGCAAGGTTATACATCGGTGCCCTTCGAATAATTTTGTAGACGGCCACCTATATTCAACCACAAGGCAAACCGAGATCAAGTGTCAAATGGATTTATTTTCCATTAATATTGAATCGTAATGATTACCAAGATACCTCAAATTTGTTGGATGTTTCCTGAACACTCCATCTTGGTAATACTAATTGAAAAAGATGTCGTCTAAATAGCTACAGATACAAAAAATTCCTGAACTCAAAAAAAGTATAACCGTTTCTGAGATTTTTGTAAATATATAAGGTGCAAAGATAAGCCAAAACACAAAAAATTTAAATTCAAAAATTTTGTGTCTAGATTGCAATCGCAAATACTTCTTATGTTTATCGGCATCTGTCGAATCCACTGACGTTGAAAAACAATTTTCAGACATCAGATTTTTCACAGCTCCAAGTGAGGGGATGTGATGAATTCATGCAAATGTTTCAGATTCAAAAGAAATCTATAGCTATCAGTAAGACTCAAACCTGAGAAAATAGCTGAACTAAAAATTGTTCTTGACATTGACGGCTGGTCCAATGTAGTCAAATTCCAGTAATATAGCTAAACACTCACAACATGGGTTTAGCCGGCTGGGTGGAATTGTCGGGGTTCAGGTGCCAGTTTTTCATAAGGTAGAGTATAAAAATGGATTTTATATCTCTGAACCCCTTCCAAAATGTTGGAGTTGTTTGTTATAGATTGCCACGTGCTGTCAAATATTTAATGCGACCAGCGTATAAGTTCAAATATGTTATTTCGTCCATTTGTTGTTGTACGTCGTGAACCGCTCTCACCATCCTCTGTTTTGTCTGCTTGAGGTGTCCCCCCTCTGTTGATTTTTCTAAGACTGCCATTGACTTCGATGAGCAGTGCCCTCGAGGTGTTTTGAAGGGAAAGGTTGTACCTTCAGGTCTAGTGCAAGCAGAAATCTCCTGTGGTTCGAAATCGAGGGAGGAACGTTGCATAATGCTTCATCAGCGCCGGCTTTGTCAGACAAAGTAGTCTTGAATGCTTCAGCATATCGTTCACTCATCAGGCATAGCTGTACTGAGGGCTGAGAAACCTTTGCCCAACGAAATTTGAGGGTCCAGTAGAAAACCTCAATTCAGATGTCGAGCAAAAAGGTCTGAACTACCGGATTCAGTTGGGGTGGATATGAGGTAGTGTAACGGTCTGGAACCTGCGCCAACAGAAAAGAAATTGTTTTCGTGCGCGAGACACTCGGCGAGCACAACTCAGGAAGTGTGCGGGACAAAAAAACGGCGTATGATGATTGAAGGTCAGCCGTAGAATGATCTACAAAGTAGATTGCCCCTGCCGATGATCAATGATCAGAAATCATTGTCAGTCTCAGCTGTTTCCAATTATACGTCCACTCACGTCTTTGGTTCCGTTCTAAAACGTGACAAAATATGAAAAACAAACTTACTTACGACGAGTAAGAACAGAGTTTGTCCTCGAGTGTTTTTAGGTTCCTCGTTGTCGTTCTCTTGTGCTTGTGTCAGATAGGTACACCACTGCAGTGCGAAATCATCCTGGATATCACTACCGTAAAACTTTGCTTCAGTCGGATCATCTCCCAGTACAGTAGTAACAGCGTTATCACTACGGAAAGATTCACTGTTGGTGGCGGAAAATTCCTATGTCAAATCTGACGACGGACCTGCGCCCACCAAAGAGAAATTGTCTTTGGGCACGAGACACTCGGCTGGCACAACTCAAAAAGTGTGCAGGGCAGAAAACGGCCTAGGATGATGAATAAAGTTCAGCCGTATGTTGATCTACAAAGTAGATTGCCCCTGCCGATGATCAATGATCAGAAATCATTGTCAGTCTCATCTATTTCCAATTATATCTCCACTCATTCCGTTGGTTTTTCTAAAACATGACAAAAAACATTAAAAACAATCTTACTTACTAAACGAGTAGGAACGGAGTTTTTCCTCGAGTTTCCGTAGTGTTCGCCAAGTTTCTACGTTGTTTTCACTGAGCATCGTTCGTTTTGTTTCCCATAGTACATATGGAAAATTTTCTTCAATTCACTTATTTACACTAATTTACACTTTCGAACTTATCACATTCAGCGCAAGAAGTATATTGGCGGATATTCGGGTGGGGACTCGTGAGATAGGGGCATCGTGAATCATTCTTTCTTTCAACTTGCGCATTTCAGTCATAGAGGTACTACTACAAGGTGATCTATTCGGATGGGACCAACCGAAGTATAATTTTATGGATTTTGCTCTTGGACAAGTGAGTGACATCAAATTTATCAAGTTATTATTGTTGTTGTTGTTAGCTGGTTCAATGGGCACCGTTCAAGACATATACTCATCTTGCAAGTGATTTTTTATATATTGTTTGAACGTCGCGTCATTATTTTGTGGTGGATCAATATTTGTTCCGTAATTTTCTGGGTTTGTAACCTACCACAATCTGAAAAAATAAGAATTAATACTGGAATCTATACAAGTGTAAAAGGGCAGATTTTCAATCTACCCCGAAAAGTTGCTGCGTCTATTGAAAAACACTTCTTTCCAGATAGAACGAGTCCAATTAGAAAAATTCATAAAAAAAACTTTGACAGAAATTGAAAATACGAACACATTCCACAATGAAGACATACAACCTACACAAAATACACACCCTGTATCAAACATTATACCCTATGTCCCTCATTCAAAACAACAAATACTTCAAGATCAATACTCACACATACCAAACCAAATAACCCAAGAGAAAACACAAAAAATTGTATCCATCGAATTCCTTGTTCGTGCGGTCAAAAATATATCGGTGAAACGTCTCGACCATTGGAAGTGCGGAAGAGTGAACACAAGATGTACATCAGGAACAGACAGATAGGTGGTTCTAAATTATCAGAACACATTCTTACTGCCGATGGAGACCACACAGTAGAATGGAACGACACTAAAATTATAACGAAAGAAAGCAATGGCAAGAAACGAAAATTAAAGGAATCTGCTTTCATCATGCTATCTGGTGAAGAATGCATATCTATGAGTTCGCTTGATATGGATCGCGGATGGCTGCCCCTCTTGAAGGACAAAATGTTATGTCAAATTTGAAATAATTTGACAAATGTCAAACACGAAAATTGTCTAGACGAGATATTTGCATTTGAAAAGGAATTCACCTAGAAGTTTCGAGAACGGAAGCAGATTTAGTTTCCGAAACGTTAACAGATAAGTATTTTCATATATATATATATATATATATATATATATATATATATATATATATATATATACAAGTATCAAAAAATATTTGAATGCTCCAATGTTTCCCAATTCGAATAAGATGCAAAGTGTCAACCAACGGACAGCTGTTTCGGCCTTTGGGCCTCATCAGCGTTGGGCAGACAATCCATGATCATAAACAATTTGGGAAATCTCAGAGCATTCAAAGGGATAGTCTCATGAAGAGTAAGCGAAATGTATGTGAAGCCACCTAACGGTTTAGGTGCGACACTCCAGAGAAGTTATTCAAAATTTTACATCGGCGACGATAATTCACCGTACTTTAAGAACCGAAAACTGCGCTCGCAGAAAGATGAAAACCTTTCTGGAGGATCTCCGAAAAATAATTTCCGAGTCCACATACACCTCTAATGGGGTATGAATAGTGAAAGAGTTTAGTTACCGATAGGTAGTGTAAAGATACAAGTATCAAAAAATATTTGAATGCTCCAATGTTTCCCAATTCGAATAAGATGCAAAGTGTCAACCAACGGACAGCTGTTTCGGCCTTTGGGCCTCATCAGCGTTGGGCAGACAATCCATGATCATAAACAATTTGGGAAATCTCAGAGCATTCAAAGGGATAGTCTCATGAAGAGTAAGCGAAATGTATGTGAAGCCACCTAACGGTTTAGGTGCGACACTCCAGAGAAGTTATTCAAAATTTTACATCGGCGACGATAATTCACCGTACTTTAAGAACCGAAAACTGCGCTCGCAGAAAGATGAAAACCTTTCTGGAGGATCTCCGAAAAATAATTTCCGAGTCCACATACACCTCTAATGGGGTATGAATAGTGAAAGAGTTTAGTTACCGATAGGTAGTGTAAAGATACAAGTATCAAAAAATATTTGAATGCTCCAATGTTTCCCAATTCGAATAAGATGCAAAGTGTCAACCAACGGACAGCTGTTTCGGCCTTTGGGCCTCATCAGCGTTGGGCAGACAATCCATGATCATAAACAATTTGGGAAATCTCAGAGCATTCAAAGGGATAGTCTCATGAAGAGTAAGCGAAATGTATGTGAAGCCACCTAACGGTTTAGGTGCGACACTCCAGAGAAGTTATTCAAAATTTTACATCGGCGACGATAATTCACCGTACTTTAAGAACCGAAAACTGCGCTCGCAGAAAGATGAAAACCTTTCTGGAGGATCTCCGAAAAATAATTTCCGAGTCCACATACACCTCTAATGGGGTATGAATAGTGAAAGAGTTTAGTTACCGATAGGTAGTGTAAAGATACAAGTATCAAAAAATATTTGAATGCTCCAATGTTTCCCAATTCGAATAAGATGCAAAGTGTCAACCAACGGACAGCTGTTTCGGCCTTTGGGCCTCATCAGCGTTGGGCAGACAATCCATGATCATAAACAATTTGGGAAATCTCAGAGCATTCAAAGGGATAGTCTCATGAAGAGTAAGCGAAATGTATGTGAAGCCACCTAACGGTTTAGGTGCGACACTCCAGAGAAGTTATTCAAAATTTTACATCGGCGACGATAATTCACCGTACTTTAAGAACCGAAAACTGCGCTCGCAGAAAGATGAAAACCTTTCTGGAGGATCTCCGAAAAATAATTTCCGAGTCCACATACACCTCTAATGGGGTATGAATAGTGAAAGAGTTTAGTTACCGATAGGTAGTGTAAAGATACAAGTATCAAAAAATATTTGAATGCTCCAATGTTTCCCAATTCGAATAAGATGCAAAGTGTCAACCAACGGACAGCTGTTTCGGCCTTTGGGCCTCATCAGCGTTGGGCAGACAATCCATGATCATAAACAATTTGGGAAATCTCAGAGCATTCAAAGGGATAGTCTCATGAAGAGTAAGCGAAATGTATGTGAAGCCACCTAACGGTTTAGGTGCGACACTCCAGAGAAGTTATTCAAAATTTTACATCGGCGACGATAATTCACCGTACTTTAAGAACCGAAAACTGCGCTCGCAGAAAGATGAAAACCTTTCTGGAGGATCTCCGAAAAATAATTTCCGAGTCCACATACACCTCTAATGGGGTATGAATAGTGAAAGAGTTTAGTTACCGATAGGTAGTGTAAAGATACAAGTATCAAAAAATATTTGAATGCTCCAATGTTTCCCAATTCGAATAAGATGCAAAGTGTCAACCAACGGACAGCTGTTTCGGCCTTTGGGCCTCATCAGCGTTGGGCAGACAATCCATGATCATAAACAATTTGGGAAATCTCAGAGCATTCAAAGGGATAGTCTCATGAAGAGTAAGCGAAATGTATGTGAAGCCACCTAACGGTTTAGGTGCGACACTCCAGAGAAGTTATTCAAAATTTTACATCGGCGACGATAATTCACCGTACTTTAAGAACCGAAAACTGCGCTCGCAGAAAGATGAAAACCTTTCTGGAGGATCTCCGAAAAATAATTTCCGAGTCCACATACACCTCTAATGGGGTATGAATAGTGAAAGAGTTTAGTTACCGATAGGTAGTGTAAAGATACAAGTATCAAAAAATATTTGAATGCTCCAATGTTTCCCAATTCGAATAAGATGCAAAGTGTCAACCAACGGACAGCTGTTTCGGCCTTTGGGCCTCATCAGCGTTGGGCAGACAATCCATGATCATAAACAATTTGGGAAATCTCAGAGCATTCAAAGGGATAGTCTCATGAAGAGTAAGCGAAATGTATGTGAAGCCACCTAACGGTTTAGGTGCGACACTCCAGAGAAGTTATTCAAAATTTTACATCGGCGACGATAATTCACCGTACTTTAAGAACCGAAAACTGCGCTCGCAGAAAGATGAAAACCTTTCTGGAGGATCTCCGAAAAATAATTTCCGAGTCCACATACACCTCTAATGGGGTATGAATAGTGAAAGAGTTTAGTTACCGATAGGTAGTGTAAAGATACAAGTATCAAAAAATATTTGAATGCTCCAATGTTTCCCAATTCGAATAAGATGCAAAGTGTCAACCAACGGACAGCTGTTTCGGCCTTTGGGCCTCATCAGCGTTGGGCAGACAATCCATGATCATAAACAATTTGGGAAATCTCAGAGCATTCAAAGGGATAGTCTCATGAAGAGTAAGCGAAATGTATGTGAAGCCACCTAACGGTTTAGGTGCGACACTCCAGAGAAGTTATTCAAAATTTTACATCGGCGACGATAATTCACCGTACTTTAAGAACCGAAAACTGCGCTCGCAGAAAGATGAAAACCTTTCTGGAGGATCTCCGAAAAATAATTTCCGAGTCCACATACACCTCTAATGGGGTATGAATAGTGAAAGAGTTTAGTTACCGATAGGTAGTGTAAAGATACAAGTATCAAAAAATATTTGAATGCTCCAATGTTTCCCAATTCGAATAAGATGCAAAGTGTCAACCAACGGACAGCTGTTTCGGCCTTTGGGCCTCATCAGCGTTGGGCAGACAATCCATGATCATAAACAATTTGGGAAATCTCAGAGCATTCAAAGGGATAGTCTCATGAAGAGTAAGCGAAATGTATGTGAAGCCACCTAACGGTTTAGGTGCGACACTCCAGAGAAGTTATTCAAAATTTTACATCGGCGACGATAATTCACCGTACTTTAAGAACCGAAAACTGCGCTCGCAGAAAGATGAAAACCTTTCTGGAGGATCTCCGAAAAATAATTTCCGAGTCCACATACACCTCTAATGGGGTATGAATAGTGAAAGAGTTTAGTTACCGATAGGTAGTGTAAAGATACAAGTATCAAAAAATATTTGAATGCTCCAATGTTTCCCAATTCGAATAAGATGCAAAGTGTCAACCAACGGACAGCTGTTTCGGCCTTTGGGCCTCATCAGCGTTGGGCAGACAATCCATGATCATAAACAATTTGGGAAATCTCAGAGCATTCAAAGGGATAGTCTCATGAAGAGTAAGCGAAATGTATGTGAAGCCACCTAACGGTTTAGGTGCGACACTCCAGAGAAGTTATTCAAAATTTTACATCGGCGACGATAATTCACCGTACTTTAAGAACCGAAAACTGCGCTCGCAGAAAGATGAAAACCTTTCTGGAGGATCTCCGAAAAATAATTTCCGAGTCCACATACACCTCTAATGGGGTATGAATAGTGAAAGAGTTTAGTTACCGATAGGTAGTGTAAAGATACAAGTATCAAAAAATATTTGAATGCTCCAATGTTTCCCAATTCGAATAAGATGCAAAGTGTCAACCAACGGACAGCTGTTTCGGCCTTTGGGCCTCATCAGCGTTGGGCAGACAATCCATGATCATAAACAATTTGGGAAATCTCAGAGCATTCAAAGGGATAGTCTCATGAAGAGTAAGCGAAATGTATGTGAAGCCACCTAACGGTTTAGGTGCGACACTCCAGAGAAGTTATTCAAAATTTTACATCGGCGACGATAATTCACCGTACTTTAAGAACCGAAAACTGCGCTCGCAGAAAGATGAAAACCTTTCTGGAGGATCTCCGAAAAATAATTTCCGAGTCCACATACACCTCTAATGGGGTATGAATAGTGAAAGAGTTTAGTTACCGATAGGTAGTGTAAAGATACAAGTATCAAAAAATATTTGAATGCTCCAATGTTTCCCAATTCGAATAAGATGCAAAGTGTCAACCAACGGACAGCTGTTTCGGCCTTTGGGCCTCATCAGCGTTGGGCAGACAATCCATGATCATAAACAATTTGGGAAATCTCAGAGCATTCAAAGGGATAGTCTCATGAAGAGTAAGCGAAATGTATGTGAAGCCACCTAACGGTTTAGGTGCGACACTCCAGAGAAGTTATTCAAAATTTTACATCGGCGACGATAATTCACCGTACTTTAAGAACCGAAAACTGCGCTCGCAGAAAGATGAAAACCTTTCTGGAGGATCTCCGAAAAATAATTTCCGAGTCCACATACACCTCTAATGGGGTATGAATAGTGAAAGAGTTTAGTTACCGATAGGTAGTGTAAAGATACAAGTATCAAAAAATATTTGAATGCTCCAATGTTTCCCAATTCGAATAAGATGCAAAGTGTCAACCAACGGACAGCTGTTTCGGCCTTTGGGCCTCATCAGCGTTGGGCAGACAATCCATGATCATAAACAATTTGGGAAATCTCAGAGCATTCAAAGGGATAGTCTCATGAAGAGTAAGCGAAATGTATGTGAAGCCACCTAACGGTTTAGGTGCGACACTCCAGAGAAGTTATTCAAAATTTTACATCGGCGACGATAATTCACCGTACTTTAAGAACCGAAAACTGCGCTCGCAGAAAGATGAAAACCTTTCTGGAGGATCTCCGAAAAATAATTTCCGAGTCCACATACACCTCTAATGGGGTATGAATAGTGAAAGAGTTTAGTTACCGATAGGTAGTGTAAAGATACAAGTATCAAAAAATATTTGAATGCTCCAATGTTTCCCAATTCGAATAAGATGCAAAGTGTCAACCAACGGACAGCTGTTTCGGCCTTTGGGCCTCATCAGCGTTGGGCAGACAATCCATGATCATAAACAATTTGGGAAATCTCAGAGCATTCAAAGGGATAGTCTCATGAAGAGTAAGCGAAATGTATGTGAAGCCACCTAACGGTTTAGGTGCGACACTCCAGAGAAGTTATTCAAAATTTTACATCGGCGACGATAATTCACCGTACTTTAAGAACCGAAAACTGCGCTCGCAGAAAGATGAAAACCTTTCTGGAGGATCTCCGAAAAATAATTTCCGAGTCCACATACACCTCTAATGGGGTATGAATAGTGAAAGAGTTTAGTTACCGATAGGTAGTGTAAAGATACAAGTATCAAAAAATATTTGAATGCTCCAATGTTTCCCAATTCGAATAAGATGCAAAGTGTCAACCAACGGACAGCTGTTTCGGCCTTTGGGCCTCATCAGCGTTGGGCAGACAATCCATGATCATAAACAATTTGGGAAATCTCAGAGCATTCAAAGGGATAGTCTCATGAAGAGTAAGCGAAATGTATGTGAAGCCACCTAACGGTTTAGGTGCGACACTCCAGAGAAGTTATTCAAAATTTTACATCGGCGACGATAATTCACCGTACTTTAAGAACCGAAAACTGCGCTCGCAGAAAGATGAAAACCTTTCTGGAGGATCTCCGAAAAATAATTTCCGAGTCCACATACACCTCTAATGGGGTATGAATAGTGAAAGAGTTTAGTTACCGATAGGTAGTGTAAAGATACAAGTATCAAAAAATATTTGAATGCTCCAATGTTTCCCAATTCGAATAAGATGCAAAGTGTCAACCAACGGACAGCTGTTTCGGCCTTTGGGCCTCATCAGCGTTGGGCAGACAATCCATGATCATAAACAATTTGGGAAATCTCAGAGCATTCAAAGGGATAGTCTCATGAAGAGTAAGCGAAATGTATGTGAAGCCACCTAACGGTTTAGGTGCGACACTCCAGAGAAGTTATTCAAAATTTTACATCGGCGACGATAATTCACCGTACTTTAAGAACCGAAAACTGCGCTCGCAGAAAGATGAAAACCTTTCTGGAGGATCTCCGAAAAATAATTTCCGAGTCCACATACACCTCTAATGGGGTATGAATAGTGAAAGAGTTTAGTTACCGATAGGTAGTGTAAAGATACAAGTATCAAAAAATATTTGAATGCTCCAATGTTTCCCAATTCGAATAAGATGCAAAGTGTCAACCAACGGACAGCTGTTTCGGCCTTTGGGCCTCATCAGCGTTGGGCAGACAATCCATGATCATAAACAATTTGGGAAATCTCAGAGCATTCAAAGGGATAGTCTCATGAAGAGTAAGCGAAATGTATGTGAAGCCACCTAACGGTTTAGGTGCGACACTCCAGAGAAGTTATTCAAAATTTTACATCGGCGACGATAATTCACCGTACTTTAAGAACCGAAAACTGCGCTCGCAGAAAGATGAAAACCTTTCTGGAGGATCTCCGAAAAATAATTTCCGAGTCCACATACACCTCTAATGGGGTATGAATAGTGAAAGAGTTTAGTTACCGATAGGTAGTGTAAAGATACAAGTATCAAAAAATATTTGAATGCTCCAATGTTTCCCAATTCGAATAAGATGCAAAGTGTCAACCAACGGACAGCTGTTTCGGCCTTTGGGCCTCATCAGCGTTGGGCAGACAATCCATGATCATAAACAATTTGGGAAATCTCAGAGCATTCAAAGGGATAGTCTCATGAAGAGTAAGCGAAATGTATGTGAAGCCACCTAACGGTTTAGGTGCGACACTCCAGAGAAGTTATTCAAAATTTTACATCGGCGACGATAATTCACCGTACTTTAAGAACCGAAAACTGCGCTCGCAGAAAGATGAAAACCTTTCTGGAGGATCTCCGAAAAATAATTTCCGAGTCCACATACACCTCTAATGGGGTATGAATAGTGAAAGAGTTTAGTTACCGATAGGTAGTGTAAAGATACAAGTATCAAAAAATATTTGAATGCTCCAATGTTTCCCAATTCGAATAAGATGCAAAGTGTCAACCAACGGACAGCTGTTTCGGCCTTTGGGCCTCATCAGCGTTGGGCAGACAATCCATGATCATAAACAATTTGGGAAATCTCAGAGCATTCAAAGGGATAGTCTCATGAAGAGTAAGCGAAATGTATGTGAAGCCACCTAACGGTTTAGGTGCGACACTCCAGAGAAGTTATTCAAAATTTTACATCGGCGACGATAATTCACCGTACTTTAAGAACCGAAAACTGCGCTCGCAGAAAGATGAAAACCTTTCTGGAGGATCTCCGAAAAATAATTTCCGAGTCCACATACACCTCTAATGGGGTATGAATAGTGAAAGAGTTTAGTTACCGATAGGTAGTGTAAAGATACAAGTATCAAAAAATATTTGAATGCTCCAATGTTTCCCAATTCGAATAAGATGCAAAGTGTCAACCAACGGACAGCTGTTTCGGCCTTTGGGCCTCATCAGCGTTGGGCAGACAATCCATGATCATAAACAATTTGGGAAATCTCAGAGCATTCAAAGGGATAGTCTCATGAAGAGTAAGCGAAATGTATGTGAAGCCACCTAACGGTTTAGGTGCGACACTCCAGAGAAGTTATTCAAAATTTTACATCGGCGACGATAATTCACCGTACTTTAAGAACCGAAAACTGCGCTCGCAGAAAGATGAAAACCTTTCTGGAGGATCTCCGAAAAATAATTTCCGAGTCCACATACACCTCTAATGGGGTATGAATAGTGAAAGAGTTTAGTTACCGATAGGTAGTGTAAAGATACAAGTATCAAAAAATATTTGAATGCTCCAATGTTTCCCAATTCGAATAAGATGCAAAGTGTCAACCAACGGACAGCTGTTTCGGCCTTTGGGCCTCATCAGCGTTGGGCAGACAATCCATGATCATAAACAATTTGGGAAATCTCAGAGCATTCAAAGGGATAGTCTCATGAAGAGTAAGCGAAATGTATGTGAAGCCACCTAACGGTTTAGGTGCGACACTCCAGAGAAGTTATTCAAAATTTTACATCGGCGACGATAATTCACCGTACTTTAAGAACCGAAAACTGCGCTCGCAGAAAGATGAAAACCTTTCTGGAGGATCTCCGAAAAATAATTTCCGAGTCCACATACACCTCTAATGGGGTATGAATAGTGAAAGAGTTTAGTTACCGATAGGTAGTGTAAAGATACAAGTATCAAAAAATATTTGAATGCTCCAATGTTTCCCAATTCGAATAAGATGCAAAGTGTCAACCAACGGACAGCTGTTTCGGCCTTTGGGCCTCATCAGCGTTGGGCAGACAATCCATGATCATAAACAATTTGGGAAATCTCAGAGCATTCAAAGGGATAGTCTCATGAAGAGTAAGCGAAATGTATGTGAAGCCACCTAACGGTTTAGGTGCGACACTCCAGAGAAGTTATTCAAAATTTTACATCGGCGACGATAATTCACCAAAGGCCGGAACAGCTGTCCGTTGGTTGACACTTTGCATCTTATTCGAATTGGGAAACATTGGAGCATTCAAATATTTTTTGATACTTGTATCTTTACACTACCTATCGGTAACTAAACTCTTTCACTATTCATACCCCATTAGAGGTGTATGTGGACTCGGAAATTATTTTTCGGAGATCCTCCAGAAAGGTTTTCATCTTTCTGCGAGCGCAGTTTTCGGTTCTTAAAGTACGGTGAATTATCGTCGCCGATGTAAAATTTTGAATAACTTCTCTGGAGTGTCGCACCTAAACCGTTAGGTGGCTTCACATACATTTCGCTTACTCTTCATGAGACTATCCCTTTGAATGCTCTGAGATTTCCCAAATTGTTTATGATCATGGATTG
The DNA here is from genome assembly GCA_032362365.1 of Zygogramma bicolorata. Lineage (NCBI taxonomy): Eukaryota > Metazoa > Arthropoda > Insecta > Coleoptera > Chrysomelidae > Zygogramma > Zygogramma bicolorata. The sequence goes on from JAVJAQ010003863.1 coordinate 282,914, forward strand.
TCTGCCCAACGCTGATGAGGCCCAAAGGCCGAAACAGCTGTCCGTTGGTTGACACTTTGCATCTTATTCGAATTGGGAAACATTGGAGCATTCAAATATTTTTTGATACTTGTATCTTTACACTACCTATCGGTAACTAAACTCTTTCACTATTCATACCCCATTAGAGGTGTATGTGGACTCGGAAATTATTTTTCGGAGATCCTCCAGAAAGGTTTTCATCTTTCTGCGAGCGCAGTTTTCGGTTCTTAAAGTACGGTGAATTATCGTCGCCGATGTAAAATTTTGAATAACTTCTCTGGAGTGTCGCACCTAAACCGTTAGGTGGCTTCACATACATTTCGCTTACTCTTCATGAGACTATCCCTTTGAATGCTCTGAGATTTCCCAAATTGTTTATGATCATGGATTGTCTGCCCAACGCTGATGAGGCCCAAAGGCCGAAACAGCTGTCCGTTGGTTGACACTTTGCATCTTATTCGAATTGGGAAACATTGGAGCATTCAAATATTTTTTGATACTTGTATCTTTACACTACCTATCGGTAACTAAACTCTTTCACTATTCATACCCCATTAGAGGTGTATGTGGACTCGGAAATTATTTTTCGGAGATCCTCCAGAAAGGTTTTCATCTTTCTGCGAGCGCAGTTTTCGGTTCTTAAAGTACGGTGAATTATCGTCGCCGATGTAAAATTTTGAATAACTTCTCTGGAGTGTCGCACCTAAACCGTTAGGTGGCTTCACATACATTTCGCTTACTCTTCATGAGACTATCCCTTTGAATGCTCTGAGATTTCCCAAATTGTTTATGATCATGGATTGTCTGCCCAACGCTGATGAGGCCCAAAGGCCGAAACAGCTGTCCGTTGGTTGACACTTTGCATCTTATTCGAATTGGGAAACATTGGAGCATTCAAATATTTTTTGATACTTGTATCTTTACACTACCTATCGGTAACTAAACTCTTTCACTATTCATACCCCATTAGAGGTGTATGTGGACTCGGAAATTATTTTTCGGAGATCCTCCAGAAAGGTTTTCATCTTTCTGCGAGCGCAGTTTTCGGTTCTTAAAGTACGGTGAATTATCGTCGCCGATGTAAAATTTTGAATAACTTCTCTGGAGTGTCGCACCTAAACCGTTAGGTGGCTTCACATACATTTCGCTTACTCTTCATGAGACTATCCCTTTGAATGCTCTGAGATTTCCCAAATTGTTTATGATCATGGATTGTCTGCCCAACGCTGATGAGGCCCAAAGGCCGAAACAGCTGTCCGTTGGTTGACACTTTGCATCTTATTCGAATTGGGAAACATTGGAGCATTCAAATATTTTTTGATACTTGTATCTTTACACTACCTATCGGTAACTAAACTCTTTCACTATTCATACCCCATTAGAGGTGTATGTGGACTCGGAAATTATTTTTCGGAGATCCTCCAGAAAGGTTTTCATCTTTCTGCGAGCGCAGTTTTCGGTTCTTAAAGTACGGTGAATTATCGTCGCCGATGTAAAATTTTGAATAACTTCTCTGGAGTGTCGCACCTAAACCGTTAGGTGGCTTCACATACATTTCGCTTACTCTTCATGAGACTATCCCTTTGAATGCTCTGAGATTTCCCAAATTGTTTATGATCATGGATTGTCTGCCCAACGCTGATGAGGCCCAAAGGCCGAAACAGCTGTCCGTTGGTTGACACTTTGCATCTTATTCGAATTGGGAAACATTGGAGCATTCAAATATTTTTTGATACTTGTATCTTTACACTACCTATCGGTAACTAAACTCTTTCACTATTCATACCCCATTAGAGGTGTATGTGGACTCGGAAATTATTTTTCGGAGATCCTCCAGAAAGGTTTTCATCTTTCTGCGAGCGCAGTTTTCGGTTCTTAAAGTACGGTGAATTATCGTCGCCGATGTAAAATTTTGAATAACTTCTCTGGAGTGTCGCACCTAAACCGTTAGGTGGCTTCACATACATTTCGCTTACTCTTCATGAGACTATCCCTTTGAATGCTCTGAGATTTCCCAAATTGTTTATGATCATGGATTGTCTGCCCAACGCTGATGAGGCCCAAAGGCCGAAACAGCTGTCCGTTGGTTGACACTTTGCATCCTATTCGAATTGGGAAACATTGGAGCATTCAAATATTTTTTGATACTTGTATCTTTACACTACCTATCGGTAACTAAACTCTTTCACTATTCATACCCCATTAGAGGTGTATGTGGACTCGGAAATTATTTTTCGGAGATCCTCCAGAAAGGTTTTCATCTTTCTGCGAGCGCAGTTTTCGGTTCTTAAAGTACGGTGAATTATCGTCGCCGATGTAAAATTTTGAATAACTTCTCTGGAGTGTCGCACCTAAACCGTTAGGTGGCTTCACATACATTTCGCTTACTCTTCATGAGACTATCCCTTTGAATGCTCTGAGATTTCCCAAATTGTTTATGATCATGGATTGTCTGCCCAACGCTGATGAGGCCCAAAGGCCGAAACAGCTGTCCGTTGGTTGACACTTTGCATCTTATTCGAATTGGGAAACATTGGAGCATTCAAATATTTTTTGATACTTGTATCTTTACACTACCTATCGGTAACTAAACTCTTTCACTATTCATACCCCATTAGAGGTGTATGTGGACTCGGAAATTATTTTTCGGAGATCCTCCAGAAAGGTTTTCATCTTTCTGCGAGCGCAGTTTTCGGTTCTTAAAGTACGGTGAATTATCGTCGCCGATGTAAAATTTTGAATAACTTCTCTGGAGTGTCGCACCTAAACCGTTAGGTGGCTTCACATACATTTCGCTTACTCTTCATGAGACTATCCCTTTGAATGCTCTGAGATTTCCCAAATTGTTTATGATCATGGATTGTCTGCCCAACGCTGATGAGGCCCAAAGGCCGAAACAGCTGTCCGTTGGTTGACACTTTGCATCTTATTCGAATTGGGAAACATTGGAGCATTCAAATATTTTTTGATACTTGTATCTTTACACTACCTATCGGTAACTAAACTCTTTCACTATTCATACCCCATTAGAGGTGTATGTGGACTCGGAAATTATTTTTCGGAGATCCTCCAGAAAGGTTTTCATCTTTCTGCGAGCGCAGTTTTCGGTTCTTAAAGTACGGTGAATTATCGTCGCCGATGTAAAATTTTGAATAACTTCTCTGGAGTGTCGCACCTAAACCGTTAGGTGGCTTCACATACATTTCGCTTACTCTTCATGAGACTATCCCTTTGAATGCTCTGAGATTTCCCAAATTGTTTATGATCATGGATTGTCTGCCCAACGCTGATGAGGCCCAAAGGCCGAAACAGCTGTCCGTTGGTTGACACTTTGCATCTTATTCGAATTGGGAAACATTGGAGCATTCAAATATTTTTTGATACTTGTATCTTTACACTACCTATCGGTAACTAAACTCTTTCACTATTCATACCCCATTAGAGGTGTATGTGGACTCGGAAATTATTTTTCGGAGATCCTCCAGAAAGGTTTTCATCTTTCTGCGAGCGCAGTTTTCGGTTCTTAAAGTACGGTGAATTATCGTCGCCGATGTAAAATTTTGAATAACTTCTCTGGAGTGTCGCACCTAAACCGTTAGGTGGCTTCACATACATTTCGCTTACTCTTCATGAGACTATCCCTTTGAATGCTCTGAGATTTCCCAAATTGTTTATGATCATGGATTGTCTGCCCAACGCTGATGAGGCCCAAAGGCCGAAACAGCTGTCCGTTGGTTGACACTTTGCATCTTATTCGAATTGGGAAACATTGGAGCATTCAAATATTTTTTGATACTTGTATCTTTACACTACCTATCGGTAACTAAACTCTTTCACTATTCATACCCCATTAGAGGTGTATGTGGACTCGGAAATTATTTTTCGGAGATCCTCCAGAAAGGTTTTCATCTTTCTGCGAGCGCAGTTTTCGGTTCTTAAAGTACGGTGAATTATCGTCGCCGATGTAAAATTTTGAATAACTTCTCTGGAGTGTCGCACCTAAACCGTTAGGTGGCTTCACATACATTTCGCTTACTCTTCATGAGACTATCCCTTTGAATGCTCTGAGATTTCCCAAATTGTTTATGATCATGGATTGTCTGCCCAACGCTGATGAGGCCCAAAGGCCGAAACAGCTGTCCGTTGGTTGACACTTTGCATCTTATTCGAATTGGGAAACATTGGAGCATTCAAATATTTTTTGATACTTGTATCTTTACACTACCTATCGGTAACTAAACTCTTTCACTATTCATACCCCATTAGAGGTGTATGTGGACTCGGAAATTATTTTTCGGAGATCCTCCAGAAAGGTTTTCATCTTTCTGCGAGCGCAGTTTTCGGTTCTTAAAGTACGGTGAATTATCGTCGCCGATGTAAAATTTTGAATAACTTCTCTGGAGTGTCGCACCTAAACCGTTAGGTGGCTTCACATACATTTCGCTTACTCTTCATGAGACTATCCCTTTGAATGCTCTGAGATTTCCCAAATTGTTTATGATCATGGATTGTCTGCCCAACGCTGATGAGGCCCAAAGGCCGAAACAGCTGTCCGTTGGTTGACACTTTGCATCTTATTCGAATTGGGAAACATTGGAGCATTCAAATATTTTTTGATACTTGTATCTTTACACTACCTATCGGTAACTAAACTCTTTCACTATTCATACCCCATTAGAGGTGTATGTGGACTCGGAAATTATTTTTCGGAGATCCTCCAGAAAGGTTTTCATCTTTCTGCGAGCGCAGTTTTCGGTTCTTAAAGTACGGTGAATTATCGTCGCCGATGTAAAATTTTGAATAACTTCTCTGGAGTGTCGCACCTAAACCGTTAGGTGGCTTCACATACATTTCGCTTACTCTTCATGAGACTATCCCTTTGAATGCTCTGAGATTTCCCAAATTGTTTATGATCATGGATTGTCTGCCCAACGCTGATGAGGCCCAAAGGCCGAAACAGCTGTCCGTTGGTTGACACTTTGCATCTTATTCGAATTGGGAAACATTGGAGCATTCAAATATTTTTTGATACTTGTATCTTTACACTACCTATCGGTAACTAAACTCTTTCACTATATATATATATATATATATATATATATATATATATATATATATATATATATATATATATATATATATATATATATATATATATATATATCAGTTCCTATTATTTTTTTGATAGGCAAAATTTGAGTTATTCGAGAAGTTGGTGACTAATTGGACTTGTTCCATCCAGAAAGAACTGTTTTTCAATAGATGCCCTTCTACACTTGTATAGATTCCAATATTAATTCTGATTTTTTATCTATTAGTAAATGTGTGTATCGGGCTTGTTACTAAGTCCCTACGCCTTACTCAGGAGCAGCATGGTTATGCGCGGACCCGTCAACCACAAAACTTGTCACAGGAGTCATTCGCCAACTATCAGGTTATATGTTACATAGCCCATCATTTTATAAAAGATCTTCCGGAAGTGGCCGCCATTATTACAGAAAAGGCGTGTATTTTAATTAAGCCATCACTTAACAGCTGTCGAATAGATAATGAACGGTTTAAAATGAAGGGAGTAGAAAATAAAATATTACGTAAGTAATAAGTAGCATATATTCGTGAAATTCAATGAAGATGATTCCATTGTAAAAATTAATAATATGCTGGATGTAAACAGCCTCTGATATATTGCTGATCTCATACTTCAATTGCTCTATATTATATTATTTCTATTGTTTTCTTCACTTTTTATTTATTCAATTTTGGGCATCATAAAATGATAATTATTCTATTGAAATATTCTTCACACGAGTTCAGTTTGCTCTGTACCTTATTTACATTTTGCACCTCAATTAGGTACTTATTTACTTTCTTTTTTGTAAAGATTGGTTCCGATAAGGTTCATTTCAATATTCATTCTTCTTTCTTTTGTTTTTTGTATCAATACTATGTTGAGTCTGAAATTTGGTTGTTTGAATGTGCGATCTTTGCTGCCTAGCTTACCTGAGATAAAACATTTACTTTCAGTTCATGATTTTGATGAATTTTTATTATGTGAAACTTGGCTGAGGAGGGAAATTCCTAATGATGTAGTCGAAATTGATAAATTATAAGCTATACAGGGTTGATAGAAATCAAAGGGGTGGTGGATTATGTATATATATAAAAAATACACTGAGGAGCGAAGCATATGATACCGTCACTAGCTTTTCTGAGCAACTTTGGGTGAAAATTACATACAAAAAGAAAACCTTTGCTGTAGATGTAGTATACAAACCGCCGCAACAAGACGATGCCACATTTCCTGACGAATGTGAAGATAAACTGAGTTTGATCTGCCCTAGTTTTGATAAAATTGTATGTATGGGTGATCTCAATATAAATCTTCTTGACTTGGAAAATTTCAATGTTGATAAATTTTTTAATAATCTCGAATCACTTGATCTCATTCAAATTGTAGATTGTCCTACAAGGATTTCAAATACAACGGCTACATAATTTGATTCAATAATAACTACTTACAATCATATAACAGATAAGAGTGTAATTGATAGTGTTGGCATAGCAGATCATCAAATTGTATTTTGCACCATCAATGTTCACGGCGAAGGAAGAACTCCAAAAATGTGCACTTATCGTGACTTCAAGTATTTCAATGAAGAGGCATTCAGAATGATCGTTATGCCACCCCTTTTTTCAGGATTTTCGATCAAGATAATGTTGACGAAAAACTCTCTTTTTCAGTGAATTGTTTACTAAATTTATTTGATCGTCATGCTCCTATCACTACATCGGGGGTAACCAAACCAAAAGTTCCATGGTTAACTGGGGCAATCAAAGAAATGATTTCCATCAGAGAGAAAGCATTAAAACGATGTAGGAGAACTGAAGCAGATGCTCATTTTAAATTTTATAAAGATATATGAAACTACACAAATCGGGCTATAAAAAATGAAAAAAAAGCTTATTTCAATAATCAACTCGATACGAAAAACAAAAGAGACTTATGGAGAACCTTCAAATCAAACAAAGTTCAATCCGAAAAGTCGCATGAACTACCTGAACATTTGAATAACTCGAATGATCTGAATCACAAACTCTATTCCCCTCAGAGAACCCCCACCAGATCTTCTGCATTTCTCCAACACCAATACCCGATTTGACCCATTCCTTGAATTCCAGGAAGTAAATCATATTTTCATATATAAGACTATTAATGAAATCAAGACCAATGCACAGGGTTGCGATGGACTGAATTTAAGACTCATCAAGATGTGCTGTCCATTTATAATCACATACATTACGCATATAGCTAACTTTTGTTTATGCAACAATGTGGTACCACATTCGTGGAAAAGAGCATTTGTCACGGTTTTGCCCAAGAAAACTAATCCCACAGAATATAAAGATCTACGTGCTTTGAGTATTCTTCCGACCCTGTTTAAAGTCTTAGAAAGAACTATCGAGTCACAACTAAGGGATTATATCACAAATCACTCACTACCACCAGAAGGAATTAGAAAAAGGTACAGCTGCACAACTGCGCTTTCACACATAACTGATGAAATATTCAGAGCTAAAGAAGAAGGCCTTTGCACTGCTTTAGTTCTCCTTGACTTCAGTCGAGCCTTTGACACCATCAATTTCAATTTGCTTCTAGCAATTTTCCATTACATCGGACTCTCTGATAAGGCTATTGCATTGATGGAAGAATATTTGAGAAACAGGCACCAGAAAGTACGCATAGAAGATGATGAGGCACAATATCTTGAACTGGTTCCATGTGTATCTCAGGGATCCATTTTGGGTCCATTACTCTTTACCATATACACCCCAGGTTCAATACAAGCTCTTCATAATTGTTCTCTTCACCTCTTTGCGGATGGCACGCAAATTGATCTCAAATTTCCACCGGATAAATCTGAAGATGCATCCAATCTGATCAATGCTGACCTGAATGCTTTCGTCAAGCTCGCATCTGATTACTGTCTCCTGATGAATACTTCAAATGTAATTTGATGATCTTTGGTCCGGGAATGAATAACATCCCTATTCATTCTCGGATCGATATTAATATCCAAATCAATGATGAGGCTCTTGTACAGGTAAATTCAGCTAAAAATATAAGTGTATTGTTTGACACTGATATGAGGTTCGAAAAACACGTGAACGCATCAATACAAAAGGCTTACTCTGCAATAAAATTAATATATGGCAGTGGGCATCTCCTTTTATCAACTATCAAATCTACCCTATGTGAAACCCTAGTATTGTCAGTATTCAATTCTGAAACTCTCTATCCTCTCAATTCAACCAATCAGTATAAAAGAAAAATTAAAAAGGTTCCAAACTCTTGTTTGAGACTAATATATGGTATACGCAGATGTCAAAGAATCACTTACAAACTTCGTGAATCTGGTTGGTTGAATATAAAACATAGACGAATTCTACACAGTGCTTGCCTTTTCCACCAAATCATTATCAGTAAAACACCTCCTTACCTTCACAGAAGGTTGAGATTCCGATTCGACATCCACAGTTCGAACATACGATTCAAAGGTACGTTATCACCCCCTCATTTTAGAACATAATTCTTCAAGCGGCCATTCTCTTATGAAATCTGTAAAGTTCACAACTCTATTCCCCAATCAATAAACTATAAAAGTATTCACAAATTCAATTGCACCTACAAAAAATATTTGTTTCAGCTTCATTGTGATGAATTGATACCATGAAACTCTTGGAATATCGGCTCCATATTACGTATCATATGTTTTTCCCTCTTCTCAATTTTATATTAAATTTCAAAATTCAGTATTTTTTTGTGTCCTGGGTAGCAAACTAGATCATGCGGACATCCATGTTTGAAATAATGCGGGAACAGAGACTATACAAGGTTAAGTGGAAGAACAATTTAGTGGTGATTCATCATCTCCACCTAACTCGAACTTCGCCTTTTACTCATTTCAATTGTATTTTCATATACTGATGTAAAATGTTTCATCTTGTGAGTAATAAAGACGTTAATTATTATTATTATTAATATTATATTACACACTTGCAAAAAATTAGCGAGTGCATGTAATTGGCTCAATTGCATCTACTACTTGTCTTTCTATTTGAATGTCATATCGGTGCAATCATAATGGACCGGATCGTTTAACGGCAAATAGTTTCTGAAAAATCGATGGGAATTCGAAAATGAAACAGAATTAGTATTGATGGATATAATCCCATTTCATTTCTAGACAAAGAATTTTTTTATGATGATTCACTCATAATATTTTTTCCATGCGAATTATCTATAAAAATCCGTGTTGTATTGCCCTAAAATAATAGAGCTTCTTTAGCGGTGCTATTATATTTATAATTATCTGGAGTGAAAGAAGTACTGGTCACTTATACCAAACACGACGATATTTATATATATATTATATGGGACAAAAGTATCATAAATATGTATTAAAATTCGATGATCGCATTCAGATTTCTCATTATATTAATAAGAGGTGTATAAATACCCCGAGAAAAGGGTGAATCACTTCAAAACCGTCAAACTCAAGAACCTCCATGATTCGTTACCACTGTATACACTGAAATACTCGTTTCACAAATATTCATTAAATTATGATCATGATAAATTAACTTAGTACGAAAATGGAAATCAATCTTGATTTGTCAGGGAATAAATAACAAATAGGTACAAAATATAAATTTATCTGATGGCATGTCATAATGACAACGTTATGTCACTCAATTTTGATGACATAAGGAAGCTCATTATGGTACTAAGTACCATAATGAAATTCTATAAGGAAAACATGTAATGGTTTGATCAAAAAAGTTTATTCAAATGTATTGATATAAATGCCATCAGATAAAATTTTGTATGTAATACGAATCATGAACAATCATTATGGCACACGCCGTGTTATCGGACTCGACTGCGCCTCGCCTCGATAACATTCACGACTTGTACCATAATGATCGTCTTTATGATCCTCATTACATAAATAACTATTATTTCGTGTAAGTTATTACACGCGTCGTCCTTATAGAGTTTGCTCTTTCTCAAGAAATTATTCCTCATACATTTCATTATTCACAATGAATATGAAAGTTAATCATCGAACGACAATGCCTTCTTATGACTGAGCTACCCATTCATGTGAAGAAGTCCCCAAAAATCATCAACAACCAGAAACTTCTAGATGGGTATTGAATGAGAGCAGCTATGGTTTCCAATTGTTTGAATGCCCACAGCTACCACGGTCGCGTCGGTGAAAAATGTGATTTCAGACAATGAAAGTTCGGAAGGTGATATTCAACGCTGAATTTTATTTTATATGTAAGATTTATTAAATTATTTCACGATTAGTTGATTACAGATGGAGAGGAGAAGATGGATATAATAGTGATGAAGGTGCCAAGAACGAAGAAGATATGGGATTGAATGTCAATCTTGAAATAAAATGGATCATTACATACTTATTCGAATTTAAATTTGTTATTGAAAAAAATGTTATTATTATGGAAAGTGATTTATTTCTTCAATCCACTAACTAATCCACTAATTCCACTAACGAATTTGGTTTCCGTTACGATATTTGAATCAAAATAGAAGAAATAGATGAACTGAGTGTATTATCATGCGGTAAAACGGCCCTCTTGCTTTTTGAACGTAAACGTCTGCATTTCTCTTCCATTTCAGCTTTTGATGTTCAATGGTGTACAAGTTTGACAAGCCACAACAAATCGTCATAAGTTTCCTTGACATGTGAATTTTCCGATTTCTTTTTCACTTTGAGAGCTGTTGACACCTGTTCTTCTTCAGTCAATGATTTTTTGAAAAAGCTTGCAACTTTATGGGAAAAAATGCAACTTTTGGCGCCCACCGACCCGTCAATCTACCAGACTGCCATTTATCCGTATCATCCATTCCATAGAATACTATTCCCATATGGTTTTATTATGTTATTTTTATATGTATTATTTTTTCATTCCCCCTATGAAAATCCCTATTTGTGTAACGTTACTCCGAAATGAATCAAGCTCCAGATTTCACGTGCGTGCAAATGTGAATTTTACTTCGCGTCACGTATTTCCGACTTCATATGTCCCTTTTATGTTTGAAACTTGGAGCACCAGGCGACGTGATCGTTTTTAATCCAGTTCTTGCAGAGATATTGAAACAAAGCAATAGTAAAGCTCCATTCGTTCCGGGGTAAAGCTTCTTCGAACTTATAATCACTGTTGAAGTCAGAGGAAGATTCAATTGTAACTCAGATATGATGAGTTTTTTAGTCAGAATATTTTGTATAAAGATTTTCACATGAGATAGTGGAAACACTAATGGAGAGTTCAAAAAACATTTCTATATCAGTGAAGATATTTCTTAGTTGGAAATGATCCTATAATATTATGTTCTCTTGCAGAAAAGTACAAAGTGCAATGTACCATTTTTCAGCTTCATTTATGTTGACGGTTGAAATCTTCTACCAGATACATTTTTCTTCAAGTCATCTTTCGAACAATTCGTTCAGGCCATTCTCAACATATCTACACAGTAGGTTTTGGCTGGCACCTGTCAGAAAACAACTACTTTCCTGGCTAATACCACGAAGGGCATTGAATTATATCCGACCGGTGGCCAGTGGGAGTTTCTTCAGAGGAGAAAATCCTGCATTTGCTTTTGGTGATACAAATGAAGGAATTGATTCCCAATTATAGGAAAATATAATTTGATTTAACGCCAGTCCGCAAATATGTCCATGGACTTTTTCGAATGTTTCACAAAAACCTCGTCCAGGGGTAGATGGCGCAATAACATCGTTGTTCGCATGAGCTTTAGTCGAGGCTTGATACTCTCAAGGATTTTGATTTTTGATTATGGAAAGTCATCGACTTTATGTTGATGATGGCACTGCCTTGTACTGACGATTGGCCAAATAGCCCGAAACCAGTCTGCAAGTGTGTACGTCCCTTTCATTGAAAATCAATTCCTTCATTTGTATCGACGAAAGCAAATGCAGGATTTACTTCTGTGAAGAAACCTGCACTGGCATCGGTCGGATATAATTCAATGCCCTTCGTGGTATCAGCCAGGGGAGAAGTTGTTTTCTGACAGGTGCCAGCCGAAAACTACTGTGTAGGTAATTTGAGACTGGCCTGAACAGATTGTTCGAAAGATGATTAGACTATTTTGTTACTATAGGAGGATATATGAAAAATGGGAATGTTCATTTATTCGGGGGCCAAAAAAGACAAACACATATCGAGTAGTAGGATCTTTTTTGTAACGAAAAAAAAAATGATACACCTTAAAACATTGAAACTTCATTGCATAAGTGTAGATGGTTGCCAACTAAGTAAGCCCACCTTGCAATTTCTCAAAGCTGATGAAAATATCAAAGATATTCGATACTCGTGATTCAAACTGTGCTGGAGAACACAGTGTCACGTGTGAACGACAATCGCTGTATTCCACGGTTATCACTTCCGAGCAACACACCAATTGGCCCAAAATGTATGATTCTAAAGTAGGCCGAACTAAAGTGGCGGGTGAAATTTATTCATAAGAGAAACCCTAATATCAAAAAGAAGAGCACACATGGCAAGTCTGAAAGGTCCAAAAGGTATTATAGGGAGTTTGATATCCTGAAATTTTGAATTATTTCAGCAACGCAAATGTAAATATCAGCATCAGAACTTTCATAAACTTTTATCGTCAGCTATATTTTGAAGCTTCATAATCTTTCATTCAACATTTCAGTCAAACTGACAGATAGAACTCTGCACCTAATTTCCCCTCATAGAAAAAACTTTGTCGTGCACTGTCAATTGAACGGAAATATCGATATTATTCTGTGGATGGCGTAACAAAAACGCTTCAAATCCATTTTCTACGGGCAATGACTAACTATATATCTGTAAACAATGGTATAAGTAAGCAAGGAAATGTTTGATTCGAACTACGACAGCCGTAAAAAAAATGAAAGAAAATACATGACTTGGAAACTAAATCACTAGTGCCATCTGCCTACCCGTAGTATCCATCTTTTTGAATGATATTTTCATGAGGTTGGCCAACTATTCCTTCATAAACAATGCTTCAGCTTTATTACAAGCAATATGGTAATTTCACGATTAATTTATTTCGCCTACTCTCAGCATCCTTCAAGTGATTTAAGATGATTTTCAGACAGAACTACTGTCGCAACATGACGCTAAAAGAATATCTCTTATTCAAATGAAACGATGCCGTATTATCGAAGATAATGCATCTTGGCCTCCTTGAATACGGTTCTCAAGTCAGAATATAGAAATATATCTCATAGTTTTCCATTACTCGGTGGATACTACGTGCTGCATTACGTAATAATACTCAAGAAAAAAATTGAAACTTCCATGAAATGATATTCTGAATGTGACTGAGTTCAATTGAAAATATTAGGAATATTTTATTTTCGGTCCCGTCAGCCAGTTCTCTCGAGTCGAATATTTGGATAAGCTGTATAATCCAATGAATTCAACTGTTCAAGAGCCCAAAATGACGATTTTTGCCTACCCGAAAAGTAGTTGTGGATTCCGGCAGACACAGGTGTCCTTATTATCCCCTAAAGTTTGCGCCAGATTCTGTCCGTGCTTTTAGCAACAATTAGCGGTTGAATGCCGGAAATCATTTTTTTTGTTTTTTGCTTATGAAATGAAAACTATTAGTCGGATCGAAAAAAAGTTGAATTGAAAGTTGTAGATAACTGAAAACTCTATCGACTAGCGTTGGTTCGATGTTGATATTCTAATTTGTTGCTAAACTATTGCGCTCGGAAATAAAAAAAAAGCGTTGTTTCCATTATTTTATTGAAAAACGGTAAAATGCATTTGGGTGTTGCAACTGTCAATTTGAGAAGCTCTCACCTAGTAGAAGCTACAGTTTCCATTGGGATGAAAAACAGTTGATAGGTCAGCAACAATCTAATTTGTTACTAAAAAAGGTGTCCCACTAGATTGTTATTCCTTGCCTTATGGATAATCGTAGAGCAATGAACGAAACGGTTTTTCCTCATTGTTTTTTGGTTTGAGTAACGTTTCTTTTTTCGACGCCATGTTTGAAGGTATCACCTTGCAAAAATCGTATTTCCAGGAATTATTATTTGTAGTTCAACTCTTTGACTATCCAAAACCGTTTCAACAATCTAGTGGGACACTTTCTTCAGTAACTAATTAGATTGTTGCCAACATATCAATTGTTTTTCAACCAAATTGAAACTGTAGTTTCTACTAGTTGAAGGCTTCTCAAATTCACAGTTGCAACCCCCAAATGCATTTCAAAATTTTTCAATAGAATTATGGAAACAAACGCCTTCTTTTAATTTCCGAGCGCAATAGTTCAGCAACAAATTAGAATATCGACGTCGAGCCAACGCTAGTCGATAGATTTTTCAATCATCTACAACTTTCAATGCAACTTTTATTCGATCCGACCAATAGTTTTCATCACATAAGCAGAAAACAAAAAAAAATATGATTTCCGGCATTCAACCGCTAATTGTTGCTAAACGCACGGACAAAATCTGGCGTAAACTTTAGGAGATAATAAGGACACCTGTGTCTGCCGGAATCCACAGCTACTTTTTGGGTAGACGAAAATCGTCATTTTGGGTTTTCAAACAGTTTATTTCACGCGATCGAATCGACGGTTGCTGGGTGTGTCTCTTCGGCTTCCCCCTCCACGCGGCGCGTCGAACGGTTCCGAAAGAACCTCGAATGCTCCCATAAATAAATATGATAAATAATTGTGGAAAACAAATTCTGCTGGTTTCTATGAATAATAAGACTTGCTCTATGTAGTCATCGAGGTCTCGTTGCTTTATATAAACAAATGGGAGAGGAAATTAAATAAAAAAATGTGTTATCTCGGCTCCTAATTATCGTGAAACAAAAGTCAGGTTGGCAAAATCCGTAGAAAAATCGCAGTTTTCCAATGTATTTTGTAGCATTTTGATACGACCATTTTTTCCTCATTGTTTTTTAGCTTGAATAACGTTGTTTTTATGACGCCATTATTGAAGGTATCACATTGCAAAAATCAATTTCCAAAAGATGACAGTTTGTAAATCAACCGTTTGACTATCCAAAACCGTTTCTTTCATTGCTCTTCGATTATCCGTAGGGCAAGAAACAACAATCTAGTGCAACACTTTTTTAAGCAACAAATTAAGTTGTTGCTAACCTATCAATTGTTTTTCAACCAAATTGAAACTGTAGTTTCTACTAGTTGAAGACTTCCCAAATTCACAGTTATCAACATCGAGCCAACGCTATCGATAGATTCTTCAATCATCTACAACTTTCAATTGAACTTTTATTCGATCCGATCAATAGTTTTCATTATATAAGCAAAAAAAAATTATTGCCGACATTCAACCGCTAATTGTTGCTAAACGCACGGACAGAATCTGGCGCAAACTTTAGGGGATAATGAGAACACCTGTTTCTGTCGGAATCCAGAGCTACTCTTTGGGTAGCCGAAAATAGTCATTTTGGGTTGTTGAACAGTTCACCACACGCGATCGAAGTGACGGCCGCATAGCGCTGTATCTTTCCCTCCTGCTTTTCCCTCCACGCAGCGCGTGGAACAGTTCCGGAAGAACCTCCAATGCTCCCATCGATAAATACGATGAATAATGGGGGAAAACAAATTCTGCTGGTTTCTATGGATAATATGACTCTTTCTCTGTGCAGTCGTTGAGTTCTCGTTACTTTATATATATAAACATAGGGAGGGGGAATTAAATAAAACAAGTGTTATCTCGGCTCCTAATTATCGTGGAACAAAAGTCAGGTTGGCAGAATTCGTAGAAAAAACGTAGCTTTCCAATGCATTTTGTGGTATTTCGATACCACTATTTTTTCCTCATTGTTTTTTAGTTTGAATAACGTTGTTTTTTTGACGCCATATTTGAGGGTATCGCATTGCAAAAATCTACTTTTCAAAAATAGCAGTTGGTAGTTCAACTCTTTGACTATCCAAAACCGTTTCGTTCATTGCTCTACGATTATCCGTAGGGCAAGAAATAACAATCTAGTGGGACACTTTTTTTAGTGGCAAATTAGATTGTTGCTAACCTATCAATTGTTTTTCAACCAAATTGAAAATCTGGTTTCTAATAGTTGAAAGCTTCCCAAATTCATAGTTACAACCCCCAAATGCATTTCAACGTTTTCTAATAGAATAATGGAAAAAACGCCTTTTTTAAATTCCGAGCGCAGTAGTTGAGAGACAAATTAGAATATTGACATCGGGCCAACACCAATCGATATATTTATCTATTATCTACAACTTTCAATACAACTTTTATTCGATCCGACCAATGGTTGTTATTAAATAAGCAAAAAAAAAATTATTTCCGGCATTCAACCGCTAATTGTTGCTAAACGCACGGACAGAATCTAGCGCAAACTTTAGGAGATTATAAGGACACCTGTTTCTGCCGGAATCCACAGCTACTTTTCGGGTAGGCGAAAATTTGACGAACAAATTTTATTCGATTGGACTAGTATGTTGTTAGCAATGTTTACTGAATGTACGATAATTCCATGAATACCTCTGCCTCAGGTTCTGCTCTAATTTGTTGGAAGATTTCAGTACCAATATTTCTTCACAAAATCTTGTTTCAAATTCTTTAGTGATATCATAATGATGGTATCAGGTTCTGAGCTTCAAACACTTAACGGTTCGGCACTCACTCATAACACCTGGTGGCTATTCTTCTTTTGGTACTATCAATAGGGCTTCCAGGTATCGAATACATAATGCTACTTTCAAAATTTCAAGATGTTTGTAGCACTCAAACTGCGGAATAATTACACACATTTATCAATTCAATTCTTATCAACCCTAATACCAAATTGATACCAAATTGATATCAGTCGCGAGTATCTCTGTTTGGTGTTCATGTACATGATCCCTATTTCACGTTTTCATTATAAGGTACACTAATAAACGAATCTTCCATTGCAAACGATATTATATCATTCAAAACGCGAGAAAACGCTATTCAACCATTTGGCAAAAAGTTAACCACCGCAGCTTTCGTGATTCCAGTTCAAATTGCACATCAACTTCGACACCAGTAGCCGACTAGCTCAATATCATCGACATTTCAATTTGTTCCCAGTGAATACCTGCGCCAACAAATGCGCGACTTTTCACTGATAAGAACTGTTCTCCTTCTGAGTCTGAATATGCTGTGATCCAAATATATTGGTATAGCTCAGTGTTGCCAGATGCACCAATACGTTGGCGTATTTCTGAATAATATAACTAATTATTGGATATAACCACAACCACATTTGATCGTAAAAAGAGGATATATCCACTTTCGATGATGGAAGCCGACTTTATATGCAATTCAAAAATACAAAACTCCTTTTTTGAACATCCTGATCGTGTCGGTGGATAGATCTTGTGAAACTTGGCCGAACGTCATGAAAAAAGCATGTCGGCAAAAACAGGACGCTTTTGGAAGCAAGCTCTCAACGATGTTTTTCTAGTATCGCTCCATATGTCTAATCCTTCGCGGTTTGAACAGACCACGTCTCCCTAATGAGAATGGAATGATATCAATAATCAGAATCAAGTTTTTATATCAATACATCAACAGAGCGTTAAAAAACTTTCGCGACTTTTCCTCTGCGTTCCAACAGATTCAAACTGTCATGCTAGGTACTTAATTACTACTCTCACTTTCGTACGGACTTTTTCATGGCGCTGTGAATCATTAAATCACGTTAAATCGGGGTCAACATACTTCTCGTTTGCTGGAACAATTCCCGGTAGTTATTTATTTTGTGGTTCACTGTTTTGCCGACCACAAACAGATTTTCATGATTTTAATGATAATTTATCGCTCATTGAAATTTCTTCATTTATGATTTCACTCTGAAACATCCGATGCAATCGATCGCGATTGACACTTCGAATAACACAATAAAATTATGATTCAATGATCGTATTCATTCATTGGCAAGACATTTGTCTCGTGAACTCATATCGTGAAATGTTTCAACGGATTTTTGTCAATGATTTTTTTCAATTGAAGAAATCTCCATTCCCTTCGAAAAACATTGTATCTTCTGGTTATAACTATATAGAGTGCTCCAGCATAAACTGTGCACCCAGTTTTTCTCCTTTCTTAGAATTTGAAGCAAAAATGCTCGGATACGTAAATTTACTTTCGAAGGAGATACATTTTACACATACTTTCTGAATTCTATCTTCAAACCTCTTGCGAGGGAGAGTCACAACACTCAAATTCCAATTGGGAAGTGGAAATTATGTTTCCAATGATAAGGTATTCACTGGAATTCACTTCATTTCAACGCTAGCAAGGTTTCGATGTTGAAATTTTTCATAACAAACCAAATCGTTTGCTTTTTCTTTTGAGAAAACTGCAAATGAATGTATGAAAATAATATAGGCGAACGTTCATTTCAGTCTTGTCTCTGATATGGTTTGGTTTCTTTGAAAATCTTTTCCACTTCATCGTGAAACATGTTTTTTCACTAGAAAACGAGTGGAAATTGTGAACTTTCATTGATGAAAAAATATTTTCGCTAGACTTACTGTTCGTTTCTTTGAGGGTATTCATCCCTATGAAATGATTCATATGTTGCCGAGTTAGGAAGTTTGTCGTTACTTTTGTTGAAGTAACGTTTCAGTTATTCAATTCAACAAATTGTTGACTTTTTCGTACAGAGAACCGTTACAAATAACAAACTTTGAAACCTTCCACTAATTGTGAGTGCTTTGTTTCCTTAAACCGAAAACGTATTGGTGTTTCTCATCAATATTGAAATTATTTTGTTTATGTTCTCAAAGCCGTTTTCGCATTGATTCTTTAAATACATTTTCATAAATAGGGCATTATTGGAAAGATGACTTTGTGCCTCTTCACCTGATGTTACTCTCTCTTCCATTATCCATTTGAAATGTTAGGGTTGTAGCACCTCCACGCTAGGAGATTGAATCCATAATATATTGAATAATATGCCCAAAATGTGCCCCCATGTTCCAACCCTACATCTCCGAGCATATTTGTTTTGAATTACAACCAAAGCTGTCACAAGTGATCGGTCGCCAAGGATAAATCATGTACGATCTAGTTACAGAAGAGAATGCAACCCCCATAAATATATTTTTTCTTTAATAATTGCAATCACAATTTCAATCTCTGATATATCTTTCCAACTGCAATATTATGTCTGATGGCACTAAGAAGAATTTGCGAATACAATAATCATTTACCATATTATGTGCTTTTCGAAACAAATCCCTGATTCTGAATTGGTAGTCCTAGTGAGAGGAGGTGTCCGGCAATTGATTTGCAAATTTCACACCAACAGTTCTCGACAATGAAATGCGTTTTTCGTTTCGCGTTACCATGGCAATATTTATCGGATATTTTTCCCGCAGGGGTAACCCATGGGTAACCTACAGCGAGTTATAGTGATGAATTTTCATAATCAGTGGAGAATAATATATTTTCTTTGACATAAACATGTCACATAACCACTCTGACCAGAATTAAACAAAATACAACGTTCAAATTCGGCACTAGAGCAATTTAGCGGCCTAATGGAAATAGAATATTAAGCCACATCTTTGACACTTCACAAGTATATCTTTTGTTGTGTATGAAAAAAGGATATGTATTTTCTGTTGCTTCGAGAACGAATATTATGAGGCTTTTTTTTCACGATCGTGTAATGATGGTTATTAGTACATGAGCATAAACCGGGATACGAAACGAGCCGAAGGTGGGTTTCGTATGGTTTATGCGAGTGTATTAATAACCATTACATGAGAGTTGCATACGCTATTTTATCTACACCCAATAAATAAAGAGGAACTGAAAATATTATATTATCAGGTATTTACATTGAACACAATAATAGTAGGTAATCAATCGTATTTCTTTGAAAAATTCTACAGAATTATAATTTATGGTATATCCACGGAAAATACAACAATGAGAAATGAGTGAAAAAAAATTAAAGAAGTCTCTGCCGAGGTCAGGATTGGAACCCGGACGTTTCTGATCACTGCCCTCGCCATTGACTACTCGGCCATGAAAGCTAATTCGACTTGGACGAAAATAAAAACATATGTTTTGCATTTGTCAAATGAAAAATATAATTCTTTCGATTGCATTTTTTTCTTGTCTAAGACATCTGTATAGGAGTCGCTGGTAATTCTTCTATATCACTGCTATAAGACATTTTCATTCGATTATCGAAAATTGACTAAATTCTTCAAAAATTCAATACCTACTGATTTTGACTTGACAAACGTCAAAATGCAAAACTTGCACATCATGCTTTATTCAAAAAATAATGAGTTTCTATTGGTTGAAAATCTGTATCGTAATGAAAATCTATTTCGTAATGGATTTTATTATAAAACGGGTTGTGGGCATATAAGTGTATTATTAGAGTACGGGTGTAGATACAAATTCACTCGGGCGCTGATATATTTCCGTAATACTCATTTCCCCTCAATGTTTGCAGATAATTTTTAGTTTTTCGAATTGGGTGAACCTGGAATACATGAGAATTTGAGCGGAAGACCAGGGTCACCGTGCTGGGTAATCGCACGTTGAATAGTAAGGCCTCGTTGATCCATTGCTCGTACAAATTCCAACTTCTAAGAGTTGACGTTCGTCAGCTGGTTCCAGTACGTTTTTTTCATCATATCTCTTTTGAAATACCAAAATGAAATAGAGAACTGTAACTTTTGCCTAGCAATTGTGAACTGATAACTCACCAATAACAAATGAAATGCTGCAACGTCGAGAAAGCTGCCAACCGAATACTGAAGAGTAACGGACACAAAATTTGAAATTCAATGCAAAAGAACCCATAATTTTCCATCAATGGATTGGTACCACTGTGTTGATTATATGTCGCCATTGATGATGTGCAACAGTTTTTGGATTGTATACACTTTCGCTCCTAAAGTTTGAATTCCCTTCTTTGCATGACCATGACAATTTTCAAGGCAGCAAGGCGTGTTGCTGATAACAGGAACATCGAAGACTAAGGCTTGTCGGTAAAGGTGGTATTGATTTTTCTCGGGCCGTGGATCGAAGTAGGAAACCGGAATTTCCATTATGGTTTACTCAAATGGTGTCTTCAACACTCTTGTCTATCGACACCGAGTGATGGATAAGAGGTTCCTAATACTAGATGCAGGGTCTGCCGATAGGCTCTCCAGACTATGATGCATTGACCCTCATCCTCTGCAGTTTATGCGGTCTTGGTCTGTATCCATCATCCTAACGAAGCTTCTTTGGTGCTTCACTATTTTGTCAGACATGACACAGGTACTACCTCATGCTCCAGCGTCCATTATGGAGAATGAAAAGTTTTAAATTCTTTGAAGTGCATGTATTTTCCACCATCAGACAGATGCTGAAGTCATGCACAATGAGCCCAAGAGGCTGAATCATTCCGGAAATTTTTGAAGGAAGGCAGGGCAGTCGGATTCTTTCGAACGTGAATGATATAGTACACCAAAAAAAGTCCCATGGATAACATACAAGGGTAGAACCGGGTTATAACCTCTCACAGGACAGTGAACTTCAGGTTTATCAACTAAACAAATAATATACAGTTGCCTGTAAGATCTTCACATATTATTTCAATATGTGAAGATCTTACAGGCAACTTTTCATTATTTGTTTAATATGGATTTTCACCAAGTTGCGGCCACTTCCACTCAATTCATCGACTGGTATATGAAATTATTTTATGGAATCCTCACATTCAGTTATTTCAATGAATAATAAGCCTCATACCTGGAGTATGATAAGCGTTAATCATCTGATGCAGATGGTGTAAACCTTTGGAGCGAAACGCCATCTGCTGGATAATCGGAGGAGAATCATCTTTAGTCTACTTGCAGAGAAAGCTGCAACCCTCCAAAGAAATCAGAATTTCTATATTCAGAACGAATGCATTCACGGCAGCAGATTTGGTTTCCGAAACGTTAAAAACGATAAGTATTTTGGTAAATAATACTTCTTTATTCCGAGAAAATTTGAGTTATACGAGAAGTTGCTGATTAACAGTTCATTCACAGCACATCTTCGGGTTAGGTTAGGTATTTGCCTTCCTTCACTCGTTTAAATTCCAAAATGAATTCAAATTTCTTCAGAATGTGGTAGGTGAAGTACCTACCCAAAAAAAACTCAAAAAAAAACCCATCCACCACAAAACAGTGACTTTCAAATAGTACTAAAAGATACCCCATGAATATATCGTGATACTGTTATGGAATATTATATCGTACTGGAACCAGCTGGTTCTTTAGTTATTTTGAGTGCTCACTTCTGAAGTACAAGATTCTCGAGTCGTTATTGTGGTAAGATTCAATGATTGAATTGCTTGAAGTGCTTCTTTTGACAAACATTTCTATCAATATGTTCCACAAGAATACCCTGTGCCAGGCGGGATGATTTTCAAAATATTCGTGATCTTGAAAATGTTTCTGGTGATAGTTCAAGCACTAGTGGTATCACAAGTGGTACTTCAATGTTCCAGGGGAATATCCATATTTCAATAATTTCAAGAAGAATAGTTTTTTTTTCGATAAATGCATCAAATAAAACTCAACAGCAAGCTCATTTCTTTCAATCGAAGGATTTTTTCCTTCAGTGTTGTTAGTGACATATTCAATAATGATAACTCCCCGGAATCAAATCTAGACAGTTTGGCTGAGCCATCAGAATTATACTTTTCTTGTGGAGTATTACATTTTGAGGATAATTTCCGGTTTCTTTTTCCAGTCAAAATAAAACTGAAGCGAATCTTCTATAAACGACTTCAAAATATTCCAATCACAATCTTTTGATAGATTGTTTTAAAAAAAAAATTAATTTCTTCAGCATAGTTGTTGGCTTTTTATATTTGGTCAGCGGAAATGTCAACTGGAAAATATTCAAAACCTATTGTTTTAATTTCACGAAACTTTCGTTCCCCATATTCCATGATTGAAAACTGAATATTTGAGCAAAAACTTACGGAAATGCGTGCACCAAACAAAGGCAACCGTAATAAAAGCTCCAACGAAAAACCAATATTTTCGTAATACAAACGTTCGTAAATCACAACACCGACAAATAAAAAACGAATTGACCCCATGTTTAATGCAATGCCCCTATATATAAAAATAGGGAAAATAACAGAATCAAACAATTCCGCAGGGCGCGCGTTGCAGGAAAGAGAAAAATCGTTTTGTGCAATCGTTCAAGCAAATAAAGAGCTCTGGGCCCCAGTTTTCGCTTTAACAAACACAACAAAGGATGTAGTGCGCCACGAATATGATTTATGCCATTAGGTTATTTTGCTTCGATAACATATTTTACAACGACAATATCTTGAATTTTCCGGTTTATTGCGACTTTTTGATTGGGGATATTTATTTATTGTGATTCGACGGTCTGGAACTGACAACTTTCCTTTTAAATACATTTTTATTGGTTTGTTTTGAAAAGGATAGCGATGCGAAATAAGAAATATGTTTTCGACCACTGGGATAATATTTCTTCTCCATGACAATCATTGTGTTGAATTGAAAACTATTTGGGGTATAATGGAAGTAATCGTTACCTCACTACCATTGTCAATGTTCGGTATCTCCGAGTATACACGAACGAAAATCATTATTAGGTTTTCATCTCGCTGTTTTCATCATGAGAGATAACCTTGACATGTGCTCAGGCTCACGACGAAAGGGTGGAAAGACTCCTATCGTTGGGTCAAACTTGACGTGTATATATATGTTCCGCAAAGTGAAGCCAATACAGTATTCTTTCCCATAATTCAACAGGGATTCTTAGCAACTGGTAAAGTACCAAGTTTGGTGAAAATACTGATTTGATCACGTGATAATGAAAGCCTCTATATAGCTTTCGAGCCTGAATCGGATCGTCAGAATACATACTTAAACGATATGTCTTCAACTATCCCCAAAAATATAAGAGGCAAACAATAGTAGTTGTTTGTACAAGAAGAGAGGATATGGTGGCCATATCGGACGAGGACCAAGATTGAGCACGATGCCGATATCCATTCGAGATATTCAGTTAATTTTTTCTTCGACCAGATGAATACTTCAGAATTCTCAAGTATCGTATTGATAGTCAATTTCAGATATAGAACTTCCATATCAGTAGTAAATATTAGTATGAGAAGATAACATTGCACCAAAATTTGTCTTTAAGAAATCCCACAGAAGTGTCTATGACATCTATTATAGGGATGGATCTGAAACAGATGAAGTATCAGAATGTGGAGTACATTCAAAATCTTCGAATCCCGAAATTAAATGGGCCCTAGGTGAATTTGCCAGTTTACTACGAGCCGAGATCACTGGAATCTGTTACTGAAATTTTCAACACATTGTATACAACGTAACACTCCGGGAACTGCGTCGATAGATATTTCTAAAAGTATCAGTTGGAGACCTTCGAAAATCTGGGAGTATGATAATGGTCTTGGGCGTAGTACCTACAGCTAAAATAGTTCATGTTCTGAACATTTTCGATTATACCAATAGTAGGTTATATTTTTTTTGGAAGTAGAATCAACAGCATTTCATTGCAGATTCATATCCTACATCAAACTTTGAAATCACTTTATACAACACACTTTTCACCTATCTCAAATAGTTTTCAAAAATGTTCACATTAAATATGAAAACTAGCATTTGTGGATCACAGCCACCCCTGTGAGAGCCGCCAGGTGTCGTATTGGAAGTAAAAGTGACATCTTCGAGTTGAAAACAACTGAAAGGGCTGACTTGGTCAAACAAAAAGTTAGGGCCAGTTGCACCGCTTCAACTCAGCAGAGATTCAACTAAGCTTGGCTCAATCGTTAAGGAACAAGGAAGCTGATTGGCAAATCCATAGCAACAAAGCCTGGCTTAGATAAAGCACAACTTGAAAAAAACCCTCAATATTGGCCAGGTCCAACCGATTCGGCAGCCATCAAGAAGGGTTCCATTTACTAAACAACAACAAGAGACGGTAGAGCGTAGTGACAGAATGAAGGCTTGGTATTATCGGAAGGCAAATACTGGCGAATTAGAAGGAGATCGAATGTGGCTGTACAACCCTCGTTGTAGGATGAATGATGCAGTATACAGGGTTCAACGTAGGCTTAGACCAAAAATCAAAGTCGTACACCTAGAGAGACCCAAATGTTACGATGAGAATAACGAGATATTGTTTGATCGGGACGATCAAAATTGAGAGGGGGATAATTTCACGGAATGTTCTAGCGCCAGCCCCGTCGCTCATAAACGCAGAAAATAATATGAGGGGTCGAAGAGCGTACGTCACTTTCACAGGAACTCGTAATTCGCATGGAGAATTCGATACACATCATCAGGGTCTCTCTCGAATATTCTCTATATACTCCAGTCTATGACGGTGAAAAAAGTGTAAACTCTGTAATTATCCCATACAGCACCGATTCGTATGAAAATTTGGATATAGGTTCTACTTACCCTCTATTCCAAAATCTACCACGTGCCGAGGGTTGCTTTCTCCTTGGGGGTGGATGCCACCCCTTCTTGTGGGTGAAAAATTTTTTTATGGAAATAAGAGCGGAAATCAAAAGATTGACTAATTTTAAGCACTTTTTGTTTAATAGAGTTTCTTCTGAAAAGCAATATTTTTCGATTTATTCGCCAGTGAAATTGTCGGTTTTCAGTCAAAAAAAAAAACACATTTTCAGATCCTTTTTCGCGAATAACTGGAAAATAATGCATCTAATCAAAAAACCTGTAGAGAGCAGAATTATAGCTTTTGAAGCAACAAAGGCGATCGTTTATTCGTGATAAATGCAAACCCACTACAAACTAAATAATTGCTTGTTGAAAGTTGATTGGTATTTTCAAACGCCAAAATTGAAAGTTTCTACGTACAATAACCAAAAACCAATGCATTTTTCGAGAGAAACTAATTGGACCTTTTCTGAAGTCCTTCAGAAATCCTTTATTTCTTTTATTCATAAAAGTTTCTAGCATCAAAACTGACCGAGGTATGAAGGAAATAATGTTGAATCCTATTTTTTCGATGAAAAAAAATTGTGAATAACTCATCCTCTCTTCTCCCGTCTTCAAAAAAAATCGTTCTTACTCCATAATTTACTTCATTCATTTTCTTTCGATGAGTTCTGAGTTTATCATCAATTGAAAGTACGTAGTTTTGGAAAAAATTGAGACTGAAGAGAAAAAATCATATACGTAATTCAGCAAAAAATCAAAATTTCACATGCAAAATTTTCAACAGTACCAAATTGAAGGCTATTCTTCTCTGAAAATTTCAGTGTTTCATTTTTTTCTGCAGGATGAAAATAGAGTAAGATATGGCCAGTCATATATTGTGAGGGTTCGCGCAAAGTACCTTTTTTGAGCCCTTTCAGCATGAACGTTTTCAAAAATATGATCTGAAACGAAAATTAATGTGAATGAGCTCATAGCTCTTGAAAAGAGCTACAGAATTCTTTTTTGGTGGAGCTGATTGCTTGAAAACTAAGCGAGTTATGGGAAAAAAACCAAAAACAATTTTTGTAGAAATTAGAGTATGTACATTAATAAGTATATTGAAGGATAAACATAGTAACTATATTTTAGGCCTAGTGGAACTATATGCATATTATATATGGATATATACATATACTTCCACTAGGCAACGATTTTTTCCAAAGGGGGGAGGGAGCAAGGATGAGTTATTCACAATTTTTTTTCAAAGAAAAAATAGGATTCAACATTATTTCCTTCATACCTTGGTCAATTTTGATGCTAGAAACTTCTATAATTAACAAAAATAAAGGATTTTTGAAGGACTTCAGAAAAGGTCCAATTAGATTTTCCCGAAAAATGCATTGGTTTTTGGTTATTGTACGTAGAAACCTCGGTAGAAACTTTCCATTTTGGCGTTTGAAAATACCAATCAACTTTCAACAAGCAGTTATTCAGTCGTAGTGGGTTTGCATACATCACAAATAAACGATCGCCTTTGTTTTTTCAAAAGCTATAATTTTGCTCTCTACAGGTTTGTCGATTAGATGCATTATCTTCCAGTTATTCGCGAAAAGGATCTGAAGACGTGTTTTTTTTTGACTGAAAATCTACAATTTCACTCGCGAATAAGTCGAAAAGTATTGCTTTTCATAAAAAACTTCATTGAACAAAATGTGCTTAGAATTAGTCAAGCTATTGATTTCCGCACTTTTTTCCAATAAAAAATTTTTCACCCCCAAGAAGAGGTGGCAACCATCCCCAGGGAGAAAGCAACCCTCGGCACAGGGTATATTTTGAAAAAGAGTGTATGTAGATCCTGAATACAAATTTTCATGCGAATCGGTGCTGTATGGGATAAATACACGGGAAAATGGTCATAGACTGGACTAATAGGCGTACGCACGTATATAAGCAGACACTTCCTCGCGGAGGTAACAGTTATTTGGCACAGTTCATCAGATAGTTGTTACTCAAAGCTCAGTGGAGAGAGCTTTGGTACTGCTAAGTGCAGAAGTCGAAGTGTAGAGAATTTTCAGTACAGAGAGTTTTAGTACCAAGCGTTGGAAATTTAGAGAAGTAATTCAAGTGATTGTATTGTAATGTGTCTGGAGTTTCGATAAACGAACCCAAGGAAATATCGTAACAATATGCTGACCATTTATCTCATATATGTACTCTCAGGGATTCAGAATGTGTCATTCAAAACAGTAAACCAGGCAACAAACCACACGTTAAGATGTTCAAAGGGCAAGTACATGCCCAGATAGCACAAGTACGTCCAGTGGACGTACTGCATATGTACGGTGAGGATGTATTGTACGTATTTGGGACGTACTTTAGTGTCCGACAGACGTACATAAGACCTCCCTGGAACTTACCGTTTCCGCATAGTCGGTAATCCCAGATACGTACTTTTCTAGTCCACACAGGACCTGTAATGTACAGAAAGGGGAACTGTTTGGGACATTCCGAAAACGTTTCTTCTTGTTAATGATATATCGACGAAAAAAATAAATTCAGTTGATGTCACTTCTAAATTATCAGTTCTCATATTCGGAATTATTCATTTCTTCTTTACCAATTAGTCAACTTGAAAATTACACCTATGCACATGTACTTACCGAATACTAAGCTGGAAAAAACTCTGGCTGCTGCGGGACTTGAACCCGGACCTTCACTTTGAATATTTTACTGTTTACCACTACAACGCTCTACGGTATGGAGAGACTTGTTTCTAAAGAAGAGTTGTGTGGTATAGATGTGCATTCGATATTGGGAGCGTAGAATAAAATATTGAATTATCACATAAGCTGGCATATTGGCATAATACTGCAATATAGATATGCAAATTCTGATAATGCTTGAATATCGTTTTCAAAGTAAAATGAAAATATTCAACTCGTCATTTTCGAATCACAACTGAAAGGGGTATCGAGATTTTGAGAGTGATGACTTTAAAATATCCAAACATATACCAATATTGGTAATGTAATATTCATGATGAATTATTCCTGAAAAAATTTGGAAAAATTGAAATATCGACTTGGTGAATTTCGATACCAGAAAATACGACCAGAACTTTTTGCACAGCAAGTGTGATATTCCACATCGTCATCGCATATAAGACAGTGATCCTTCAGTGTTTTTTCAAATATATTTTCATTGTTACTAAACTTATTAAAAAAAAATTAATGTTGTCTCGAACATGGGTAACTAACATGAAGTCACCAATTGATGTGCTACTTGGAATAGCGCGTTGGCCTACCTGACAGGGACGGTAATGTACGTATGTGGGACGTTTCTAGTTCGTACATTTTCGGCCCACAGTAGACTTGGGGATCTAGCTGAATGTACAAAGTATGTTTCTTGGCGTACGTCAAGGAGACGTCTGAATACATATGATTCCCAAAAAGGTACGTCATCACTATGATCCTCAAAAGTTTCAAAAGATAAGATTTTGAAAGGGACCCAATATGTACGCACCTGGAAGGTCCAAACAGTACGTGCATAGTCCTTCCAAACATGTACGTCAATGATACTTATAAACAGTACGGACAAGGAATTATCAAAAAGCACGTCATTGGTATGTCCCTAACTCGTTCCGAAATGTACGTACCTGAAAAGGAGTTATTATGAACGTACCCAGGACACTTACTACAGTACGTACATA
The DNA here is from genome assembly GCA_032362365.1 of Zygogramma bicolorata. Taxonomy (NCBI): domain Eukaryota; kingdom Metazoa; phylum Arthropoda; class Insecta; order Coleoptera; family Chrysomelidae; genus Zygogramma; species Zygogramma bicolorata. The sequence goes on from JAVJAQ010003863.1 coordinate 312,196, forward strand.
GTACTTCCAAGCATGTACGTTTTTATTACATTCCGATTGGAACGGGACCAAATATGTACCTACATGGGACGTCTATATAGTACATACATGAAACATCCGGAAATGTACGTTCTTTGAATGTCTCCCATACGTCTCGGGACGTATCGACGTAACTGGGACAAAAATGGTCGTCTTCAGGACGTCGTGTGCTATTTGGGTGATGGTAATATTAATGAATTCAGAACTGGACTCAATAGCATCAGTTGGTATCCAACTCTGTACGATATGTGCATAAACCAAGGTTTCTCCTTCTTTCTAAATTCTCTTCTATGGTGTTTCGATGTGTCATGTCCAGAAAATCTGTCGTAATTAAAAAACGTAATAATGCCTGGATTTCTGATGACATCATTAAAGAGGGCAAATATTTGAGAGAATTGTTTCAACTATGCACAACCTCTCGGGTAGTCGGTTCTCATTCATTAGACATTTACAAAAATCGATTGAAAGAGCAAAAGTCAGTCGTAAGGAAAGCGAAAATGAGCTACTTTTCTGAAAAAATTGAAAATGCGCATAATAAAACCAAAGAGACATGGAAAATAATTAATTCTGAATTGGGAAAACATAATACAGATGCAAAAATCGTTTTGAAACATAATTCGAAAATTGTGGATGATGCACAGGGGGTAGCAGAAGTATTTGGTGACCATTTTTCTAAGGCTTCAGAAATAAGTCTTGATAGTCACTTTGGGTAAAATCTATCATTACTCTGTACTATTAGTAATGAAGTAATAATCAATCAGCCGTTTCCTAATGAACCGATTACCGATGCTGAAATATATACTGCTCTGAATAAAATGAAAAATAATAATAATAATAATAATAATAATAAATCGTCTTTATTCATTGAATTTGCAATTACAATGAAGAGGTGAAGTTTCAGCGTTATGCTGTTTTTCAACTTTACCTAAACTGATAATAAATTGTTCAATCTTAAGAGAAATTGATGATACTTGTGTGAAGAACAGGTAGTTGAAACCTTAAACTAAAAAATATAATACTCTTTTTAACATAGGCAAGCTTATTTTTGGGAGGAATCCGTAGTACATTTGCTTAATCAGAAACATGTAATAGAATGAAGCTTTAATGAGTTTTTCAATCTCGACTTGAAATTGAGGATAGAATAATTTCTAAACTCTACCGGCAAAGTGTTATAATGCTTACTAGCGAAATATATGAAACTACGCGTGAACATACTTGTTTTGTGCTTGGGAATTTTCAATAGATCTCGTTTCCTGGTATTCACATTATTTTCTTTCAGGAATACGAATTTATCAAATAAGTACGATGGCTGTTTGCTTATTATGATTTTATGGGCTAAATTCAGTGCATGCAAAAAAGCATTTTCATTTAAATTCAGCCAGCCCAGTTCAGAAATTTTACTTGATATCCTGTCGTATTTCCTGAGTCCTGAACAGAAACGAGCACATGCATTTTGGATCTGTTGTAATCTCTGCCTATATTGTGACGTTAAAGCTGGACTGTATACTGTGTCACAATAGGATATTCTAGAAAAAATCAGGCACTCACATAGCTTCCTTTTCAAATATGGTGGTATGACATGCCTTTGAGGGAAAAGGTGTCGGAGAGTAGCATATGAAGATTTACAAAGACTCTGGATATGTTTGGTAAACCTCAACTCGGAGTCAAACCATACACCAAGATTTTTACAGACTTGTACAATTGGTAATTCAGTATTGTTCATTTCTATCTGAAGTGTCTGTTCTGCAATGAGTCGCTTATTATTACTACCGAAAAATATGATCGAAGATTTATTTGCATTGACTCTGAGATTATGAGAAACTGATATGTCGAACAGATTCCGTAGGTCACTGTTTATTCTCTGCTCACTCTCTCCCAATTGTGCTGGGTGTATTTTCATAATCAATTGGGTATCATCGGCATAGTTGAAGATTTTGCAATGTTCAGTAAACTTGTGAAAGTCGGAAATGTAAACAGAAAACAGGAGAGGACCTAAAATGGAACCCTGTGGTACACCAAAAAGCACAGGCAAAGCATTCGACACATTTCCATTCAGTCTGACTTGCTGAGTTCTATTCGATAGATAGCATTTAATGAGTTGTACTGCTCTTATATTGAACCCGAAGTAACGCAGTTTTTCATACAATAAATCATGGTCAATGGTGTCAAATGCTTTGCTGTAGTCGAGAAGAATTAAGGAACTCAAATCACCTTCATCTACAGATCTGTAAATTTCATCGGCGATATTTGCAAGTGCAGTTGTGGTATTGAATTGTTTGCGAAACCCCGATTGAGAATCCGGAATGATTCGATTAGTGAAAATGAACTCAGCCATTTGATTCTTCATGATAATTTCAAGAACCTTGGAAAGCGTCGGAAGAATGCTGATAGGTCTAAGATGACTTAATTCAGTGGGTGAAGACGTTTTGGGTAGGGGTATGATACTGGCCTGTTTCCAGGTCGAAGGAAAGGTACAGGACAGAATTGCTGTGTTGACTATAAATGTTAGGTGTTTTATTAGGTGTTCAATTACAATATTCAACATATTCAGAGAAATTTGGTCAGAGCCAACACAATTACTCTTGATATGATTGAAAGCTTCCCTTACATCATTTTCGCTGACGGTACAAAATGAAAACTCTATCCGATGGGTAACTGCTTCCCTATATTTTGCGAGCAGCTCTTGTTGCTCTATAGTTGTATCTGTGCGAGTGTTAGTTTGAAATGTACTATTTATAGAATTAACATCACATAGGTTCTGTGGTATATCATTATCATTTTTACTTTTGATAAAGTTCATCTTTCTAAGGGTTGCCCACAAAACTTTACTGTTTTTCTGTCCCATAATATATTCAACGTAGGCACGTTTTTTCCTTCTTATTGCGCTTGTGACAAAATTTCTCAATTCCTTATAATAGCGCCAGTCTCCAATAGATTTGGAAAGTTTATATTTCCTGAAAGCCCTATTTCGAGTTTTGATCATCTGCTTTATATTGTATGTATACCACGGAGAAAATGGCTTACTAACTTTGATACGACGCATGGGTGCATGAGCTTCGAATATGGTTTTAATGTTATTATTGAAGAAATTTAATTGCTCGTTGACATATCAAATGTGTAAATGAGTTCCCAATTCATGCTGAAGAAGTCTAGGAAAAAACTATCCCTATCAAAGGTGCGAAAATCTCGAAAATTGACATATTTTGTGTTAATTGAACTTTTCATTTCTATCAAGTCGCATGAAGTTGCAAAATGGTCAGATATACCTGGAATGTCGAAGACATTGGTGTTTAGGACCAGATCTGGAGAATTGGTTACAATAACATCAATTAATGTTTGAGAAGTGTCAGTGACTCTAGTTGCTTCTGTTATTTTTTGGGTTAGGCCATATGTTTCCAGAAAATCATCGAAAATAGAGGTAGCATGATTATTAGCAAGAAGGTTCCTGTTGAAATCACCAGCTTTCAATAATGTATCACAAGAAATGAGAGAATCACTCAAGGCAACTTCTAATTTTTCAAGAGACTTTGCAATATTTGCAGATGGTGGACGGTAAATAATTCCACAGTTGATAATTTTATTGTTCATTTTGATAGAGACCCACATTTGCTCTAAGTATTCGCTCAACTCCCGGAAAATAATATCATAAGTAAAATTATCACTAATGAAAATTCCCAAGCCTCCGCCTCTTCCTTGCCTGTCGAATAAAAAAACAAGTGGTATAGACGAACTGTCTATTAACATCATCAAAAAAGTAATGGACCTCATAATCGATCCGCTCACCTATCTGATGAATCAGTCCTACATGCAAGGATACTTTCCCATCGAATTCAAAACGGCTTTAGTTATACCTTTATATAAAAAAGGTGATAAAAATGAGATTGATAATTATAGACAAATTTCTCTGATTTGCTCCCTGTCCAAGTTATTCGAGAAAATAGTAGCTATCAGGTTAGTGGACTATTTGGAAGCAAAAAAATTATTATGTAATAATCAACATGGATTCAGAAAAGGGTATTCTATCGAAACAGCAAATTACCACTTTCATTTATGCAGAGATTGACGCTAATAACCTTGTCATCAGTCTGTTTTTTGATCTATCGAAGGCATTCGACACAATATCTTCTGATTTCTCAACCAATAAGACAGCTGCACTTGGTTTACCAGGAAAATATAATTCTGCTATGTCGAGTGAACAAAATATTAGAATGGGTGTTCCACAAGGCTCGGTTTTGGGTCCATTATTATTTGTGCTATTTGTGAATGACTTGCCTGAACACATAATTGACTGCCACTTAACTATGTTTGCTGATGATACGATCACAGTCTCAGGTTCTAACATTGACAACTTACTTGGTAAAGTAACAAAAATCATTGATACATTTGCATCTTGGTGTGATCGTAACAGACTCATTCTGAACCCTAAGAAGTCGATATCTATGAAATTCTTCAATAGAAAAAGTAAAATACCAAACGAAAAACTCTTCAGTGAGGAAATAGTTATGACACAAAAAGTAAAGTTCTTGGGAACTCTGCTAGATGAACGTCTGAATTTTGATCAGCACATCAATAGTGTTTGCAATGAACTGAATTCAGCATTCTTTGCAATCAAACAAATAAAATCCTGCGTAGCAAAAGAAAGTTTACTAAGCATTTATTTTGCCATGGCATTTTCTCACATTTCACTCAACATAATGGCGTGGGGAAACGGTTCAGATTTGAATAGAATTTTTGTGGACCAGAAGCGTATTTTGAGACTTATATTCGACATGGATTTTCGCGAGAGTTGCAAACCGGTTTTTATTAGTGAAAAACTTCTAACAGTTCCATGTATTTATATTCTCAAATGTGTCAAATTCGCTAGAAACAACCTCGAGTACTTCGAAACGATTGCATCAACACATACATATAGTACAAGATTCGGAGGCCATCTGCGGTTGCCAAGTCATAAAACCGCCAAGTTCAAAAACTCCCCAGTCTACAATGTTGTGTCTCTCCAAAATAAATTGCCGACTCATATAGTGAATTCTCAAAGTGATAACATCTTCTTTAATAGGATTAACTCATTATTAATTGACAGGTGCTACTATACTGTGCAGGAGTGTATAAATGATACTTTTTGGTTATTCATTTAATGTTGTGTTCTTCATGTATAATTATATATGTAAAATTTGACGTTGAAATATTTATTCAAATATTGTTAATGGTGCTTTTATCTCTTTTTTTTCTAATTTTTCATTCCTTTATATTTTCTGACCTACCATATGTACCTGGTTGTACCAAAATGGTTAATAAATTTCTATTATTATTGTTATTTTCAAGAAATTCAAAAATATTTTTGGAGAAGAACAGCATACATATTTCGTGGATGCAATTACCAATTAAAATTTTGCTGAAAAAACTGTAGTGAATTTATAATCTCGAGTATTAAATATCATTGAAAAACTTTTATTAGCAAGAGGTTTGAATTTTGCGGTAACTTCAAAAACTACATCTACATTTGAAATGATAACAGCTATAGAAAATACAGCTCAAAATTCGCCATAATGTGCAAAAGGGTACTTAAACAACCTACTTAGTAAATTGAAAAGTAATTTGAACAAATTCGAGAAAATTGCAATGAAATCTACACGGATGGGATGAGAATAAAAAAAATCTCCCAGCTGATGAAGCGAATATGAAAACGAATTGAATAAATTGATCACAAACACCACATATAAGATATATAACCAAGACACATCTGTAACATTGAAACAAGTGTACACCAAACTGAAACGAGACCCAACGAAATCCATTGAACAGAAAACATACAGAATATTACTCAAATACATAGATACACTATCGAAAACAGAATGGACACAACTCATTTATCACTACAGTGAACCACCATATTTTTACGGGTCACCAAAAATACATATGGCAAGTCATCCTCTGAGGCCTATCGTAAGTTCTGTTGGATTCCCATACTAGAAACTGGCAGGGTACATACTCAATATATTCAAACCCATTTCCATCAATGGAATTAGCTTCATGAAGAATACTCCACATTAATTAAATTATGAAAAACAGAAAGAGAAACTGGAGTTAGGTTGGTAAGTTTCGATATAGGAAGTCTGTTTACCAAAGTACCCATCAACATAACCTCAGAAATCGTCGAATCCAAGTTGGAGAATGATGGAAATCTGATCCAAAGAACGGAGTTGAGAATGTAAATATGAATGATAATATATGAATATCCTAAAACTATGTACAGAATAAATCTACAAGAATTTTGGATAGTTATGGGAATTTGGGATAGTTATAGTTCACCTCCTTCTCTGAATCTGAATAATATTAATATGGCGAAGATATGTTGATGATATTTTTGCTATATAGAGTCATGGTCGAAATTAACTTGACATTTTTTTGGAACACATTAACAAACAAGAACCGACAATAAAGTTCACAATGGAAATAGAAAGGAACGATAAACTTTCTTTACTTGATGTAATGGTAAAGAAATCAACACATGCAGACACAAGTGGGTATCGAAAGAAAACACATATACCAACAATATCTTCACTCTAATTGAGATCACCATACAACTGTCAGAAATGGTATAGTGAAATGTCTTTTCGATAGAACATTCATAGTATGCAATTCATTCAAAAATCCATGCACAGGATAATTTCATAAGATCAATATCGAAAGAAAATGGATATCCAGAGAATTTTATACACATTGACTGAAATTGAAAATCGTAACACACCCCATCAAGAAGACATACAACTTGCACAAACAACACATCCTGTATCAAACATAACACCTTATGTCCCCCGACTAACTGAAAAGATAATGCGCACCGACAACAGGTATAATATTAGAACAACATCCAAAACAACAAATACTGTACTTTCAACAACACTGACGAAGACTGAAACAACTAACATAACAGAAAACACAAAGAATTGTATTTATCGAATCCTGTTCGTGCGGTCAAAAATATGTCGGTGGAACGTCCAGACCTCCAGAAGTGCGAAAGAGCGAACACAAAGTGTACATCAAGAACGAACAGATTAGTGGTTCTAGATCATCAGAACACATTCTCACTGCCAATGGAGATCATACAGTTGAATGGAATGACACTGAAATGATAGCAAGAGAGAACAATAGGAGGGGACGAATGTTGAAAGAATCTGCTTTTATCATGCTGTCCGCGGATGCTTGCATCTCAAATACTTTGGTTGATATGGATCGCACCTGGCTGCTACTCTTCAAACTCAAATTCCTGACATTTACGAAAAGCGAACACAAAAACTAGAAAAGAATTTGTTTTCTGGGTTTGTAACCTACCACAATCTGAAAAAATAAGAATTAATATTGGAATCTATACAAGTGTAGAAAAAACAGTTCTTTAAAGAAAATGGATATCCAGAAGAATTCATAGAAAAAACTTCGAAAATCCGAACACAGTCCACAATGAACACATACAACCTACACAAAAGAAAAACGGATCGGCAACAGGTATAATATTAGAACAACATTCAAAACAACAAATACTTTAAGATCGATACTCACACATACCAAACCGAATAACCCAACAGAAAACACAAAAAATTCTATTTATCAAATTCCTTGTTCGTGCGGTGAAAAATATATCTGTGAAACGTCTCGACCATCGGAAGTGCGGAAGAGTGAACACAAGATGTACATCAGGAACAGACAGATAGGTGGTTCTAAATTATCAGAACACATTCCTACTGCCGATGGAGACCACACAGTAGAATGGAATGACTCTAAAATTATAACGAAAGAAAGCAATGGCAAGAAACGAAAATTAAAGGAATCTGCTTTCATCATACTGTCTGGTGAAGAATGCATATCTATGAGTTCGCTTGATATGGATCGCGGATGGCTGCCCCTCTTGAAGGACAAAATGTTATGTCAAATTCGAAAAAAATTGACAAATATCAATCAAGAAAATTGTCTATACGAGATATTTGCATTTGAAAAGGAATTTCCCTAGAAGTTTTGAAAACGGAAGCAAATTAAGTTTTCGAAACGTTAACAGATAAGTATTTTCATATAATATATCAGTACTTATTATTGAATTGGTCGAGACATTGCTCGAAAGAAACAATACCAACCCAATAGTAAAACAGGAGATTCTGGAACTACTTACAGTGTGTTTGTCACAGAATTACTTTCAATTCAATGACACGTACTACTCATCCTGTAATGGCCTGATAATGGGGAACCCACTAAGTCCCCTATTAGCAGAGATTTTCATGGATACGTTGGAGCGTAAAATTCACTGTAATCCGTTGAAAGGAAATTTTGTTTATTGGTATAGGTATGTTGATGACATTTTGGTATGTTTCAAAAGTAAAAACAGACAGCTAACCAAGTTTCTCGAATTCATGAATGGTCTTCACTCTTCCATTGTTTTTACGATGGGGATGGAAGAAAATAGTGCAATTAACTACTTGGATTTAACTATCACAAGAATAAATCACAAACATGATTTTTCGGTTTACCGTAAACCGTTCCACACGGACATTGTTATTCATAATACTTCGTGTCATCCATATCAGCATAAGGTGGCCGCATTCAATAGTATGATTCATAGACTGTTGAATGTCCCTTTATCTGATGTGAATTATGTTAATGAACTTAATATAATAAAACAGATCGCGATTAACAATGGATATGAGGGTCAGTTAATAGACTCTCTTGTGAGGAAGAAATTACATAGTCAAGCCCTCAAGTTGGTGTATCCAGTAGTCAATACCGAGCCGGATACTTACAGAACCATAACTCATTTAGGCCAACCAAGCGTAAATATTTCTAGATTCTTGAAAAATAATGATATTAATACAGCTTTTCGTACTAATAATAAATTGGGGATATATATCAAAAATAATAAAGACAAAAATGAATCGTCACAAAGATCAGGAATTTATGAATGAACATGTGGGTCATGTCCGATGTACTACGTAGGCCAAACGGGAAGATCTTTGAACACTCGCCTAAGAGAACACAGAGCTAGTTTTTTGAATGGGAGAACAAATTCTACTTATGCAAGTCACCTCATTCTGGAAGGTCATGAGTTCAACCACGAGTTCAAAATAAGGCATTTTGAACAGAAAGGTTGGAAACTTAACCTTCTAGAAAGCTTGGAAATCAATAGAGGGAAAAATTCAGAATATTTATTGAATGATCAGGTGGAATTAAATAACTCCCCATTGTTGAATATGTTCCCGGCCAATAATTCTATTTCTAGGAATTATCTTCGTATGTAACTAATTAGTATTTGGACAAATTATGGTTCGAATATCGGACCTAAGTCGGACCTTTATTTTAAGAGACGTTCGACCTATTTGTATATAAACAGCGTATTATAGAATAGTGATTTATTTATCTTGCTTGGAGAAGCTATTGTAATAGCGAAACACGTGTCGCGGTTTTGTAAACCCATTGTAAGTGAAAATCATACAGGAAACTGTAATATATTTTAGTTCTTATTATTTTTTTGATAGTCGAAATTTGAGTTATACGAGAAGTTGCTGACTAATTGGACTTGTTCTATTCAGAGAGAACTGTTTTTCAATAGTCGCAGCAATTATTCGGGGTAGATTGAAAATCTGCCCTTCTACACTTGTATAGATTCCAATATTTATTATAATTATTTCAGATTGTGGTAGGTTACAAACCCAGAAAACTACGGAACAAATATTGATCCATCACAAAATAATGACGTTCTAACAATACTTAGAAAAGAATATTCATGAGAGTTTTTAAAACGGAAGCAGATTCGGTTTCCAAAACGCCAACAATAAGTATTTTGATAAATAATATTAATTCTTTTATTTTTTGATGGTCAAATTTGAGATATACGAAAAGTTGCTGACTGAATGAACGCGTTTCATTCAGAAGGAAATATTTTTGAATTATTGCAGCAACTTTTTGAGGTAGATTGAAATCTACCCTTCTTCTCTTGAATATATTCTTGTATTGATTATTTTTTTCAGATTGTGGTAGGTTAGGAACCCAAAAAAGAGTTTGATGTAGAATATGACTCTGCACTGAAATACAGGCTTTTCTTTTCGAAAAAATGAAGTTAGAACCTACCTCGGGGATAATCGTTAATGTTCGGGGTTTGAAACTATAACTGAGTTGTGCCCAACGTCAATATCTTACTGCCAGATATTCAAAATTCTCCTATTCATACTTTCAGCAGTAAATATCGACACAGCTTCCTAATAGTCAGCCTGTACAATCCAGATAGTTCCTAGTTGGGTGAATTACATATCCATCCCAAAAGTTGAAAAACGCTCATGATCTTGTTCGAGGCGGGAGTCCCGGTCGATGCTCCTGGAAAACTTCCATAATCTTCTTCTATCCCACTGAAAAGTTCAAGAGGTGGTTGTCAGTGAGTGAAACGAAAGCAGTTCGTCATAAGTTTGATGACGAAACTAAATTATCCAGTGAGATTTTTTTCATTGGCATCTCTTCAGTTTGCCTTTATGCTGTGTTGCTGTCTGAATGCTACCACCAAGAAGGCACAGTAACATTCTTCAAAATGTCAACTGAGATGTTGGCGAAACGTCGAAACTCAATACATACGAGAGGAGTCAACCGTAACGGAACTGACGAGGGGGAAACAACTAGCTAAAATCTGTACAAGATTTAAAATCTTTCAAAGACTTAAAGACCTAATAGTGGGATTGAAAGACTCAAGATTAAATCTCAATGACTCAACACAACAAACAATCCTTTTTCCATTTGATTGAGTTCTCCACGTATACTTCCAAAATTGTAAATACATGTGTGTAATATATTATTCACTCAAGTACTTATTCGAAACAAATCCGACAGGATTGTTGGAAATTATCAAATAAATGAAAAAGTATAATTTCGACCAATGTCGAAAAATACCTTCTCTCCACCAACTTCCACGGAAGAAGAAAAATTCGAATATCTGTTAGAGAAAAACAACTTTCGACGGCGAACATTGAACTGTCAATTGTCGTTCAGTGTCCGTAGTGGTATTACTCAAGGAAGTAGTTGTTTTTGTCAGATATGCGCCCCACTTTGTAAAGATTAGCGAAGATTTTTCGTCGAAATAATAATAATAGCGTCTTTATTTATCCAAGTGAATACATATACATATTTGTGTTATTAATTGTTTTGTTTCTCCACAAATAGGCGGAGTTCAACTTACAATAGTTTCTCGAGACAATTTCACATGAGAAAAATATTTAGTTGCTCTTTCACTCCACCTCGATAATTCTGTTTTCATCAACTTTTTTCATTATCTCAACTTTTCAACATTCCGAACTTCTTATATACCTTGACATAATATTTATCGAATATTTTCAAGTGAATCACTTCTCTTTATTTAGCAACTGTTATCAACTCCAGCGAACATTTTCAACTATTCCAATCTCTCAAATTTTTTTAATCTTCTCATTTCAGTACTTTCAATTCCACCATTTTGAACTTACTCTTTGGTTTCGACTCTCAATTATTCTATCTTCAATTATCAACTATTTCACGGCGATCTCCTCAATTTTTTTGAGTTTTCATATATACCCAACGTCGAGCTAACGTCTATTATTCGTATTCAAATTTGAAACTATCTCAATTTTTCCAAGTTTCCGAAAATTATAACTCCACAGAAAAGATCAACTCTATAATATCTTCTAGGTTTTCATTTACCGTTCATTAATTTCAAAATACTTTCTTGGTTTTCCATATATTCACGTTTTCATAGGCAAGGATATAGGCAGCGTCTCTCCAGAGTTCTCATAGCCGATGCCATAGCATACGGTTTTATTTCAACTCCGACTTTTATTTGAGATTGGCACTGGAAAATGAGGTCACTCACTGATCACATAAACACTCGCATTGACAAAAATGGGGTGACTGAAGAAGTCCGTTCCTTGTTTCCAGTCTAAAGCGATCACGTTCTCACTTACCTAAATCAAGTATGCGTACAAATCGCGGTAAACATTACATTATCAAGGGGTGAATTTAAATGAATTAACTCAAGTCTCGGAGATGTCTTAAAAACTTAAAGATTGAAACGCATGACTTAAAGATTTAAACGCATGACTTAAAGACTTAAACGCATGACTTAAAGAGTTGAAGGCATGACTTAAAGAATCAAACGCATCACTTAAAGACTCAAAACGATGACCTAAAGACTTAAAATGACGACTTAGAGATTGACAGGAAGATTTAAAGAGTGAATATTGACTTAAATGACTTGAAATTTTTAGGTGTATAAGATAGAAAGGAGATATTTTCCCCTCGGGAACTGATGAAGCTAGAAAGATTCATGATGTTTCCGAAAAACAACAACTGTGCAAGCATCTCTAAAATCGAAGACAAGTTACGGAATTCTTTAAGGACAAGCAAATCCTACCCTTCATCGAAGGTTGCAAACTTTCACGGCCTTAACTAATGAATTGTCAGGTGTTTCCGGTCTTCTAAACCGTTGTCTGCAGGTTTTTGGGCCTGACGACATTTTCGAAGGCGATGCGTCAATGGGCGAAGTTTCCTTCTCTACTCCGAGCTTCGATTTAATCTAGTCGACTATTCCATTCTCACCCCTCTTTACACAAATAGTGATCGAACTGAATACACATCAAAATCGAAAAAAGAGTTTTTTTAAACGAAATCCCCTTCTTGTTTATAAAAGGAATCAGGGGTTCAACTGGTAAACAATACCAATGTTTTTTTGCACTGGAACATTACAAAAGGGATTGGGGATTTACTCGGTTTCCCGGAATTTCATTCGAAATATGTATCACCCAATATCATTTCCCGTAACCGTTCAATTGATGTGAATTCGTTTTGATATGCGTAGAATGTGACTGGATGAAAATAAAAGTCCGCGTACGTGTCTGAACATCATCCTGGAAACCTTCTTTCTGTCAGGATTATCACATAAACGACCCTTCGGGCCGATTGTACCGCTCGAGGAGAAAATACGCGGACCTGGATATGTTTCAAACCTGGCATATCAAGTAGTAGAGGATCCCAAGTAAGGTCGACCTTCACCAATTTGATAACCGGAAGAAAGTTATATTTAAAAAATAAAATATGCCTATGAACGTGTACCAATAGAGTTGCCGTCGAAAGAGTTCGTGGCTATGATGAATACTTCAAATCATGGGAAGTAGTTATTTTTTCAAATAGTGTTTTGATTCCAAACGACTCATAGTCTAATCGAAAGCATACAACATTTGCTATATGCAGATGATCGGTAGGTTACCTTTTCCAGGTTCCCCTTTTCTTAAAAAAAAAAGTGAATTGATATTATAATCGGGGAGCCCAAGCGGGGATTTCGGGATTTACTAAAGCGCGGCAGATTAATATACAGGGGGATAACTTGTACCCGGTTAAGTACTTCCACCATATATGAGCCCTGTATATATGGCCGCCCTTCAAGGATAAAAGATCAGTTCAGTAAAAAAAAATGATCATCTGAAATTCTCGAGCGCGTCAGATTAAGGTAGGGTGAGTTAGTTACATCATGAAACGTATATACTCCATCAATCTGACAATTAGAGAGTGACTTGAAGAAGGAGGAGGGCTACAAAGTTTTGAAAAAAACGTCATCTCGACATTCTCGAGCGTGTCTGATTTTATTTTATTTCGAAGGGATTAATTCAAGAATTGCAGAAAATGTATGATCTGACGATTTCCACAAGCCGAGATAATAAAAATACTTCGATAAAGTTTATTGCAGCTACGTGATGCCTATATTCCCCCCTCCACGATTCTATTTCTCTCTTACTCTTTCTCTCTCTGATGAAATCACTCTGATTTCTGTTGCCATGACAGTTGATCACACAGACTCGTTGGTGGCATGTTATTGTTTACAACGAATACCCAACGTTCTGCAATTTTGAAAATTTAATTGCTTATAATTATTTTCTTATAAATACAAGTATTCTATTAAAAAAAAAAACATACACTTCTTTAGTTGCATGTTTTTTCCTGAAATTTTCAATACCTGGAGTTCAGTGATTCATAAATATATAAAAAAACAAATCGAATAGGCGAATCGTTAGATTATGGGACTGCGACGTCTAGGGCGTAAAGATGAACCATATATATCTTGATCTGACGCGCTTGTGTATTCAAAAATCACGATTTTTTTTCATATTCTGGTAAAGGCCGCGAGTCTGCGACACATCCAAGCCGTCAGATTATTATATAAGAGCTTTTTATTAGGTTTACTTAACCCCTTAGAAAATCTGACGCGCTCGAGAAATTTTTTTTTCATTTTCAACCCCTAAGTACGACCACCCCCACCATGGAAACAATCAGATTAACACAGGTACATTTTCGAAAATAGTAGGACATAGATGATATCAATATCTGACGCGCTCGAGTATGTCCATGAAACAGTATTTATAACATTTTTAAAAGTCTATAGCCGCTTCCCCCCACCGATGAAAAGGTATCTTTTATATAACATTATTTTCCTTTTATCATTTAAGCTTCGCAACCCATTAGGTCTCTATGAAGCTCGAGTAAATCCCGATTTAGCATCGTGTGCTCTCCTACTATTACTAACTGCGCTCATCTGCTTAATTATCAAAAAGAATATGTATCGGAATGTAGATGATTTTATTGCGAGTAGGGTGCTCTTGAAATCTGTTCAAAGAGATAACGGTGGCGAAGTATATACCAGTCTGTAAGATATGAAAAAGTGCTGCATGCTTCTTTTTCATCGTAGAATAGACAAGGAAAAATAGTTTACTATAGAGAATCATTTTATCATTGATCAATATTTACATGAATTAGTGATTGAAAGTTACAATTGTGAATTATACGATAGAAATCGCCGGAAGTTATATCGCAAAATGTTTAAAGCTTTTCGACTCCTTTTCTTCGGGCTTGGAGGCTGTCGTTCTTTGGAATTTCTTCCTAACGTTCCGCTAGCGCGAGTGGCCAGCCTCTTCAGAGGCTTACTCAGAGGGTCATCGGAAATGAGTAAGCCTCTGAAGAAGCTGGCCACTCGCGCAAGCGAAACGCCAGGAAGAAATTCCAAAGAACGACGGCCCTCAAGCCCGAAGAAAAGTAGTTATACTAAATTATATCGCAGTCATCTGAGTCGGAAAAAGTTTCCTCATTTGCATTCCCCGTTATTTGCAACATATTATCTATTTTTGAGGGTTTTGATTTTCATAAAATCCTTTTGGTTTCAGATGACCATCGAAAAACCAACCATACTTCTCAGGACATAATTTTATGCATTTAGCATCAGTTAGACTCTGACTTTTTTAGGAACTTCTTACTATCTTCTCTTGCAGAAAATTTGAAATATTGCGTCGTTTACTTTGGTACAATATTTGATATCATTTGCTTGAAAGTGGTCGATAATGTTCCTTGTTGAATGTCAATGGTTCGGACTTCCATTCTCTATATTTTAACTCTGTTGAAACATGTTGCTAAGAGCGGAAGGATTGAGGTATCGAATATGAAATACTAGTCGAAAATGTAAATAAAGAAATTGAATGAAATATTATGAAAGAATGTTGAACCCAAGTTTCAAGTAGAGTGTACTCACTCAATTTTCTTGTCACAATATCATTCCATTTATTTCGTTATTTGAAATTCTTTTTGACTCATATTTCATATTCCAAATCTCGGTTTTTTGTAACAAGGGTGTTTTCTTTGACCAGTCAATCCCTAATTACATTATTAACCGGAATTTGATTTCGATTTGATTTTTTCTCACTTGATTTGCATTTTAATCCTTCCGCTCTTAGCAACAGGTTTCAATAGAGTTAAAATATAGACAATGGATGTCCGAACCATCACCATTTGATATCATATATAGCCACTGTAAATTCTTGAACAAGGTTCATTTTTTCCGCTGGGGGGAATTTCGGCTTCATCAGTTGATGAAGCAAACCATTTTCAAAATTCAAACGGTCTTACTTTTATATATATATAATTATAAAATTTCAACCTGGTTCTCTATCAAACTGGTGGTTAATTTTCCTTGGGAAGGGTATCCATGCATTGAAAATGAAGCATTCCAGAGTTTGAATATTAGTCTCATTTCGTGCTGAACTGGTCGAGTATGCAGCTGTGGAAAACGATTATCTGTCCATGGGACTTTCAATGCAAAGTTGAGTCAGCCCGCAATCACAGTCGATCAGGTGAAATTATTGATTTGGTCGAGTAGGACTATGGATTATGCGAATGAACTACTTCAAATCATTGAAGCTTGCAGGCGACTGCCGGTTTCTTACATATAATAATAATAAGCCAGTGGTTAATTAAACTAGCGCATTTGCCCACTGGGTCGGAGCAGACTAGATTTGTTTAAACAAAAAAATTATAATAATAGCTGGTTCATCTCAAAAGAGGACGATGCGGGGATTTCGCTGAGGATGCCCAACTCGTAGACGGAAGCATTCTACATCATTTGAATGCCGGAGAGACATGTACCTATTTGGGTGTGGAACAACGCCACACCCATGAGGTACACTCGGTGAAAAATGCTCTCCGTGGCAAGTATAGGCAGAAACTACGGCAGATCTGGTCCTCAGAGCTGTCGAGCAAGAACAAAGTTTCTGCCACCAACAAGCTTGCCATTCCGATTCTACTCTACTCCTTCGGAGTAGTCAAATGGACTCAGAAAGAATTGCGGCAACTTGACGTGAAGACTAGCAGAATGATGCATATCCACAGAAGCGTGCATCCCAAATCGTCCGTTCCACGGTTGTATCTCCTTCGACAACAAGGGGCCGTGGACTTTCGAGTTTGGAGTATCTTCCCAACAGAATGGTACTTGATGGAGCCTGTAGAGTCATCAGGATCCCCTACACTGCATTGTCCGAGATCATGAACATGCAGGAATCGGAGACTTTTTATTCAAGACACCGAGCTGGTAAACCAACTCTCTGTCATCGAGTTGGAGCCCGCACAGAGAAAAGCTCCCATCGAGGCTGCAGAGAATGCTAGAATGCTGCAGCTGCATACAGACAAGCCCATGCATGGGGTCTTCTTTGATAACATCAAGGACCAAGGCTTGTCTGTTGAGCTGACATTTGCCTTCCTCAGGTCAGGTGAGCTGAAGGCGGGGACTGAAGGGTTCATCATGGCGTGCCAAGACGGTGTCTTCAATACCCTTGTCTATCGGAGCGGCGTAATGAGTATAGAGGTACCTGATACTAGATGCAGGGCCTGTCGACAGACGCCCGAGACTTTGATGCATTTGGTGTCATCTTGTGCAGTTTATGCGGTCTCGGCCTATATCCGTCGCCATAACGCGGCCTCACGAGTGATGTACTATTTTCTTCGGCACTCGTATCGAATAGACAGGACACCGGTACTGCCTTACACTCCAGGGGATATTGAGTCCGTTTTGGAGAATGAAAGGTGTCGAATTTTTTGAAACTTTTCATTCCCCACCCTCAGGCAATTACAAGCCAATAAGCCTGATGTAGTCCTCTTCGACCACCGAAGTAAGACGATATTCGTTATTGAGTTTTCGGCCCCTGCCGAAACGAATATCGTCCGAAAAGAGAAGGAAAAACGGACGAAATACCAAGATTCACTTTACGAACTCCGCAGGCTCCACCCGGACTATTCTGTCAAGTTAGTGGTTCTGATTATAGGTGTTCTCGGTGGTTCCAGACCAACGCTGCTCTCGGAGCTCAAGATCATACCGGCATGCCGTAATGCGGCAGAGATCTTGGCCGGCCGCATGTAGAAGGCCGCTATTCTCGGTTCGTTGCGTCTGCTCAGGACTCACGATTATCGGAGCCAGTGACCACTCACCCCGCGGTGCGGGGAATTGTCATTGGTTAATTATACTAGCGTGTCCGCCCACTGGGTCGGAGCAGTGGGGAGTACGGACCCGACTAGGTCTGTTTAGACGATAATATTAATAATAATGTGACTTTATTTTGCTCAAGTAGTTTTTATACAAAATAATAAATGGAGGCGGCATTCAACATGGTTGCTCTTCCATGCAACCTCCAAAGACGAAAAACATATTTTACGATATTATTGAAAGGCTGAGATCTTAGCATACATACAAGGGTATATACCAAAAAATAATAATGAATACGCATAGCGATGCCATGTGAAAAATTTCTTGGGAGTAACAACATAAATCGTAGAACACAATGAATATTAACTGTTCGTAGATCGAGATGAGTACAAACGGGTTTTGACATGCCTTCGGAATGAATATATAGTTGGTGATTACTTAACTGTGTCTGGTAAAGAGTTGTACATAGATATACTAGTGTAAGAAAATGATTTCTGAAATAGTGCAATATTATGTTTTGGAATAACGTAATTTTGATGAGAACGCGTGGAACGGTCGTGAATGTCAGAGTTTTTGATGAACTTATTATACAAGTAGGTGGGTTTTATGATTTGTTTACTTTATGGACCAGGCAGAGTAAGTGATATTAGAATCTTACTTCCAAACTCAGCCAGTTGAAATGCTTGAAAGACTCAGTGGTGTGATCATATTTGCGCAAACCATAACTACATTTCAAGCAAGAGTTCTGTATTTTTGCAGACTATTCTTATCTTTCTTCAAAAGGGCTTGCCGGTATACAACAATGCAATATGAGATGCTAGACAAAATTAGTGAATCATCATTTGTTCGTGGTAGAAAGTAATGAAGCGGGCACGGTGGTTCAATTGAAAAGTTGATAGACAGTCGCTACCAAATTCCCTGATTGTATTCTCTGCAACTGTTGCCCGTTCACACTGCTTTGTTTCTGCATGAACCGGTCATCATTTTCCACATCTTTATAACACAAAAAAATGTATGAAACAGATCCACTGTCATTTAAAAAAAAATATTTACCAACCTGATATCATTGCAATGCGTTTGCTTTCCTACCCCTATAATCCACATCTATTTCTGAACAGGTTCAATTCGGTTGTGATATTCAGAACGTCTTTGACGTCTCGACGTTACGATATTTTCTCTCAGGATCACCACTTGAAACTTTAATTTTTGCCAAGGTTGGTGAATTGTTTCATTCACGATAATTTCAAATAATTTCATGGATTAAACGAAAAATGAATATTGAAACATCAATATCTGAATTTCAAGTAGCCATTGCACATAAACGAATTTCATGTGGCTACCACGAATGTCGATATGTCATTCTCTGTAAATGTGCCAATTTGCCCACACAGAGGTAAAATGTTTTACAATCAAGCTTCTTTAGTTTTGATGAATTCGTTCGGCAAGCCAATCATATTTCATAGATTTCTGTGATATTTCACGAGAATTGTCGCAAATAATAATAATAATTTGCCTTTATTTATATCAAAAGATACAAAAGGGCGGAATTCAGTCTCAGCACATTATGAAAATGTAAGAGTCTGCTCTTCCATTATGAAGCAACATTGGATCATTTACTGAAATATTTATGGCATTTTCTACAGTAAATATGGACTAGACTTAGTTGACGAGAGCGCTGAATCCTGTACCTGAGCAAATGGCTAATGAAAGAGTAATGTGCCTCTTTTGGAAAGCAGTCTGTTATTGAAGGCATTCATGGTTCTTCAGGAAGAAACTGAATACATCATGAATTGAGATGGTGATAATAATTTTCAGAATGAAAGAGAAAGGCGGAGAATTGCGAAGTAGTTGGCAATAGTTATTTGTATACTAAGGGCACCAAATGCTTTTTTGCGTTCCGAGAGAGAGAGATTATCACCCAGGCCGCTCCGGGTGTGGAAAGATGATCGGGAGGTCGCGGAAACTTCTCGCGACCACAGTATGCACATTATTTTCCGTGCATTCGTGAAAATCATATACAGACACATGTTACAGAAGCGTTCCCTTGTGGGTTGAGGAACTTGCTAAACGGAGGAAAAAGGTAAGACAGCTCTTCTATAGAATCAGAAGTATAGGACAATGGAAAGACTAAAAAACGTCCCTCACAGAATGCAACGAAGAGATCTAAAAGGGGATCTGAGAGATGCCCCAGCGCAGAGCCTCCAGTAAGTATCATCTGAAGAACATTCCAACGGTATCGGTTCAGTTGAGAAACCGAACGGGGAATACACCACCAGCAACAAGGAAGCGTTATGTGGGCTCTTGAAGACACACTTTCTTGTCTCTCATATAGATGCAGAAGAAGAACCACAAAGAGCCCAGCTGGAAGAAATCTTCAGATACTTCAGCAGATCCAGCAGAGGCATTGCTGAAATAATTTTCACAACTCACAGAATCGAATGGGCTATCAAAAGCTCCAAACTTTCCAGATCGCCTGGAAAACTTGGTATTTTTCATGCCCCTTTCCAACATGAGTTTGTAATCCTAAAACTTGTGAAGGAAAGGCCAATCTAAACCAACTTCATCGAAGGTTGGGAGGAAGGCTAAAGTGGCGTTTGTTGGTAGACATCCAATGGACGAACCAAAGTTCTATCGCCCCATCAGCCGCACTCCTTTTCCTTGAAAGTAATGAGAAAATATCATCGATTCATATGTCGGGAGCGACTATCTGATAGATATACCGTTTCACAAAAGGCAGTTAGCCTATCTTGCAAGTAAAACCACAATCAGTGCTTTATAACGTCTCGTGGACGAAGGCGAAAAGATATTTGTGTTAGAAGAAATGGCTCTGTGTGCCTTCATTGACATAGAGGGCACTCACGACAACATCTCGCACGCATTCATTGTCAGAGCACTGGTGGAGCCTAGCACTCGCAACACTTTAACTACATAGACAGGAGCCCAGAAGAAAGTTCTCAGTAACTACACTCGGAGAATGTGAGGTGGCCGAACGAGCCACAGTTGGGTGGGAACACATTAGTACGGTACACTGATGGACAAAGAGGTGGAACAAGACCAATTGTAAAGCCTCAAAACCACTTAGAATCACCCTCACCATCTTAAGAAAAGCATACACAATAGTTACCTGTGCTTCACGTGGTGAAGAGAGCCAAGCAGCATTGAAGACTCCCAAATGATGTAGTAGGATAGACTTTTATCTATCCTGAAAATTCGCCTCGTTTATTAGATGAAACAAGTACCATCAAACGATATGCCCAATTATGTTTTTGCCTATCCCTTATCTCTATAAATAAGGAAATAATTCTTGACCTATTCAATACGGGTTATTAGTTAATCCCAAATTCTAGTAATATCCCTAATAACCATCAGAATCTCAGCAAATCGGAACCTGAGCAAGCATATCCTACCTAATTCAGTTCCGGATGTTCGAATTATTATTTTCATTCAATGATCATTCTCATTGGGATCCTGAATTGTAGGAATAATGAGCAAACATCAAATGATACTAATTTTACATTTCCATCTGCTTCCAGTAACAATTCCATTCATACTGTGCAATTTGGTCATTTCTGTTTTCAACAATATTTACTCAACATCAAAAGCTGTTCACTTCAGGTTGTCTATGGACCAAGATGTAATCATCAACAACTTTTCATGATGTAATGGATAAGTATATAATACGAAAAATATTCGAAAATTACTTTCTCTTGATCAATTCATGAGAGTATTTTATTAACCATTACATATTTCCAATCAGTTTTAATTCAGGAGTGATATTCCTAAAGTCGCGTCGTGACGTGCCAATTTCTTGTTTGTCTTTCATACACATTTTTCTCATCCTGAAAAAGATTCAAATTTTCCAACCGAATATATGTTTTCCATGGATAGCCTTGAAGATGCATTTTCAAGACAAGACGAACGTCTGCAAAATAACATAATTCACAAAACGGGAAATTGCCCAACGTGTTTCATGCACAATTTTTCAGTTTCGCTTTCATATCTGCCTATGATAAAACACGGAGTTGGAGCAGTGTCAACTCGTCAATTTATGACCAAGTTCGATTTCTTAATGGGAAGAGATTTTTTCTTGTTTTTCCAAAATTTTTCTGTCCTACTCCAGGATAAATCTGTCATATCCCATGTAAAATGAATAATAAATAAATGAAATCCTTTATCGCAGTTTTCTGTGTTTTCAACAAACCACAATATGAAAAAATAAGAATAAAAACCGATTTTCCAAAGCGAGAAGAGAAGAAAAAAACGTTGGTCTTTCAAAGAACACTTTTTCATTCAACCCAGCAACATTTTGAGACAGATTGAAAATGGAATTCGATACTCAATTTTTTCAGAATGAGGTAGGTTGAACACCCAAATCACTGCAAAGAAAAAAATGTATCCACCACAAAATGATGACTTTCGAAAACTATTCACACATTTACTCTCAACAAAACATGGAAACTATTCACACCGTATTTTATTGAAAATATGATACAACTTCGTTCATACATTACAATTTTTTTTCATATCTTCCCAATTGTTCCAGAATGATATTGCTTCTTGGGACTAATATTTATATATATATATATATATATATATATATATATATATATATATATATATATATATAATAAGAACTTTATTCAAAAACAAAAATACAGATGAAATCTATTAACTAGTAATGAAGTGGAAAGAATAAAGCAGGTAAACGATAAGTGCTAATGCACTTGTTTCGTATCGAATCAATTAAAAGAAACTGGTACATAAATGGAGTTATGATAAAGTAAACATTGAATATATATCTTAATAAAATACAAGTTGTATAAATTTCTACAGTATAAATAAAATGTATTATAATAACTATATAAACAAAATCCATAGTGTAGAAGATAAAATATAAGATGGATAAAATTTGAAGTGGATAAGAGCAATTTGAATAAAATACAATGTTTGACAATGATAATGACGGTGACAGACTATTATAACATGTGATATATACACACATATATACATATAAATATATATATATATATATATATATATATATATATATATATATATATATATATATATATATATATATATATATATATATATACAAGATGAATTTTTCTGGGTTTTTATCCGTTAGGTATTTTCTGATTTGCTCGACGTTTCGAATTCCATTTTGAATTCATTTTCAAGAACCGTGAGACGAACATCCGTCCATACCGTCCTGGTCAATCACTCCCCTTACGAAGCAACCAAGCAAGAGCCAGCAAAGACTTCAATTGTCCGTTCTCCACGGAAACTGGTATTTACAATGACTCCCCTCAGTCACCATCCGACCGCGCCCGATATTAGGGCCGCATCCTGCCCATCCAGGTATTATGTAGAAATTGATGTTTTCACGGATCTTCGTTATACAAGATGAATTTTTCTGGGTTTTTATCCGTTAGGTATTTTCTGATTTGCTCGACGTTTCGAATTCCATTTTGAATTCATTTTCAAGAACCGTGAGACGAACATCCGTCCATACCGTCCTGGTCAATCACTCCCCTTACGAAGCAACCAAGCAAGAGCCAGCAAAGACTTCAATTGTCCGTTCTCCACGGAAACTGGTATTTACAATGACTCCCCTCAGTCACCATCCGACCGCGCCCGATATTAAGGCCGCATCCTGCCCATCCAGGTATTATGTAGAAATTGATGTTTTCACGGATCTTCGTTATACAAGATGAATTTTTCTGGGTTTTTATCCGTTAGGTATTTTCTGATTTGCTCGACGTTTCGAATTCCATTTTGAATTCATTTTCAAGAACCGTGAGACGAACATCCGTCCATACCGTCCTGGTCAATCACTCCCCTTACGAAGCAACCAAGCAAGAGCCAGCAAAGACTTCAATTGTCCGTTCTCCACGGAAACTGGTATTTACAATGACTCCCCTCAGTCACCATCTGACCGCGCCCGATATTAAGACCGCATCCTGCCCATCCAGGTATTATGTAGAAATTGATGTTTTCACGGATCTTCGTTATACAAGATGAATTTTTCTGGGTTTTTATCCGTTAGGTATTTTCTGATTTGCTCGACGTTTCGAATTCCATTTTGAATTCATTTTCAAGAACCGTGAGACGAACATCCGTCCATACCGTCCTGGTCAATCACTCCCCTTACGAAGCAACCAAGCAAGAGCCAGCAAAGACTTCAATTGTCCGTTCTCCACGGAAACTGGTATTTACAATGACTCCCCTCAGTCACCATCCGACCGCGCCCGATATTAAGGCCGCATCCTGCCCATCCAGGTATTATGTAGAAATTGATGTTTTCACGGATCTTCGTTATACAAGATGAATTTTTCTGGGTTTTTATCCGTTAGGTATTTTCTGATTTGCTCGACGTTTCGAATTCCATTTTGAATTCATTTTCAAGAACCGTGAGACGAACATCCGTCCATACCGTCCTGGTCAATCACTCCCCTTACGAAGCAACCAAGCAAGAGCCAGCAAAGACTTCAATTGTCCGTTCTCCACGGAAACTGGTATTTACAATGACTCCCCTCAGTCACCATCCGACCGCGCCCGATATTAAGGCCGCATCCTGCCCATCCAGGTATTATGTAGAAATTGATGTTTTCACGGATCTTCGTTATACAAGATGAATTTTTCTGGGTTTTTATCCGTTAGGTATTTTCTGATTTGCTCGACGTTCCGAATTCCATTTTGAATTCATATTCAAGAACCGTGGGACGAACATCCGTCCATACCGTCCTGATCAATCACTCCCCTTACGAAGCAACCAAGCAAGAGCCAGCAAAGACTTCAATTGTCCGTTCTCCACGGAAACTGGTATTTACAATGACTCCCCTCATGGTGACTGAGGGGAGTCATTGTAAATACCAGTTTCCGTGGAGAACGGACAATTGAAGTCTTTGCTGGCTCTTGCTTGGTTGCTTCGTAAGGGGAGTGATTGACCAGGACGGTATGGACGGATGTTCGTCTCACGGTTCTTGAAAATGAATTCAAAATGGAATTCGAAACGTCGAGCAAATCAGAAAATACCTAACGGATAAAAACCCAGAAAAATTCATCTTGTATAACGAAGATCCGTGAAAACATCAATTTCTACATAATACCTGGATGGGCAGGATGCGGCCTTAATATCGGGCGCGGTCGGATGGTGACTGAGGGGAGTCATTGTAAATACCAGTTCTCGTGGAGAACGGACAATTGAAGTCTTTGCTGGCTCTTGCTTGGTTGCTTCGTAAGGGGAGTGATTGACCAGGACGGTATGGACGGATGTTCGTCTCACGGTTCTTGAAAATGAATTCAAAATGGAATTCGAAACGTCGAGCAAATCAGAAAATACCTAACGGATAAAAACCCAGAAAAATTCATCTTGTATAACGAAGATCCGTGAAAACATCAATTTCTACATAATACCTGGATGGGCAGGATGCGGCCTTAATATCGAGCGCGGTCGGATGGTGACTGAGGGGAGTCATTGTAAATACCAGTTTCCGTGGAGAACGGACAATTGAAGTCTTTGCTGGCTCTTGCTTGGTTGCTTCGTAAGGGGAGTGATTGACCAGGACGGTATGGACGGATGTTCGTCTCACGGTTCTTGAAAATGAATTCAAAATGGAATTCGAAACGTCGAGCAAATCAGAAAATACCTAACGGATAAAAACCCAGAAAAATTCATCTTGTATAACGAAGATCCGTGAAAACATCAATTTCTACATAATACCTGGATGGGCAGGATGCGGCCTTAATATCGGGCGCGGTCGGATGGTGACTGAGGGGAGTCATTGTAAATACCAGTTTCCGTGGAGAACGGACAATTGAAGTCTTTGCTGGCTCTTGCTTGGTTGCTTCGTAAGGGGAGTGATTGACCAGGACGGTATGGACGGATGTTCGTCTCACGGTTCTTGAAAATGAATTCAAAATGGAATTCGAAACGTCGAGCAAATCAGAAAATACCTAACGGATAAAAACCCAGAAAAATTCATCTTGTATAACGAAGATCCGTGAAAACATCAATTTCTACATAATACCTGGATGGGCAGGATGCGGCCTTAATATCGGGCGCGGTCGGATGGTGACTGAGGGGAGTCATTGTAAATACCAGTTTCCGTGGAGAACGGACAATTGAAGTCTTTGCTGGCTCTTGCTTGGTTGCTTCGTAAGGGGAGTGATTGACCAGGACGGTATGGACGGATGTTCGTCTCACGGTTCTTGAAAATGAATTCAAAATGGAATTCGAAACGTCGAGCAAATCAGAAAATACCTAACGGATAAAAACCCAGAAAAATTCATCTTGTATAACGAAGATCCGTGAAAACATCAATTTCTACATATATATATATATATATATATATATATATATATATATATATATATATATATATATATACACACATACACATATATACACACGTATACACACATACATACATCCATACATACCCATACACACATATATACAATTTATAGACGGCATGACATATAGTAGAAACATTGAAATAATATAGGAAAGGTTGGACATCAGTTATTCATGTTTGGTTCTCAAAATAGTTCGAGATCATGTATCTCGTTCTAGAGAGAATGAACTCTTTCAATGTTCTCCTAAACGATGTTTTATACGTAATATTTTTCATATTTTTTGGTATAACATTGAATAGTTTTGGTGCGAAAAACGAATACGATCTTTGTGAAACAGTTTTTAACATCAATGGAGTAATGTAATGATGTTTCCGACGAGTGAAGTAATCATGATGTGGAAGTTCTGAATGATTTTTGTTTATATGGTATTTATTGGTGGAGCAGAGGAAGTATAGTTGTCTCAAGTCAAGTATTTGCGATTCTTTGTAAAGTTCATCGGTTGAATATCTTGAGTTCTTGGTATACATCAGCTTTAGAAATCTCCTTTGTGTGACTTCTAAAGAGCGAAGGTGCGATTTCAAACTTGCAACAACATATCTCAGATGACTTTCAACTAGAGAGAAGTACACGATCTGCAGATGATCCACAGATAATATATCTTTCAATTTTGTGAATTTGAATAACATACTTCTCAGTTTATTCGTCACATAGGTTATGTGAAGATTCCATTTAAAGTGTGGATCAAATATGACTCCTAAGTATTTAACTTTTTTTTCTGGCAAGATGAATATGGAGTCTGTGCTTACCTTGATCATTAGTTGGTCGAAGGAAGGAGTGTCAATTGAAGTACAGCTGAAAGGTACGTAATTTGTTTTTTCAAAGTTCACAGTCACAGTTCACGGAGTTCCGCAAGGTCCATACTAGGCCCTTTACTTTTCAATATATATATATATATATATATATATATATATATATATATATATATATATATATATATATATATGTAGAAATTGATGTTTTCACGGATCTTCGTTATACAAGATGAATTTTTTTTGGGTTTTTATCCGTTAGGTATTTTCTGATTTGCTCGACGTTTCGAATTCCATTTTGAATTCATTTTCAAGAACCGTGAGACGAACATCCGTCCATACCGTCCTGGTCAATCACTCCCCTTACGAAGCAACCAAGCAAGAGCCAGCAAAGACTTCAATTGTCCGTTCTCCACGGAAACTGGTATTTACAATGACTCTCCTCAGTCACCATCCGACCGCGCCCGATATTAAGGCCGCATCCTGCCCATCCAGGTATTATGTAGAAATTGATGTTTTCACGGATCTTCGTTATACAAGATGAATTTTTCTGGGTTTTTATCCGTTAGGTATTTTCTGATTTGCTCGACGTTTCGAATTCCATTTTGAATTCATTTTCAAGAACCGTGAGACGAACATCCGTCCATACCGTCCTGGTCAATCACTCCCCTTACGAAGCAACCAAGCAAGAGCCAGCAAAGACTTCAATTGTCCGTTCTCCACGGAAACTGGTATATATATATATATATATATATATATATATATATATATATATATATATTGAAAAGTAAAGGGCCTAGTATGGACCTTGCGGAACTCCGTATTCGATCTTATATTTTATACATAGTTGATATGAGTTGTTTCGAGATGAAAGTTGATAAACGCTATATCTGTCATCTGTATCAAGTATATTGAATAATTGATAAAACCAATAAGTGATTCTTGATATTCTTCAAAAAGTGTGTGAAACAGGCCAATACTCGCTATGAATCCATATTGGAGTGTGGTCATACTCATAGAAATATATGTGAAGTTTTCACTATATAATAGAATGCACAAAACCGCTACAAGTGTTATATAAAAGCTTTTTCAAGCATGAAATCAACTGAGTCATTGTGTTGATGTATGGAAGAGCAATTTCAGTTTGGGTCATTGCTTATATATAAAACGTTAGTAGTTGGACTATAACGCCATGTCTTTATGGCATTATAGTAATTATACTTCGGTTAGTCCCATCCGAATAGATCACCTTGTAGTAGTACATCTATGACTAAAATGCGCAAGTTAAATGAATGACTCACGATGCCCCCATCTCACGATACCCCCATCTCACGATACCTCACTCGGATATCCGTCAATATACTTCTTGCGCTGAATGTGACAAGTTCGAAAGTTGAATTTGATTAAAAATAAGTGAATTCAAGAAACTTCACTTCAATGGAAACAATTGCGAAAGAGAACGATGCTCAGTGAAGACAACGTAGAAACTTGGCGAATACTACAGAAACTCGCGGAAAAACTCCGTTCCTACTCGTCGAGTCAGTAAGAATGTTTTTTGTCATGTTTCAGAAGAAACCAAAGCAATGGATGGACATATAATTGGAGATAGATGAGACTGACAATGATTTCTGATCATTGATCATCGGCATGGGCAATCTACTTTGTATATCATTATATGGCTGACCTTCAATCATCATACGCCGTTTTTTGTTCCGCACACTTTCCGAGCTGCTCACACCGAGTGTCTCGCGCACGAAAATAATTTTTTCATGTTGGCGCAGTTTCCAGGCCATTGTACTACCTCAAATCCACCCAATCTGAATACGGAAGTCCAGGCCTTTTTTTGCTGCATCCGAGGTAGCGGTAGTACAGCTATGTCTGATGAGTGATCGATATTCTGAAGCATTCAAGACGACTTTGTCTGACATGGCCAGTGCTGGTAAAGCATTATGCAACGTTCCTTCCTTGATTTCAAACCTTAGGAGATTTCTGCTTGCACTAGAATTGAAGGCACAACCTTCCGCTTCAGAACATCACTGCGCAACATTGGGCACTGCTCAATGAAGTCGATGGCAATCTTAGAAGACTCAACAGAGGAGGGACACCTCAAGCAGACGAAACAGAGGATGATGAGGGAGTTAACGACGTACAACAACAATTGGAGGAGGTAACATGTTCGAACCTATATGCTGGTCGCATTGAATATTTGACAGCACATTGCAAAGCATAACCAACAAATCCTACATTTTGGAATGGGTTCCGGGATATAAAATCTATTTTGATACCCTGCCTTATCAAAATCAAGCCAGGTAAACCTTTATTATGAGAGTTAGCCATATTACCGAAATTTGACGACATTAAACCAGCACGTCATGTAAAGAGCAATTTTTTGTCCAGCTTTTTTCCCAGGTTTTAGTCTAACTGGTAGCTATAGATTCATTTCGAATCTGAATCATGCATTCAACACAGCCCCACACTTGGAGCTATGAAGAAACTGGTGTCTGAAAATTGTTTTTTAGCTTCAGTGGATTTGACAGATGCCGATGAACAATAAATATTTGCGATTCCAATTTAGACACAAAATTTTTCAATTTAAATTTTTTGTGTTTTGGCTTAACCTTTCACCTTATCTATTAACAAAAAAATCGAAACCGGTTACACATTTTTTTAGGTCAAAAATTTTGTATCTGTAGCAATTTACATCTTCTTCAATTAGCACTACCAAGAGGGAATGTTCAGAAAACTTTCAACAGACTTGTGGTATCTTAAAAACCAATAGGATTCAATATTAATGAGAAACAAATTCGGTTGACACTTGATTTCACAATTTTGATTTTGACAATGTGAATTTCCAACGAGTTGCACAGTGACTTTCTATAGTGGGCAACTAGAAGGTAGAACAAGGCCTGAATTTTCCAGAATATAACATGCAAAAACCTGAAAGACAAAGGTTTCAAGGAAGCAGGCGATGCCAAACTTCATTTCAATGTTCTGGAGTGCCTCAAAACCTTCAGACAGTTCTCCTCAAACTGTAACATTTTATTGCATATAGATAACAACACCATCATCGCGCACATCAACCGGATGTAAGGAATGAACTACACAAACCTCAACGAAATGACTGGAGACATGTGGACGTGTTACGAAGAACAAAACATAATGATATTCAGGAACTTGAGAATTCTGGTGGAGAATATTTTCAAGAGAATAAAAATTCAATTCATCAACCAGTGATGTTAGCCTCATATATAAATTCGAAATATAAGTTTATAGCAGATCGAAGTTCAAGATGTGTCACCTTCAATATGCAATATTGAGATTACGCCTCCCAAGATCTGGCCAAAAAATTTGGATAACCTGAAGTTGATCTGTTTAATAACTTCTCTAACACATAGGGTAAAACATTTTTATCTTGACTCCCAGACCCGATGAGTTTTGCAACTGATGGATAACATTAACTTGGTCTGACACGAACGTTTGTGTATTTCGAATCATCACCATTTCCACGCATCCCTAGAATATTGAAAATGATTGAAGGGGACAAAGTAACATGTTTAGTATTTCTGTTATCGCAGTCTTAAAGTTGGTTTCCACAAATTGATATCAATTTCGACTTCCAATATATTGTATTTTGAACTCCATTATATATTTTTTCAGCTTCGTTTGAGTACCTACATCCACTGTGCTGCCATCTTACCCTGGGTGCAACGATTTTGTCTGGCCACCATTCCCCAGGGGAAAAACTGTGGTGTGAACCTCCAGAGATTCTGATGGCATACCTAATTGCAAATACGATGAAACCATACAATTAATTTTCGTCTCATTGATGGATATTTGTGACAGAGATGTGGATAAGGTAGATCGCCCATCGGTGCAGCCAGCTTAAAATCATAGTACTAGAAAAATACATACATCAGCTTGAAAGCTGATATCTGATTCAGGTAACTATAATAGAATGGAAAGGTCATGATACTCGATCATATGCAACTCACCAAGGATAATGACCTTCTGCAAGGAAGCATAAAAGTCGAGATCTCGCCATTTTCCACGACTTTGCTACGAAACGAAAACCCAAGGTTATTCTATTTCGTGGGAGATTCTGCCCAAGCAAAAATCACAACTGAAAGGACAGTGAGTGTTTCTTTATTCAATGATGAATCCGTACAATGAGCTAAAATAATTAGCGGCATCAAAATGAAAACGTGAAGTTACTTTGCGAACATTCTTCACCTTCCTTTGGTTTCGAAACCAAAAGCTATCAGTTCATCAGCTCAATAGAAAACGTTATGCATAGTGTATAGTTCAGCGATGTACTTCAAAAATTCCTACGGGTGATTAGCTCGCGACCGGCGATCTCTTCCATGAGTTTCGCATAAAAAAAAAAAGAAAAAGTAGCTCACCGCGTTCGGTTGGCTCCACGAGGTTGCCGCTTTTGGACAACGCCCCAGGAACCAAGGGAAAAATGTGTTGCCACAACTTCGTAGAAAAGCGTATTTCTATTATAACCTTATTAGTTTTCATATTTTTGCGGAAGACATGAACTACGAAGGAAAGCTATTTATGTTAATACGATAACAAGGGTATTTTCAAAATATTTTTAGTGTTTACAAGTAGATAAGTAGTCATACTTCAGAGAAGAATAACGTATATCGCTATTTATTGCCAATGCGTTATGGTGGATTCATGCAACAATCGTAGCTCGGAAATCGGAACTCACAACAAAATATAAACCATTCATGCAGCAATCTCAAGAGCTGTTGAATCGTAAGATTGGAAATTTGTTCAATATCTTACGAATTCCGACTTAATATACCTGCATGAACGTTTTCATTGAAAGATATCGACTCAACTTCTTCCTTACTACTTGCGAATTCCGAGTTACGATTGCTGCATGAATCCACCATTATATCGAGTCATGCTATTGTGGGTTTTGAAATTTCTGCATTCAATTGACGCTTGAGGAGTAGACTTGCAAACTGCTTGTAGTTTTTTGTAAGTTATCAGGAACAGCAAAATACTGTTACAAAAAACCATTGCAAGAAATATGTGCGTATGTGTGGTAGAATATAAATTAATGAGGTATATGTACCTTCATTGAAAGGTTCCTCAGGAAAAGGGAGAAAACAGCTCAAAAGCACAGAGAATTCGGGCCATAAAAAAATTTATTTGTTTATTTTCAGTTTTGAGAATGTTGAACTGGTGAATTAGAAAACGACCTATGAAATATTTTCTAGAACACTGATTGTTTAATGAAACAGGACGACCATATTGAGATCAAGAACAGTATTCTACAAAAGAAAGAATGTCGCTCCTCCAACTGAGTTATTTCCATGAAATCCACTTTTGGGCATACTCTACCCTGAAAAAAAAATTCAATTTATATATTGTCTCTTTTCAGTGCAGATTAGTATTATTGCCCCGATAATTAACTGCAATATTATAAAAAGGCAGAAATGGCTTACCTTTTTGTCAGTGAAGTATGAATTTGGAATTTAATTGAATGAAAAAAATATATAAATTGTATATACTCCTCAGAGAAGCATCGGATGCTAGTTTGCTTCCTTTTTCAAGCCTTCATAGAAATTCTTTATAAGATCTGAGTTTTTACTGAGTAGTGAGAAAATATGAAACCTACACCGAACTGAATCTTCAATGAAGAAGTAGCCTCTTAGAGTTTTCCAACGGAAAAGCAGGAATCACCACTCGTTCATCGAATATGGATCAATGTTGAATGCCACTTCTGAAAAGGGAAGGAGAACGGGGAAGATTCACTCCGAAGTAGGTTGTGTCGAAACAACACTTGGTAGAACATTCGATGAAGTAGTCATACAAGTATTATTACTTTTTGACACTTCTCACTGAAAACTCAAATATCATCAATTTTCCATGAATGCAGACTAGTCAAGGGAAAGTATATGCATTTTCTTATGATATATTCTCTTGATTCAATATTCAAATACATAAATAATACGATAGGTATTTGACAAAATAGTCAGTCAATTTTGCTTTTTATCATATAGCAGGTTCGTATCGAGGCGAAGATACCAATATGCCTCAAAGAATTATAAGCTCTTTCTTCCTCATCTTCAGGGGGAAGAAATCTCAAGAAAAGGATTCCACTTTGTTTTTGCTTCATATCAATGATTTGCTCAAGAAAACATCTTGTTCAATACATAGTTTTGCGGACATTACTCTTCCTACCAGTTTCTCTCCCAGAGTCCCCATACCAGCTCGACAAACAAAAATTCAAAGAAACATTCACGTCAATAAAATTATCGACGACTTGGCAAAAATAATAGAATGGGGTAACTTGAACTTGGTGGAATTTAATGCTACGAAAACCCAGACATGTCTCTTCTCAAGGAAAGCCGATCTATCATCATCAAATATTCAGATGTCAGGAGTAACTGTTTCTAAAAAATCGAGTATCTCGATGCTAGGAATCGATGCTAGGAATTAGGATAGTGATAATCTCTCATGTGAAAACCATGTGAGATCGATCGCTAAAAGTGCTTCCCAGGAACTTGGATTTCTATTTCGTGCGAAGAAATACTTCACTTCTCGTCAGCTTCTTATGATCTACATGTGTGGAGTTCGGCACCAAAACATTCATTGATGCTTCTCGATTCTTTTCTGAGAAAGGCAATCTGTCTTGTTGGTGATTCTTTGCTCACAGACTCGCTCACTTCATTGGAATATCGTAGAAGGATTGGAGACTTGTCTCTCTTCTATAGATACTTTCACGGTCGATGCTCTTCCGAATTGTTATCAATCGTTTTCCCCTTGGCAATATCTACACGGATGAATCGACGAGTACAGAATTCCCACCCCTTCGTTGTGAATTTGGAAACCTGTCGAACCTCTCTTGCTCGGGGATCTTTTGTCAATAGAACAGCTGAGCTTTGAAACTCCTTGCCAAAACAGGTTTTTCCTGAGGCTTTAACAAACTTCAGAAATTCAAAGTTGATGTTAATTCGTATTTCCTGTCCCTTGATTCACGCGATATTCTATGAATATTACAGGACTTACCTTTCGTGTGAATCTGCATATGAAAAAAAAAATCAAAAAGCATTCACAAAAATATATTACAGTTTCCTGTATGATTTTCACTCAATTAATTATTGTAATATATTTTTGTTAATATGGATTTTCATCAAGTATCGGCCAGTTCAATTCAAAAAAGCATTCAAACAGAAGCTATTGTCATCATCATCTGCGCACCGACAAGCTCTATTATCCTCTTCATGTTTTTCATCTCCGTCATCAATATCAAAATTATGATGAATTATACCATACAAATAGTATGTATTCTCAGTATTTTTTGTAATATACCAATTGCTGTTAAAATGTTTTTTGAGTAGGTTGATTAGTATTGATCTCCATTTCATGAGTTTTCTTTTCCCTGCCAATAAAAAATCTAAAAATTTTCATAAGATCTGATCATTATGCAAATTGGTATATTTGTCCCTATAAGTTAGTGCAATATTGAGAAAAAACAAAATTGACTGGCTCATTTGTTATTTACTGTAATTTGAGGATTGGATTTGAGAAAAACGTAACATAGTATATCGTTCAAAGTGTGTATAATGTTAGCTGTGAAGTGAAGTTTAGAAATATAAAATATATAAATAATATTCATAATGCATGGGTTTCTTCAAGAATAACGATATCCATCAATCACTATAGTATGACGACGTTTCGGAAACTACTTTGCTTCCTTTTTCAAAGACGTTTGGAAACATTTTCACTGCACTAGCATGGGTACATCAATAGTTCTACCAAGTATTGATTTTGACACTATCTACTTCGAATTGAATATTCCCAGTTCAACTCTTGTCTTCAAAAGATGCAACCAACATAGATCTATATTCAATGAACGAGAAGCAATTTCCTCATTTCCGTTTGATAATATACAGGTTGAATCTTCGTCTAAAGACAGAAAAAAAATAAAAATCAAAATCACACTAGACGAATTTTAATTTGAAAACGAATGTACAAAATTCATAAATGAAGGAATGGTTTCCACGTGAAAGTTTTAGTAATATAATACAATGAAACGGTCATGTTGCTAAACAAATTTATGGTCAGCTATTGTACAACTACCATCCATACACATCCCATACATACACTATAACCTCTTCTGATGAATATTTGTTGTCCACTGAGCAACAGAGGTGGATTTATGAAATTGTTAATTATCACTCTCTAGACTTTGTACTTTCTCATTTACTGTCACTCATATTTGTTTTAGCAGCGAAAGTGAATATTTCCATAATTTTCATAGATTATTTGATGAATTCGTGTATCATTCAACTACTCTCGATATCCTGAACCCCCTTTTCCCCGACGAATTTCAAACCACCCCTCTTCACGAGAAATGATCAGGTATCGAACTTGCAGAGGACACGTTACGAATAGAGAGACAGTTCTCTCTCGCTCAGGTTCGGATACCTACTAGGAGTACAAGAATTCTTCAAATTCCAGGAGCCAAAGTGCTTCAGATTCCACTTCATCAGCTGTAGTCTCGGATATCCCTCACTCGCACAAGCTCTGGACTGAGTTTTTGAGTGGCTTTCGAGAAACATGGGATATCCGTTAAAAAAATTAAAAATAATCGGGCCACAAACATGAAACCAAAATAAGATAAAATATATTCATACATAGTAAGATAATGTGATTCTGATCACATTCGTGTAGTGTTTTTGGAGAATGTTTGTAGATTAAAAAAAAAAAGGTTACGTCACAATGTTGTCCATGAAGTTTCAGACGAGCATTCGAATGTGGAAAACCGATATTACTGTGCACTGGTTCATAAGTTTCACACTCGTCACCCACAGCGCATATCGAAGCAAATTCAATTTGAGAATATCCAGATTGACATGTAACATAATCCACTCCTCTTCAGAAATGTCTTACCGCATCGGAAATTTGTTACGTCTGATTGCATCCTGTATGAGTGAGATTTATCACAATGGAAATACTGGAAAAACCATAAGCCACTGTATCAGGCTTCCCGCAACGAATCCAATTTTCTGTTTCAATCCACCCCTCATATCGAATTCCTTTCGTTGAATTTACCATCCGCAGCGGGTTTCATCTTCTTTATGATAATACACCCCAACCGATGAGCAAATTGGTGGTGAATATCCAAGGAAAGAGACACTTGCAGATAGTTTCTTGTTGTGATGAACCATGCAGTGCCATCTCCTTACTGGTAGCGAAACTTCCGAACTGGGTTGGGTATATATAAAAAAGGAAACATACAAACACATTGGCAAAGTTGAAGCACTTCAGTGCAAACAATGTTTTCGGACAAAAGTATCATTGTCTTTCACGAATTATAATTAGTAAAAATATAAAAGATGTTATCATCAGTTTGGCAGAAAAGATACCAATTTCTCCCATTCTTTAATGATAGTAATTCAAGAAAGATGGAAATACATCCAACATCACCCGAAATGATTGAAGAAGTCGCGAAAACGAGTAAATATTCACTGCTCATCAAATCAAAGATGTTTCAAAAGATATATGTCCCATTTATGACTTGGAGAATTGTCAAAATATATATCTTTGGTCTCTGAAAATTTAATTATAGTTCAAAAATAGTTGAAAAAATTGCCATATAATACTTTCGTCAAAGAGAAATTGGAGTATGCCTCAGCTCTCACAACCCATAACTCCATGCTCGTGTAATATAGTATATTCTGCAACGAGCATGGAATGATACTCATTTCTCAGGAGTATGAAAATTACGGTACGAGCCGAAGGCGAGTGCCTTAAATCATACGAGTGAGAAATGATCAATCCATGCAAGTGGTACACTATACTTTTTCTACGACCATAGCGACATTTCACTTTTAACAAGCCCCACATTATATGATGACGTTATTATAAAATATGAACAAAAACATCGATTATATATTTCGAATCATATATTACTATTCAACATTAGTTTATTTATTATTTATCACTTTCAATTTCCACAGTTGAATTTTCTTGATTTTTCCAAGCCTTGGAAGTTGAAGGAAAATTTCCTCTATTTTCTATTGAATTCCTTATTCTTATTCTATTCTCTACGTCGAACTTATTCCTCATCGATTCTGCTACTGCGGTTGATTTCAAGCCACCATGTCTTTTTAAAGAGGTTATGTCTCCCCCTGCATCGACAAGAATTGTTGCAGAAGATCTGTGGAAACAATGACCAGTATATAATTCAGCATCGGGTAGTTTCAGTAATTTGGCAATACTTTTCCCCATGCTTCTGAATTTATTTAATCCAACTTCTTGTTTCTGGTAATTCAAAAAGAAGGAAGAGTCCTTGGCATGTAATGGGCGAAGATCGGTATATTGTTTATTATTAGGTGAAATTTTCCAGTAATCGTAATATTTCGAACAATTTTTGTTCTGGTGTCTGGTATCTTTATAACAAGAGCTGATCCCAAATCGATAAAATCTTCAATTTTCATTTGGTGCAATTCATGCCTGTAACAAGCACCCATTATTCCTATTATCAAAGAGACCTGCAAAAAAATATTGTATTAATTTATTACCTAATTATAAATTAATAAAAAAAATCAATTTGATGGGATTTGAATTATGGACCTTTTGCTTGGTAGTTCGAAGCGTTACCACGGCGCCACGGACTTGTTAGTAAACGATAAATTGATAGAGACACTAGTATGCTTACTTGAAGAATTATTCAACTAATGTTTTGAATGTAATTTTTTTATGTTATGTTCTTATACTTATGTATTTACTTTGGTCATTAGGAATTTATCATGCGGTGCATCCTTAATAAAGTTATTTATTTCCTGAGAAGTGAAAATTTTTGATTTTTCTGGTCATTATCCATCGGATTGTTTCAGGAAAACTCGTAATAATTTAATGTATTATTCGGAAATATCCACATCATCATTTATGCTGAGAGTTGTCCGTAACATTGAATATTGTGTCCATAACGTTGTGCGGGCTCGAAAACTTTTGATTTCTTAGCAAAATATGCCATCAAAACGCTCTCGGAGAACGATGATGTTTCCATACAGCACAAAGCACTCCAGTTCATGAATAAATTGTAGGCGATTTCGTACTTCTTCTTCGATTTTTCTGACAATAAATTTAAAGAAGCCAGTTTGGCATTCTCCAAAATCTCTGGAGGAGTCAACCTCAATTCGTTATTACTTGAAACTTTCATATTTTCAGATGAACTTCGAATCATTGTATTGTGACTTCGTTGATAAAAGATTTCTGGCAATATTGACAATTAATTCATGGCTTGTTTCAATTGAGCATTAAAAATCGAGAATTTAGAATTTATTAGAAGTCAAAAATTCAAAATTCATACTATTGCTCCCACAGACTATATTTTATTCATAATGAATGATATTTGATTCACATTATTAGTGGTGAACATATTTTTTTAAATTAACCTGGGCGAAATCTTGCTGGACTGGTCTATTTGGGCTTTATATTTCAGCAATACCTGTACGACAGCCTATGTACTGAAATGATCATTACAGTACAGTTTGTGATGTAGAAATGAAAATGTGTTTACAATCGGCCTACTTTCTTGATCAATAAAGCGTATAAAATGGGCATATATCTATGTGGTCGTAAAAAAAACTATTATTGCATGATCGTTGAATGGAATTCTATCATCGGAGACACTCCAACGCAGCTTTTCTCAGAATGAAATTTTACCAGACACCAGATCGAACACAAATGAAACATTCGCCATCTGCTGCTCAGTAGCAGAACTTCCACCATGTGATGAGAAAATTCATGACGAATTCACAGCAAGAGCAGTTCATCATCTTTCGGGTAGAGGGAACTATTGTTACATTTTGAACACCATGGCATGATTTTTCGTGAAACATCTTTCCTATCATTAGTGATCAACTGAACAATGACATTATTATTTCACGAAATATGTTTTCGTGAATAAGTTCGAATTTTGGCAATTCTTTTTCCAAAACATTCTTGACAGTAAACAAACAAATCATCTTTTGGTGTAAATACTGAGCATAGAGCTAAAAAATTTTTCTAAAATTTTTCGTTCCGTTAACCAGCTGACGAACGTCAACCCTCAGAAGTCGAAACTTGTGCGAGCAATGGATTAACGTGGCCTTACTTTTTGACGTGTGAATATAATAATTATTGTGGAAGGAATCTATTTTCATATCTATAATTATTACATATGAAATGTTACTTAGGTGGCTTTTTGGAAGTTGATATTTTTCTTTTTTTCGCCTTGTTAGAAGATGCTGCCTCTTCAGGTGTCATTCTTACCTTGCCAATATCTCCATTCGACTGGAGAAGAAAACCCATATTGAGCTCATGTGAATATTGATGGTGAATTTATTGATCCAATTAAGATATTTTCTGAATCATTCTGTGGTCTCTGCCCAATAATAACAACAAAATAAAAAAAGTTAGTTCTATTTACGACTGAATAAGATATTCGATTGATTACATGGTATGTCAAACACTTTTATGAATATGTAATCAGAAATATTGATTCTTATTATTAGTTTATATTATTATTTATTTATCGGTTGAGTTACATAATTTGAGATCTACTTGGCAACGTTGCTTTTCATGTGTTATAGTTTTTCTTTTTGCGTATGTATCAGTTTAAGTTGAAGTAGTTCAATGAGAAAAGTCGACAACTGGAATATATTGAATGAATAGTTCAAATTCCACTACAGTTGATTTGTTGAATATTTTCCTTCGGAGCTAAAATAATTGGTTGGTGCGAGTTCCAAAAGGCATTTTCCTTATATCCTTTTTCTATTCTCCTGGATGCTATTGAAGTCCAGCCAGCTACAATTTAATGAGTGAGTTCAACCTTCCTTGGTAATATTCGATTCAAATATGTAAGTCTGCATATAATAAATAATGTAGTATCATTTTATAAATAAAATTTGTCGCTTAAGGTTTTTTTTTTCCTTTCCACTCTGTTTCCGTGTGTTTATTTATTTATTTATTTATTCATTTATTTATTTATACAGAAGGAATACAAACGGGACTGACCCAAAAACAGTATTCACAGATATGTTATTTCACAATATTATAATCTATATCTATGTATGATTTGTAACAATGTTACGAAATTGAGTGCATGGACTGAATACAAAGAATATAAAAAAAAAATTAAAAATGCATCTATGGAATAACACACATATATTCATACATGCATACACAAATTACGAGTATACACACAAATACCAATCAAATCTGAGTAGCAAGAAAATGTTTTTTCAAGGTGTAGGAAATTGTATGATATGTTGCACCTATGCATAGGAGAGTTCAAAAAATAGTATGTTTGTGATTGTTCATAACGGAATGGATGCTGATGCCTAGTAATATACATAGGAGTATTAAGGTAAATGTTACTAA
The DNA here is from genome assembly GCA_032362365.1 of Zygogramma bicolorata. Taxonomy (NCBI): domain Eukaryota; kingdom Metazoa; phylum Arthropoda; class Insecta; order Coleoptera; family Chrysomelidae; genus Zygogramma; species Zygogramma bicolorata. The sequence goes on from JAVJAQ010003863.1 coordinate 352,567, forward strand.
GGAAAGCAGGCGTATCAACTAAATTATTTATGACTTTAAAGAGGTACTTCACATCTGTAATTTCCCTTCTATTCGCTAGTGTTAATATGTTTAGTTCATTTCGAACGGTTATTGGGGTGGAGTGAAAAACATTTTTTATTGGTATAGTCTATGAAGATATTCTGTACCTTCTCAAGTTGGTTTATATAAATGTCGTACCTAGGGTTCCATATTACCGAGCCATAACTCAAAACACTATTGACATATGACATATAGAGAGTACGGAGAGTCTGTACGTTCTTGAATTCCCGACAAGTTCTCATTATGAAACCTAACATTTTATGAGCCTTTTTAAAAACGTAGAATATATGTTTATCGAAAAGCATTTTAGAATCAAATATTATACCTAAGTCCTTTATTTCTGTGACAGTTTGTAAGGGATAAGAAGATATTTGATATGAGTGATTCAGACCGCTTTTCCCGCGTCCAAACAAGATGTGGTAATACTTTTCGAAGTTCAGATACAGACTATTCATCTCACAGTAATCATGAAAGGTATTGATATCCTGCTGTATTAGAGTAATGTCGTTAAAACCTGAAATAGAATGGTATATTTTTAGATCATCTGCATACATTAGAAAATTGGCGAATCGAAAGCATTGGGATATATCATTGATATAAATATTAAATAAGAGTGGCCCTAGATGAGATCCTTGAGGCACTCCGGAGGTAATTAACCGATATTCTGATTTGTGGTTACCGACTGTTACAGCTTGACAACGATCAGTCACATAAGATTCAAGCCAGTTCAGCAGATTGCCATTCACCCCGACTCCAGCGAGCTTCTGCAGCAAAACTGAGTGATCGATCTTGTCAAAAGCCTTGCTGAAGTCGGAGTATATAGCGTCAACTTGGTGTTTGTCATTGAGGCTGTGAAGGATATACTCAGTGAAGGAGAATAAGTTTGAGTCAACTGATCGTTTCTTCATGAAGCCATGTTGTTCAATATTAATTATGTTTTTGACGTCGAAGAACAGGTTATCAAATATAATGGATTCGAAAGTTTTTGCTATGATTGACAATTTTGAAATTGGTCTATAGTTTTTAACAAGTTGTTTGTTGCCCGATTTTAGGATTGGGATTATATGAGCTTTTTTCCATACTGAAGGGAATACGCCCTCTTTGAGGGATTCATTAAAAATTATGTCAAAGCGGTAATGCAATAAATTCAGCACTGTTCTTGAGGAATGTTGTTGGAAGTTTTGAAGAATATATTGAAAGGGGATGTTATAGGAAGAAATGTTGATATGTGATTCTTGATGTGTTGCGTTATGAGCTGGAATAATAATTTTTCTCGGATTGAAAACCGAGAAGAAATATTCTGAGAAAGTTTTGCAAATTTCATTAGGGCTTGTAATTATCCTATCATCAACTCTTAGAGTATCAATTGAGGCGGTACTGTTTTTTTTTAGATTTCACAAATTGCCATAGATGTTTTGGGTTCGAGTTAATACTGGATTCACAATCTTTAATGTAGTTTTTGTAATCTTCTGCAATTAAGAATTTTGAACGACCACGCAGTAGTTTAAATGTCAAGTAATCAATTGGATTATTGTGTCTTTTCCATAATCCATGAAATTTTCTCTTTTCTTCGCTGACTTTGATTGTACTATATGAATACCATGAAGGGTATCGCTTGTGGAAATTTGGTTTTCTTGGCACAACAGATTCAATTATTGAGTAGATGATTTCATAAAACAGTTCGGGGAACTTCCGTTTTTTCTGAGATTTCCTGTTCCGTCCTCATTGAAATGATTATGTTCTGTATTGTTGATGCGTGAGGGACTCCTCGTCGTATATTTTGTAAAAATTAGTTCTATTTTTGTAATGAAAAATAGAAAGTGTGATCATGTGTATTCCTCTCTCGAAGATATAAATTCCTACAGAATCAGGTGTGGGAGTACGACTCAAACTATAGAACAGAATAGAATAGAATAATAACTTTATTGCTCATTAAAACATAGTTTTTCACCAAGAGTTTAGGCCTGAACGGAAAATAAATACATTTGGTTGGGGAAAAATATGAGTTTTTAACCAATTTACAATGAACAGCAAAACAAAACAAGGATAATATTTACAACTATTCATTCATAATGAATGATCTCACTTGCAGAATATTACGAATATAATTGTGAATACGCTTAGCTGCATCAGAATCAACACTTTCTAATGTACTGATGAAGTTTTCAGGATTGTCAAAGGTTCTACAATTGGGTTTCATGGCAGTGTATATCGGACATTCAAAAATTATATGGAAAATATTCTCATTTTCATAACGGTTACAAACAGTGCAGATTTGATTAGGATATATCATGTAGGACAGTCCATCAAGAGTAAATTTCATTCTGAAATTGTTACACATACGTAACTGAGCAATAGTATAGGTGACCTGTATGGGGAGTTTCAAATACAAGTAACTAGGTACTAGGTTTTTTAGAAAAACGGAGATGCCTATAAAATGGTAAGGAAGATGAACGGATCATGAGAGACACGTATGCTTCTTGAAGTTTAGAATGATATTTTTTAAGCAGAATTTTTCTGTTCATTCTCATTGAAGTGGAATTCAGGGTGTCCCATATATTACTAGAGTTTATGGATGAGAAAAAAGATTTCAATTGTGAGGCCAGTTATATTTATCCTCACAGAGACCAATTAATCGCAATTGCCCTTCAGAACATATTTTAGGATATCGACTGTCATCCATATCAAGTACCTTGTGGAGCCAATTCAGAGATATTTTAAAGACATTATATGCCAACTTTACACGACCAGTTTCGAGTCTGATTAAATAATCAGGTGTACTGTTCGGGACGAGCAATACTCTCTTCAGGAAATGAATTTGGACTCGCTCCAGTATATCCAAATAATGGAGGCTCCACACACCAATACGACTGAACAAGGTGCTGAGAGCTGAAGCTTCAAATAATTTTATTCTTGGATGCCATGTATCAAGTTTGGTTATTGACATTATTGGTAGTATTGCTCCGATTGCCTGTTTCGCCTTATCAGTTGCTGTATTTGACATTTCTCTGAATAAACCGGACGAGGTGAATAGAATACCTAGGTAGACGTAATTGTTTGTGAAGGGAACCTCTTTACCATTGAAAGAGAATCTGAATTTAGATGTGGCCCGACCTCTGGAGAATGACATGATTTTCGTCTTGTTAACATTCACTGATAATTGTTTGAGAGTGGTATAGTTTTCCAGAATTTTTAGTTTCCTAGCAACATCTACCTCCGACTGGCAGAGAATCACTAGGTCATCTGCTTATGGTACACATAAAACGTCGTTTCTTTCGTCGATACTTACACCCTGAGCACCGTTAGCAGAGAAATATTTTTCAATATCGGAAACAAACAGTGCAAACAATAATGGACTCAGTGATTCACCGTGTAGGACACCAGTGGTAACTTCTAAAGGTTTCAAAAAACCATTTGAACCGTTAACTTCAACTGAGACAATAGAGTAGATATTTTGCAAGATATTCAGTATTCTAGAGCTTACACCTACCTCAAATAGAGTTAGCCAGAGCAAAGAGTGATTAACCGAGTCAAAAGCTCTCGCGAAGTCGACAAAATTGCAAAAATCTTTCGTTTTTTATGTCTTATGTGAAAATGAATAATAGAAGTCAGCGTATAAACATTGTCGATACAACCACGACCTGAACGAAAACCAGCCTGACATTCCTGTTATGCCGAAGTTTTCTCGGCCCAACTGGTCGATCTATTCAGGATGGATTGTGTAAATATTTTAGCCAGAGAATTGATCAATGCTATGCCTCTGTAGTGTTTTGGGTCATCAGCAGGACCGGTCTTATGTATCATGGTAAGTGAGATATCGGACCAATAAGGTGGACAGACAGAGGTTTCCAAAATATTATTGAACAGGTAGGATATGTATAGTACCCAATTGTGAGGTGAGGTTTTGAAAAATTCGTGAGATATGGAATCACTCCCGGAGGATTTGTTGTTTTTGCACTTGATGCGAACATTGTAAATTCCATTGGTGGAGAAAAGGGAGTCAAGATATGGGTGACGAACATCACTGAAAATAATTCAGTGTGAATTCTGGGAGGATAAACGTTACTATAATGCTCCTCCCAGATGTGTGTAGGTGAAGATTTATGGTGGGAAGATCTATAGCACTGTTTGATGGTTTTCAAAATTAACTGGGGTTTCTTGAGTTAGACAATTTGTAAATGATATGAGCATCATATTCAGTTTTCTTTTTTCTAAGGATGTTTCTATAGTGTCGTTTGGAGTTCATGTAATCAGTCAATAATGGGTTACTGGAAAAATTGATTTGTTTGCAGGCTTGCAGAGAATGTTTGAGATTTCGCCTAGCAGTGAAGCAGTCTATGTCAAACCACGGTTTACTTTTGTTAGAAGGGAACCCAGAAGAATTCAATCGGACAATTCCTAGCAGAACAGGCGTTTCGTATATTGCTGAAGAAAGGTTTTCATGAGAAATCTCCACTTCTGGGATATAAAATGCTCTGCCTGAATTTAATATCGTTATTTTATAGTTCAGACTCAAGTTTGGATCCCACCTGAGATATTTTCCTTGTGTTGTTAACGGACTCAAACTACAGTAAAATCGATATTACGAAATTTCCATGAAGCCGACAAGATGGAATCCGAGGATGAAAGCCCTCAACAAGTGAGCTGTCCATCACGAAATCTTTCGCTACAAAACTTCGAAAACTCCGCTAATATGGCTGCGAATAGTGGAATATAGGGTCCCCATCGTGAAGGTAATATACCTCCACCAGTTCAGTTCGCTGTCCCGAATCCAAACCTAGATTTAACCACTGTCATAGCCACCATGAACGGAATGCTTCAGCAAAATGTCGCCATGTTGCAGTTGATGAATAATCAACAACAAAACCATGTTGTTACTTTTATTGAAGGATACTTCTATTTTTATTTACTTCCCTAAAGTAAATAACCTAGCCGAGGGCTGGAATCATTCTTCGTTCTAACTACTTGAATCAGGGCAGCAAATACTCAGGGAGTGGGTAAAACTTCATTCAAACACTATGTTAAGTGATTGTGAAGAATTGTACTATTTCTGACTCCACCACAATTTGGTTATGTTTTACACAGGAGAATCATGTGATCCCAGAGTCTGGGGTGCTATTCTTGACCGTTCGCAAACGGCGCATTTGCATTTATGATCACATTCTAATATTCAAAATGTATAGTGGAAGCTATCACTGGACATTAGAATGTGGGAATACCAGCATGAACTTCTTTTGCGACGGGTCAAGAATAGACCCCCTGGAGCTGAATAGTTACTGTATTCGAATATGAGCATATGCAGCTAGGTTGAATAAACTATCAATATATGTGCCATTGAGAAAGTTAGACGAAAATAAAAGGAAACATTTAAGTATCAATACTAAAAGTGTACAGATCGTCTCACGTAATGTTGTGTTAATGATATTACACAAATACGTAAGGTAGAATTCTCAAATTGATGGGGTTCAGGTCAAATAAGTTGCAATAATAGCTATTTTCTTTTTTCAGCAAGAGATGATCAATGATAGGGCTCACGTATGCTAGACCCAGACGTAGAACTCGGATTAAAAAATCGGGAACAAATCTATTATATATATATATATATATATATATATATATATATATATATATATATATATATATATATATATATATATATATATATATATATATATTTTCAATCATATATTTTTGTTTTGCCGCACCGAGGTGCGCTTAAAGACTTTGATTTATTTCTGGTGTTATAGTTATGAATAACCGGATCAGCAGTTATTTTATTTTTCTTCGTGTTTATGAGCATATTCACACAGAAAAGTTGCCTGACATCAAATATACCTGAGTCTTTATATAAATGATCTTCCGAAAATCTGATTGGTTTACCAAACATTATTCTCAAGATCCCTCTATGGATAATGTTCAAGTTCTCCAAGTGGTTGTCATGTACAACACCCCAACCCACGATACCGTAATTTAACTGCGATTGGATAAAGTGATTTTGAGGTGTCTTATTTCAAGGTAATTATATTTTCCTCAACCTCACTGGTATCAGTAGGATATAAGTATATTGAATTTTCTTGTACTTTTTTATCCTCAGTGTATTCATCAGGAATTTTGATTTTACTTGCATATGTTTCTCCTAGTGAACTGTAATATTGGTTGAAACTATTAGCAATATCTTTTATATTCTGTAAAAGGACTACGCTACCAGATTTCTTCTATTTTTGTTTCAGTTTTGGACCGGTTGCAGATTTCATTCACGCAATCCCACAGAGCTGTGAACTGGTTTTTATTGTTTTTAATTATTTTTTGTGCATAGTTTATTTTGAGATTTTGATGAGTTTATCCAGTTTATTTTTGTAGGCACGATATTGTGTCTTTATGAGAATGTTGTTTGGGTCAGATAGTGTTTGTTTGTACATTATTTCTTTCTCATTTATTGAGTTCAAAAGTGCGCGAATTATCTATTTTTTTCGATTTGTTTTTCGTTTTTCCAGTTTGACACTTTTCGTGTTTTTTATATGACATCATTTTTTCAATGAGTTTGTCATTCATTTCATCTATATCTTGTAGGGAATAGAAGTCATTCCAGTTTTCTTTCCTCAGATGGGCTTTTAGTGAAGAATAATTCATATATTGTTAATATTTTTCTTTGCAAAAGTTGTTTTTTTCAGATGATTTTGGTTCGAGCATAATATTCAGTGCTATGGGATAATGATCTGTTATACAACATTGAAAAACAAAGGATTTACTCCCAGCGAGTATTTCAGATTTAACGAAAAAATTATCAATGCATGTTTTAGTTTGTGGTCGAGTGTATACATTAATATAGGATACGAAGCCATAACTGTTTGAGGTATTTTTGTATTCTTCGACGAAATCAGACTCAGAAAAGAGGTCTATATTGATATCACCTGTTATTATTTGCACGTCGCTCTTTTCATTTGACCGAATGTAGTTCATAAGATCTACATTGAATTGTTTTGGACAATGGCTTGGTGACCTATAAATAGCCGTTATTTTTATTTTTTTATTATTTATATTTACGATAATTTCTGGTACTTTCATCTCTCCTATTTCTTTCATTTTACATGAAAAGGTCATTTCTTCTTTTATATATACTACAACGCCACACTTCTGTTGAGTTCACCTTCATTATAAAGGGTTGCCTAGCCATCAATTTTCAATATATCCAAGTCATACACGATATATGTTTCGGAAAGAGCGATTATTTCAAAACCATGTGAAAGCTCATTCAAGAAAATGATCATCTCATCTATATTTTCTTATGTTGAGGTGTATGGTGTATGATGTTCAATGACGAAAGAGTTTGGAGCACGAAGTCAGTGGTATTGGAAATTACTTGTGTAGCTATTTGTTCGTTTTTATATTCCCTTATGAATGGATCAATTTGTTTCTATAATTAATAAATGATTCAATATATGAAATTTAAAATAACAATCATCAATGATCGAAATGGAATACATGAAATTAAATAGCTATTTTTTTGAGAGTTTGATCGCAGTCTGGTAATTTTTTTCAGGCTTATTTAATGTTTTTTTGAGTTCACCGCTAGATTTTGATGTACTACTGATTTTAGAAGTTGTTCTAATTTCTTTCGAATTTCTGGGCTGTTGAACTTTACCTTGATATCCTATATCTTCTGAATGAACTATAAGAGGTTGAGTTGGAGTCGCTGGAGTGCTGTTCGACTTTTTCTCAGGCTGGTATTCCGCTTCTTTCTTCTGAAGAATGATGTTTGCCTTCGATTATGAGTTTGTTTCCTTTGATGTAGCAGTTTTCTCCGTTTCTTCTTTTCTGGAATAGATATTCCCTCAATGATTTCAGTTTTCTTGAGGTATGATATCAATTATATTTTCACTGGACGATTATTTTTTCTCCCAAGGCAATAGAAGTAGTATAACTACTGCTCTTCGGGCTTGAAGGCCGTCGTATTTTGGAATTTCTTCCTGACGTTTCGCTAGCGCGAGTGGCCAGCTTCTTCAGAGGCTTATTCATCTCCGATGACTAAACAGTTCGATTTCTCAAGGCGTATTTATATTGATGCAGGTAGTCTGAAGTGTTAATTACTTCTGTCGGGTTCGGGGAATAATCATCATTATTAGTTGCCGCACTACCTGCTGTGATTTCATTAGTTATTCTTGATTTCTTTATAATCGGATTCCAAATTCTGTTTAGAGTCAACGTTTCTTCCTTTCTGTTAAAATTGTCCGCATGTTTTTGGATCTCTATTGCCTCCCGTACCAGTCGGCTATGGTAACCCTGGTTGGGGGCAATCAGTGTTGCATTTTCGAACAGAATCTTGTGGTCGCCCTCGCTCAATGCGTGTTCCGCCACCGCCGATTTGTCGGTTTGCCCCAGCCTGCAGTTCCTTTGATGCTCTTTGAGCCTTGTACCCATGGATCTTTTCGTGGTACCGATGTAAACCTTCCCACAGGTGCACGGTATGCGATAAACCCCTGCCGCTGACAGTGGGTCTCTTTTGTCTTTAACCGACCTGAGGCTTTGCTGGATCTTCTTGGTCGGCTTGAAAACTGTTTTTATGTTATATTTCCCCAAGAGTTTTCCAATTCTGTCAGTGACTCTCGGGATATATGGCAGATATGCATTCGCAACTACCTGAGAGTCATCCCTGTTATGAACCGTGGGACTCTTCGGTGAACCAGAACATCTAGAGCAGGAACTGGAACATCTTCAAGTAACCTTGAGGTCGAATGGGTACAGTGTATCTGAGATCAACAGGGCCATGAAACCGAAGAGTCCCACGGTTCATAACAGGGATGACTCTCAGGTAGTTGCGAATGCATATCTGCCATATATCCCGAGGGTCACTGACAGAATTGGAAAACTCTTGGGGAAATATAACATAAAAACAGTTTTCAAGCCGACCAAGAAGATCCAGCAAAGCCTCAGGTCGGTTAAAGACAAAAGAGACCCACTGTCAGCGGCAGGGGTTTATCGCATACCGTGCACCTGTGGGAAGGTTTACATCGGTACCACGAAAAGATCCATGGGTACAAGGCTCAAAGAGCATCAAAAGGAACTGCAGGCTGGGGCAAACCGACAAATCGGCGGTGGCGGAACACGCATTGAGCGAGGGCGACCACAAGATTCTGTTCGAAAATGCAACACTGATTGCCTCCAACCAGGGTTACCAGTAGCCGACTGGTACGGGAGGCAATAGAGATCCAAAAACATGCGGACAATTTTAACAGAAAGGAAGAAACGTTGACTCTAAACAGAATTTGGAATCCGATTATAAAGAAATCAAGAATAACTAATGAAATCACAGCAGGTAGTGCGGCAACTAATAATGATGATTATTCCCCGAACCCGACAGAAGTAATTAACACTCCAGACTACCTGCATCAATATAAATACGCCTTGAGAAATCGAACTGTTTAGTCATCGGAGATGAATAAGCCTCTGAAGAAGCTGGCCACTCGCGCTAGCGAAACGTCAGGAAGAAATTCCAAAATACGACGGCCTTCAAGCCCGAAGAGCAGTAGTTATACTAATAACCTCGGCCGCGAAAGCCTCAACCATTTTGCAATAGAAGTAATTAATGTCTTTTTCCAGAGTTTCAAGTTTTTCCTTGAGGAATGAGTTCTCTTTTTCAAGATGCTGGACTCTAAACTTCAAATCTTCTATTTTCATCAGAATATTTGCCTCACTTGCTTCTATAGTATTTTTCAACTCTATTTTTGTATTTTTGATCTCTTCTATAATTTGTAGAAAAACTTCATCTTCCATGCTAATGATCAACTGGATAAATCCTCCAAACTCTGTACTGTGACTTGTTACTGTACTATGGTGGAATGGGTCTCCAGACGTATTTCTTATCAGAATACTCCTTTGTCAGTTAGTGAACAGTGGGTTCATCGAAAATTTTCAAAAGATTTATAACCTTTTACTCACATATAACTAAAGTGCTGGCACTCGTTTATTCAATTAATTTTGTTTGAAACAGATGTTTGAATGAACAGTTTCAGAGACAATAATACAGGTTGTTGAACTATTCCACCAAAGTGGATAGATGGATAACTCATAATAATAATTTTGTAGCTTTTCCCTGAAGATGATAATGAACATTATCGAAATATTGGAAAAACTGGTGTTATGAGAGTACACTTCCGTTCTGCTGCTCACCCAAAAAACATCACAGTTTTGTTATATGTATATATTGTAATATAATTTTATATTTTTGTTTTGTAATTGATCAGGATAAGAAGAAAAGTATAGGTTATAGATGTACTTTTGATGTAGATGCTAGCTCAATTACTTACTCTTGTTACCCTTTTGTATACAATTTTAGTTTGTTTCAGCAGCTCAGCTCAGTCGTTGCCAAAGAAACATGCAGTCTCTTTTCTCAGGTTGGGTTCCAGGAAAGGGTTCGCCAAATATTTTGTTGGTTATATTTATACAAATAAATAAAGGTTCAAATATTCAAACACTCAAAATATGTTTTTATTTCATCAAATTTCAAAAGACACGCAGTGAATTGTGATATTTTCCGAATGTGGTTCTTATATTTACCTACTCTGCGCTAGATAACTTATCTATAGGCTTGCTAATATCAAGTTAACTGAATGCTAATAACCAAAGAATTTACAGTTCCGAGTCAGGATGTAAATGGAACGCACTCTATCAAATACTCAACAAACTTGAGAACGTTCTGTTGAAGAAATGTGTAAATTATTCTTTGGTTATGTTGAAAACTTTTACAATAGACGGCGGGCATGTGACGTCACAAGACAACTGTCAATCAGCCTGCTGGACAAACAAACCGTACTTCCATAAGCAACAATGGTAATTAAATGAGATTATGATCGTAATTATAAAGAAATTACGGGTTTACCCTAATTTTGGGTATACCCTTAGTGTACCTGACATATATAAATGTCTATATATTGCAATCTATATTCATTATTCTTCTTGCTTGCTAGGAAATTGTATGTGAAATGGCTGATAAAAGTGATTATTTCAACACCTTGTCTATGGATATCCAGAAGAGATATTGAGAGAAACTGAAGGGAAGTGATGGATGTGATCCTTATCTATTGAAATTTGGGGATTGTAGTAATGCTGTGCAAATACTTTCCCAAAGTTTCATGACATTATTAACTATTTTGTATATGAGAGTGCATGCACAGAAGACTTCAAAGGCTATAAAAGTTTGGATTCATACAATATGTAAATGGATTAGAAGGACTGGAATAAAGCTTGTGAAAAGAATAGTGAAAATCTACTTCAATAAATAATAATTTTGAATGAACAGATTTAGGGTATGTTATATAAGGCTCTACAAAATTATAAACCACATCCATCTTTTCATATGGCAATCCTGTATAAAAAAGGCATTTAGATGAGTTATGCCTTAAACTTTCCAGTGTGAATGATTAAGTCTGCAAAGTTTCCCGGAGATGATGGATTTCACGATAACAATTCTGCAACTCGAAATCAATATCGGGACATAGGTGTTCACCAGAGAAATCAATATCGGGACATAGGTGTTCACCAGAGAAATCAATATCGGGACATAGGTGTTCACCAGAGTTTCGTGCATGTTCCACTTCTTCAACTGGTTAAATTATATCATTCAGAGTTTGATTTTGCTCATCAATAATATTCAAGTTTTGAACAGCTGAATCATTCACACAAAGAATCATCATCAATTTTATCCATATCAACTGGAATATTTGCGATCTCATTTTTATCACGCTGCTCCCTACGATACAATCTCTGAATACTTTGAACTGCATTGATATTTGTTTTGTAGCCAAGTAATTGATTCGGTACCCAGTCCATATTGTCAACATCATTAAGTGCACTTGGCTTGCCTGAAATGAAAAAAAAAATTTTGTTGCCTATGTTTCCTAGATTCTTTGAAAATATCTCCTACAAAATGTTTTGAACACACCGTTGCCCATTTCAACTTATAAGAAGTTAAATCTGCTCTTCTAGTTGCCTGAATCCACAATTCACATCTCTTTTCAGCAAGAGGATTAATCTTTTTTTCTATTGTCGAAAATAGAAGGGAATCGATGGAATGAAACATTATGTCTGCCGCTATTACTTCCACATTTCACAATAGCACAAAATTGAGCCTTTATTGAGAAAAGAGGTTTTGGAATATGACAAAAACACACACTTAGCATAGGTGAATCAGGTTTGTCTGTCCAGTAGGCTGGATTGACAACTGTCATTTACTGTCGTCTGTCAGATACGCCCGCGGTGTATTATGAATAAAGATATTTACAAAAGAATATGAATAGCTATTAAATAGAGGATATTAAAATTCAGGAAGAATTCAAGGAGAGGCATGAGAAAGTTCTCTTGAAGATTGGTGCGAGGAAATGAAAGTTTATTCGGTTGGCACGATTTTAAAAGTTCGAAGAAAACTGATATTGCTGAGGCTTCAAATAAATACCTCGGAAATTCAATGAAGTTTTCCACAGACGATGATATGGAATAAATACCTTGGCAAAGTACAGGAGACGATGTGGTCTGGAATGGTGAAGTTTTTTCAACTAGGATTTTCTTCTCTGGGACTGCTTTTCAGGTGAAAATGTTACTTCTCTGCTATAGTGAACCTTTCTTGAGCAGATATAACTTGGATTTTGCTTAGTTTATGTAGTTTTTCTTTACAATTTGATGATTTTATAAATGCCGGTACAAAATTTTCTATTCATCAAAATCTTGCCAAAAAACAACCTCCTCAATCCATAACTACCGTTGCTTAGTCGTCATACGCGTCCTTTCCACGGCACTCGCGAATTTTATTTCACTTCTTCCACGCACCGAAGTTTCTATGGGCTTATAATATTCTCATTCACTAATCTGTACAGAAAATCCTTATGATTAATTCTAATCTAGGTTATATAGCATATATCTCAATTTGAACTTGCTTTTTGAAAAGATTTCTGATTTATTCTACCTTTGGGGCTCTGTCAAAAATTATACAATGTTTATTTTTCTATACAAGATTGCCATATTAATGAATTCTGACACTAATGCATAGAATTTAAATGAGATTTTCAAATACCTACCTGAGTTCTTTCATATTACTTTTTTTTTCTGCAAATTCATTGGTTCTGCCTAATCTGTGGACTTTACTTCTGCTATATGATCAGAAATATTATTGTTTTTCCAGAGAAATTTGGCTGATAGCTATTGGTTTATTGTAATGCGAAAGAAGGTTGCGGAGTGAACTAAACTTGCTTCGGAAACTATAATTTTTAATACTGTGGGAAGGTTCTTTGGAATTGTATGGCTGTCTGCTTGAAAATAGGGTACTTTAGAGTTCAGGTAGAGTATTTAACTCTTTCTAGTGATAATAATAATGTAATTTTCTATAAAATTATTCCCTATAATCCAATACAACCAATATATATATATATATATATATATATATATATATATATATATATATATATATATATATATATATATATATATATATATATATATATATATATATATATATATATATATATATATATGTTGTTGTTGAGTTCGGGTTGAACCGCGTCTGGAGTTTTGTTCTCGACGTTTCGGCTCCGATTTTGGAGCCATTTTCAAGAGGTGAATGTGACTTCACGCTGAGGTCTCAATCTGCCTACTCCTCAGGTGTTGTCACAGGGGGCAAGGGTTTGTGACTTGACGCCGGGGCCTCAATCTGCCTACTCCCCAGGTCTCGTCACGAGTTCTCTCTAAGGTCTCAATCTACCTACTCCTTAGATCGAACAGTAAACATTTTCATCGATCATTGGCGTACGGCCCCAATTCATATTTTCGAAATCTTAAGAGCTGATTTGAACACAAAAAAAAAATTAAATTAACTTTTTTCATGAATACACCCGAATATCTCTGTTATTATGAATGCGATTTTCTTGAGTTTCTGGTGGTGATTGTATGTCAGGTGAATGAAGTATTTGGCATCAATTATATTTCGGTGAGTTAATTTTCGATATTTTCTTATTAATTCTTTTGTTGTTTATCGATTCTGTTTCTTCAACCACATTTCAATTCCAGGAAACTTGATCCGGTTTCTTTGTTAGCCGCAACGCAGGCGGACCCTTTCTGGTTCCAAGTCAGCCAAGGAGATCGTCTTCTAAGGAAGAAACTTGCGGAAGAAAGGAGGATAATGAGGCAGGACAACGCTTCCAGTAGAGTTTCAATGCAGACACGACCTCCGACGATTCGTTTCCCAGGAGATATTGGCATGGTGAGAACGACATCTGAAGAGGCAGCATCTTCTACCAAGGCGAAGAAAAGGAAAAAATCTCCAAATAGCAACACGCCACCTAGGAAACATTTCAAATGTAACAATTACAGATATTGAAATATATTCCTTTCACAATATTTATATTTCACATATTTCTGAATACATTTTCCTAAAACCAATCGACGTACCATGTGATCGATCGAATATCATATTCAGTCGTAAATATGATGATTTTCTTTTTTCTACTATTGAACGGAGACCACAGGATGATACAGAAACTATTTTGATTGTATCGCTAAATTCATCCTCTATATTCAATTGGGCTCAATAAGGGTTCTCGTCTCCTTGGGATGAACGGGGTGTGATGAAACATTATCTAAGTGAACAAACAGAAGGAATTGGTGATAGTTTTCGAAAGCATATCCATATTATTTGTATTGGGCCAAAATCGACTTGATGAGTGAAAGTGTAAGCATCTTATTCAGGCGGTAAAAGAATGGAATTTTTTCCCGTAATTTGTCATGAGAGTAGACTTAACGATGAAAACGGAACTATCTCGATTGAACCGAAGATGTTCAGCAACCATGACACGAGAGATTTATATACGTTTTCTTCTTCCTATACTGAACAGGTTAAAATATATTGCTTTCGAGTGTCTTTGCCGTAAGTTGTCATAAGAGTTGACTGAACGACGAAAAAGAAACTATCTCGATTGAATCGATGATGTTAGCCTTCATAACCACAAGAAATTTATACATGTTTTCTTGTCCTTATTCTGAACGGGGTGAACAATATTGCTATTGAACGAATGGAAGATGTCTCGAGCGCATGGTAACGGATCGGCTGCTTACAAAAGTGTTAACAGAGGAAGCTTTACCTGGGCTCAAGCAGAATAACAGTCGTATGTTCGGTTGTTGAGGAGAAAACAGATGGGTGCTACCCATACGACAAAATTCTTCTATAAATTCTAATGCATTTCTCTCCTGGGTTAGTTTGTGTTTGAGCTTCGTTCATGATGTATCGCATATTACCGATCGTATCCAGCTATAATCTGGTGCCAACGCCAGCGGAATTATGGTCAATTATATTTCGGTGAGTTAATTTTCGATATTTTCTTATTAATTCTTTTGTTGTTTATCGATTCTGTTTCTTCAACCACATTTCAATTCCAGGAAACTTGATCCGGTTTCTTTGTTAGCCGCAACGCAGGCGGACCCTTTCTGGTTCCAAGTCAGCCAAGGAGATCGTCTTCTAAGGAAGAAACTTGCGGAAGAAAGGAGGATAATGAGGCAGGACAACGCTTCCAGTAGAGTTTCAATGCAGACACGACCTCCGACGATTCGTTTCCCAGGAGATATTGGCATGGTGAGAACGACATCTGAAGAGGCAGCATCTTCTACCAAGGCGAAGAAAAGGAAAAAATCTCCAAATAGCAACACGCCACCTAGGAAACATTTCAAATGTAACAATTACAGATATTGAAATATATTCCTTTCACAATATTTATATTTCACATATTTCTGAATACATTTTCCTAAAACCAATCGACGTACCATGTGATCGATCGAATATCATATTCAGTCGTAAATATGATGATTTTCTTTTTTCTACTATTGAACGGAGACCACAGGATGATACAGAAACTATTTTGATTGTATCGCTAAATTCATCCTCTATATTCAATTGGGCTCAATAAGGGTTCTCGTCTCCTTGGGATGAACGGGGTGTGATGAAACATTATCTAAGTGAACAAACAGAAGGAATTGGTGATAGTTTTCGAAAGCATATCCATATTATTTGTATTGGGCCAAAATCGACTTGATGAGTGAAAGTGTAAGCATCTTATTCAGGCGGTAAAAGAATGGAATTTTTTCCCGTAATTTGTCATGAGAGTAGACTTAACGATGAAAACGGAACTATCTCGATTGAACCGAAGATGTTCAGCAACCATGACACGAGAGATTTATATACGTTTTCTTCTTCCTATACTGAACAGGTTAAAATATATTGCTTTCGAGTGTCTTTGCCGTAAGTTGTCATAAGAGTTGACTGAACGACGAAAAAGAAACTATCTCGATTGAATCGATGATGTTAGCCTTCATAACCACAAGAAATTTATACATGTTTTCTTCTCCTTATTCTGAACGGGGTGAACAATATTGCTATTAAACGAATGGAAGATGTCTCGAGCGCATGGTAACGGATCGGCTGCTTACAAAAGTGTTAACAGAGGAAGCTTTACCTGGGCTCAAGCAGAATAACAGTCGTATGTTCGGTTGTTGAGGAGAAAACAGATGGGTGCTACCCATACGACAAAATTCTTCTATAAATTCTAATGCATTTCTCTCCTGGGTTAGTTTGTGTTTGAGCTTCGTTCATGATGTATCGCATATTACCGATCGTATCCAGCTATAATCTGGTGCCAATGCCAGCGGAATTATGGTCAATTATATTTCGGTGAGTTAATTTTCGATATTTTCTTATTAATTCTTTTGTTGTTTATCGATTCTGTTTCTTCAACCACATTTCAATTCCAGGAAACTTGATCCGGTTTCTTTGTTAGCCGCAACGCAGGCGGACCCTTTCTGGTTCCAAGTCAGCCAAGGAGATCGTCTTCTAAGGAAGAAACTTGCGGAAGAAAGGAGGATAATGAGGCAGGACAACGCTTCCAGTAGAGTTTCAATGCAGACACGACCTCCGACGATTCGTTTCCCAGGAGATATTGGCATGGTGAGAACGACATCTGAAGAGGCAGCATCTTCTACCAAGGCGAAGAAAAGGAAAAAATCTCCAAATAGCAACACGCCACCTAGGAAACATTTCAAATGTAACAATTACAGATATTGAAATATATTCCTTTCACAATATTTATATTTCACATATTTCTGAATACATTTTCCTAAAACCAATCGACGTACCATGTGATCGATCGAATATCATATTCAGTCGTAAATATGATGATTTTCTTTTTTCTACTATTGAACGGAGACCACAGGATGATACAGAAACTATTTTGATTGTATCGCTAAATTCATCCTCTATATTCAATTGGGCTCAATAAGGGTTCTCGTCTCCTTGGGATGAACGGGGTGTGATGAAACATTATCTAAGTGAACAAACAGAAGGAATTGGTGATAGTTTTCGAAAGCATATCCATATTATTTGTATTGGGCCAAAATCGACTTGATGAGTGAAAGTGTAAGCATCTTATTCAGGCGGTAAAAGAATGGAATTTTTTCCCGTAATTTGTCATGAGAGTAGACTTAACGATGAAAACGGAACTATCTCGATTGAACCGAAGATGTTCAGCAACCATGACACGAGAGATTTATATACGTTTTCTTCTTCCTATACTGAACAGGTTAAAATATATTGCTTTCGAGTGTCTTTGCCGTAAGTTGTCATAAGAGTTGACTGAACGACGAAAAAGAAACTATCTCGATTGAATCGATGATGTTAGCCTTCATAACCACAAGAAATTTATACATGTTTTCTTCTCCTTATTCTGAACGGGGTGAACAATATTGCTATTAAACGAATGGAAGATGTCTCGAGCGCATGGTAACGGATCGGCTGCTTACAAAAGTGTTAACAGAGGAAGCTTTACCTGGGCTCAAGCAGAATAACAGTCGTATGTTCGGTTGTTGAGGAGAAAACAGATGGGTGCTACCCATACGACAAAATTCTTCTATAAATTCTAATGCATTTCTCTCCTGGGTTAGTTTGTGTTTGAGCTTCGTTCATGATGTATCGCATATTACCGATCGTATCCAGCTATAATCTGGTGCCAATGCCAGCGGAATTATGGTCAATTATATTTCGGTGAGTTAATTTTCGATATTTTCTTATTAATTCTTTTGTTGTTTATCGATTCTGTTTCTTCAACCACATTTCAATTCCAGGAAACTTGATCCGGTTTCTTTGTTAGCCGCAACGCAGGCGGACCCTTTCTGGTTCCAAGTCAGCCAAGGAGATCGTCTTCTAAGGAAGAAACTTGCGGAAGAAAGGAGGATAATGAGGCAGGACAACGCTTCCAGTAGAGTTTCAATGCAGACACGACCTCCGACGATTCGTTTCCCAGGAGATATTGGCATGGTGAGAACGACATCTGAAGAGGCAGCATCTTCTACCAAGGCGAAGAAAAGGAAAAAATCTCCAAATAGCAACACGCCACCTAGGAAACATTTCAAATGTAACAATTACAGATATTGAAATATATTCCTTTCACAATATTTATATTTCACATATTTCTGAATACATTTTCCTAAAACCAATCGACGTACCATGTGATCGATCGAATATCATATTCAGTCGTAAATATGATGATTTTCTTTTTTCTACTATTGAACGGAGACCACAGGATGATACAGAAACTATTTTGATTGTATCGCTAAATTCATCCTCTATATTCAATTGGGCTCAATAAGGGTTCTCGTCTCCTTGGGATGAACGGGGTGTGATGAAACATTATCTAAGTGAACAAACAGAAGGAATTGGTGATAGTTTTCGAAAGCATATTCATATTATTTGTATTGGGCCAAAATCGACTTGATGAGTGAAAGTGTAAGCATCTTATTCAGGCGGTAAAAGAATGGAATTTCTTTCCCGTAATTTGTCATGAGAGTAGACTTAACGATGAAAACGGAACTATCTCGATTGAACCGAAGATGTTCAGCAACCATGACACGAGAGATTTATATACGTTTTCTTCTTCCTATACTGAACAGGTTAAAATATATTGCTTTCGAGTGTCTTTGCCGTAAGTTGTCATAAGAGTTGACTGAACGACGAAAAAGAAACTATCTCGATTGAATCGATGATGTTAGCCTTCATAACCACAAGAAATTTATACATGTTTTCTTCTCCTTATTCTGAACGGGGTGAACAATATTGCTATTAAACGAATGGAAGATGTCTCGAGCGCATGGTAACGGATCGGCTGCTTACAAAAGTGTTAACAGAGGAAGCTTTACCTGGGCTCAAGCAGAATAACAGTCGTATGTTCGGTTGTTGAGGAGAAAACAGATGGGTGCTACCCATACGACAAAATTCTTCTATAAATTCTAATGCATTTCTCTCCTGGGTTAGTTTGTGTTTGAGCTTCGTTCATGATGTATCGCATATTACCGATCGTATCCAGCTATAATCTGGTGCCAATGCCAGCGGAATTATGGTCAATTATATTTCGGTGAGTTAATTTTCGATATTTTCTTATTAATTCTTTTGTTGTTTATCGATTCTGTTTCTTCAACCACATTTCAATTCCAGGAAACTTGATCCGGTTTCTTTGTTAGCCGCAACGCAGGCGGACCCTTTCTGGTTCCAAATCAGCCAAGGAGATCGTCTTCTAAGGAAGAAACTTGCGGAAGAAAGGAGGATAATGAGGCAGGACAACGCTTCCAGTAGAGTTTCAATGCAGACACGACCTCCGACGATTCGTTTCCCAGGAGATATTGGCATGGTGAGAACGACATCTGAAGAGGCAGCATCTTCTACCAAGGCGAAGAAAAGGAAAAAATCTCCAAATAGCAACACGCCACCTAGGAAACATTTCAAATGTAACAATTACAGATATTGAAATATATTCCTTTCACAATATTTATATTTCACATATTTCTGAATACATTTTCCTAAAACCAATCGACGTACCATGTGATCGATCGAATATCATATTCAGTCGTAAATATGATGATTTTCTTTTTTCTACTATTGAACGGAGACCACAGGATGATACAGAAACTATTTTGATTGTATCGCTAAATTCATCCTCTATATTCAATTGGGCTCAATAAGGGTGCTCGTCTCCTTGGGATGAACGGGGTGTGATGAAACATTATCTAAGTGAACAAACAGAAGGAATTGGTGATAGTTTTCGAAAGCATATCCATATTATTTGTATTGGGCCAAAATCGACTTGATGAGTGAAAGTGTAAGCATCTTATTCAGGCGGTAAAAGAATGGAATTTTTTCCCGTAATTTGTCATGAGAGTAGACTTAACGATGAAAACGGAACTATCTCGATTGAACCGAAGATGTTCAGCAACCATGACACGAGAGATTTATATACGTTTTCTTCTTCCTATACTGAACAGGTTAAAATATATTGCTTTCGAGTGTCTTTGCCGTAAGTTGTCATAAGAGTTGACTGAACGACGAAAAAGAAACTATCTCGATTGAATCGATGATGTTAGCCTTCATAACCACAAGAAATTTATACATGTTTTCTTCTCCTTATTCTGAACGGGGTGAACAATATTGCTATTAAACGAATGGAAGATGTCTCGAGCGCATGGTAACGGATCGGCTGCTTACAAAAGTGTTAACAGAGGAAGCTTTACCTGGGCTCAAGCAGAATAACAGTCGTATGTTCGGTTGTTGAGGAAAAACAGATGGGTGCTACCCATACGACAAAATTCTTCTATAAATTCTAATGCATTTCTCTCCTGGGTTAGTTTGTGTTTGAGCTTCGTTCATGATGTATCGCATATTACCGATCGTATCCAGCTATAATCTGGTGCCAATGCCAGCGGAATTATGGTCAATTATATTTCGGTGAGTTTATTTTCGATATTTTCTTATTAATTATTTTGTTGTTTATCGATTCTGTTTCTTCAACCACATTTCAATTCCAGGAAACTTGATCCGGTTTCTTTGTTAGCCGCAACGCAGGCGGACCCTTTCTGGTTCCAAATCAGCCAAGGAGATCGTCTTCTAAGGAAGAAACTTGCGGAAGAAAGGAGGATAATGAGGCAGGACAACGCTTCCAGTAGAGTTTCAATGCAGACACGACCTCCGACGATTCGTTTCCCAGGAGATATTGGCATGGTGAGAACGACATCTGAAGAGGCAGCATCTTCTACCAAGGCGAAGAAAAGGAAAAAATCTCCAAATAGCAACACGCCACCTAGGAAACATTTCAAATGTAACAATTACAGATATTGAAATATATTCCTTTCACAATATTTATATTTCACATATTTCTGAATACATTTTCCTAAAACCAATCGACGTACCATGTGATCGATCGAATATCATATTCAGTCGTAAATATGATGATTTTCTTTCTTCTACTATTGAACGGAGACCACAAGATGATACAGAAACTGTTTTGATTGGATCGCTAAATTCATCCTCTATATTCAATTGGGCTCAATAAGGGTTGTCGTCTCCTTGTGATGAACGGGGTGTGTTGAAACATCATCTAAGTGAACAAACAGAAGGAATTGGTGATAGTTTTCGAGGGCATACTCATATTATTTGTATTGGGCCAAAATCGCCTCGATGAGTGAAAGTGTAAGCATCTTATTCAGGCGGTAAAAGAATGGAATTTCTCTGCCGTAATTTGTCATGAGAGTAGACTCAACGATGAAAACGGAACTATCTCGATTGAACCGAAGATGTTCAGCAACCATGACACGAGAGATTTATATACGTTTTCTTCTTCCTATACTGAACAGGTTAAAATATATTGCTTTCGAGTGTCTTTGCCGTAAGTTGTCATAAGAGTTGACTGAACGACGAAAAAGAAACTATCTCGATTGAATCGATGATGTTAGCCTTCATAACCACAAGAAATTTATACATGTTTTCTTCTCCCAATTCTGAACGGGGTGAACAATATTGCTATTAAACGAATGGAAGATGTCTCGAGCGCATGGTAACGGATCGGCTGCTTACAAAAGTGTTAACAGAGGAAGCTTTACCTGGGCTCAAGCAGAATAACGGTCGTTTGTTCGGTTGTTGAGGAAAAACAGATGGGTGCTACCCATACGACAAAATTCTTCTATAAATTCTAATGCATTTCTCTCCTGAGTTAGTTTGTGTTTGAGCTTCGTTCATGATGTATCGCATATTACCGATCGTATCCAGCTATAATCTGGTGCCAATGCCAGCGGAATTATGGTCAATTATATTTCGGTGAGTTTATTTTCGATATTTTCTTATTAATTCTTTCGTTGTTTATCGATTCTGTTTCTTCAACCACATTTCAATTTCAGGAAACTTGATCCGGTTTCTTTGTTAGCCGCAACGCAGGCGGACCCTTTCTGGTTCCAAATCAGCCAAGGAGATCGTCTTCTAAGGAAGAAACTTGCGGAAGAAAGGAGGATAATGAGGCAGGACAACGCTTCCAGTAGAGTTTCAATGCAGACACGACCTCCGACGATTCGTTTCCCAGGAGATATTGGCAGGGTGAGAACGACATCTGAAGAGGCAGCATCTTCTACCAAGGCTAAGAAAAGGAAAAAATCTCCAAATACCAACACGCCACCTAAGAAACATTTCAAATGTAACAATTACAGATATTGAAATATATTCCTTTCACAATATTTATATTTTACATATTTCTGAATACATTTTCCTAAAACCAATCCACGTACCATGTGATCGATCGAAAATCATATTCAGTCGTAAATATGATGATTTTCTTTCTTCTACTATTGAACGGAGACCACAGGATGATACAGAAACTATTTTGATTGTATCGCTAAATTCATCCTCTATATTCAATTGGGCTCAATAAAGGTTGTTCGTCTCCTTGTGATGAACGGGGTGTGATGAAACATTATCTGAGTGAACAAACAGAAGGAATTGGTGATAGTTTTCGAGAGCATATTCATATTATTTGTATTTGTCCAAAATCGACTTGATGAGTGAAAGTGTAAGCATCTTATTCAGGCGGTAAAAGAATGGAATTTCTTTGCCGTAATTTGTCATGAGAGTAGACTTAACGATGAAAACGGAACTATCTCGATTGAACCGAAGATGTTCAGCAACCATGACACGAGAGATTTATATACGTTTTCTTCTTCCTATACTGAACAGGTTAAAATATACTGCTTTCGAGTGTCTTTGCCGTAAGTTGTCATAAGAGTTGACTGAACGACGAAAAAGAAAGGGTCGTGTCTGCATTGAAACTCTACTGGAAGCGTTGTCCTGCCTCATTATCCTCCTTTGTTCCGCAAGTTTCTTCCTTAGAAGACGATCTCCTTGGCTGATTTGGAACCAGAAAGGGTCCGCCTGCGTTGCGGCTAACAAAGAAACCGGATCAAGTTTCCTGAAATTGAAATGTGGTTGAAGAAACAGAATCGATAAACAACGAAAGAATAAATAAGAAAATATCGAAAATAAACTCACCGAAATATAATTGACCATAATTCCGCTGGCATTGGCACCAGATTATAGCTGGATACGATCGGTAATATGCGATACATCATGAACGAAGCTCAAACACAAACTAACTCAGGAGAGAAATGCATTAGAATTTATAGAAGAATTTTGTCGTATGGGTAGCACCCATCTGTTTTTCCTCAACAACCGAACAAACGACCGTTATTCTACTTGAGCCCAGGTGAAGCTTCCTCTGTTAACACTTTTGTAAGCAGCCGATCCGTTACCATGCGCTCGAGACATCTTCCATTCGTTTAATAGCAATATAGTTCACCCCGTTCAGAATTGGGAGAAGAAAACATGTATAAATTTCTTGTGGTTATGAAGGCTAACATCATCGATTCAATCGAGATAGTTTCTTTTTCGTCGTTCAGTCAACTCTTATGACAACTTACGGCAAAGACACTCGAAAGCAGTATATTTTAACCTGTTCAGTATAGGGAGAAGAAAACGAATATAAATCTCTCGTGTCATGGTTGCTGAACATCTTCGGTTCAATCGAGATAGTTCCGTTTTCATCGTCAAGTCTACTCTCATGACAAATTACGGCAAAGAAATTCCATTCTTTTACCGCCTGAATAAGATGCTTACACTTTCACTCATCAAGTCGATTTTGGACAAATACAAATTATATGAATATGCTCTCGAAAACTATCACCAATTCCTTCTGTTTGTTCACTCAGATAATGTTTCATCACACCCCGTTCATCACAAGGAGACGAACACCTTTATTGAGCCCAATTGAATATAGAGGATGAATTTAGCGATACAATCAAAATAGTTTCTGTATCATCCTGTGGTCTCCGTTCAATAGTAGAAGAAAGAAAATCATCATATTTACGACTGAATATGATTTTCGATCGATCACATGGTACGTGGATTGGTTTTAGGAAAATGTATTCAGAAATATGTAAAA
This sequence comes from Zygogramma bicolorata, assembly GCA_032362365.1. NCBI lineage: Eukaryota > Metazoa > Arthropoda > Insecta > Coleoptera > Chrysomelidae > Zygogramma > Zygogramma bicolorata. The sequence goes on from JAVJAQ010003863.1 coordinate 376,956, forward strand.
TATGAATATTGTGAAAGGAATATATTTCAATATCTGTAATTGTTACATTTGAAATGTTTCTTAGGTGGCGTGTTGGTACTTGGAGATTTTTTCCTTTTCTTAGCCTTGGTAGAAGATGCTGCCTCTTCAGATGTCGTTCTCACCCTGCCAATATCTCCTGGGAAACGAATCGTCGGAGGTCGTGTCTGCATTGAAACTCTACTGGAAGCGTTGTCCTGCCTCATTATCCTCCTTTGTTCCGCAAGTTTCTTCCTTAGAAGACGATCTCCTTGGCTGATTTGGAACCAGAAAGGGTCCGCCTGCGTTGCGGCTAACAAAGAAACCGGATCAAGTTTCCTGAAATTGAAATGTGGTTGAAGAAACAGAATCGATAAACAACGAAAGAATAAATAAGAAAATATCGAAAATAAACTCACCGAAATATAATTGACCATAATTCCGCTGGCATTGGCACCAGATTATAGCTGGATACGATCGGTAATATGCGATACATCATGAACGAAGCTCAAACACAAACTAACTCAGGAGAGAAATGCATTAGAATTTATAGAAGAATTTTGTCGTATGGGTAGCACCCATCTGTTTTTCCTCAACAACCGAACAAACGACCGTTATTCTACTTGAGCCCAGGTGAAGCTTCCTCTGTTAACACTTTTGTAAGCAGCCGATCCGTTACCATGCGCTCGAGACATCTTCCATTCGTTTAATAGCAATATAGTTCACCCCGTTCAGAATTGGGAGAAGAAAACATGTATAAATTTCTTGTGATTATGAAGGCTAACATCATCGATTCAATCGAGATAGTTTCTTTTTCGTCGTTCAGTCAACTCTTATGACAACTTACGGCAAAGACACTCGAAAGCAGTATATTTTAACCTGTTCAGTATAGGGAGAAGAAAACGAATATAAATCTCTCGTGTCATGGTTGCTGAACATCTTCGGTTCAATCGAGATAGTTCCGTTTTCATCGTCAAGTCTACTCTCATGACAAATTACGGCAAAGAAATTCCATTCTTTTACCGCCTGAATAAGATGCTTACACTTTCACTCATCAAGTCGATTTTGGACAAATACAAATTATATGAATATGCTCTCGAAAACTATCACCAATTCCTTCTGTTTGTTCACTCAGATAATGTTTCATCACACCCCGTTCATCACAAGGAGACGAACACCTTTATTGAGCCCAATTGAATATAGAGGATGAATTTAGCGATACAATCAAAATAGTTTCTGTATCATCCTGTGGTCTCCGTTCAATAGTAGAAGAAAGAAAATCATCATATTTACGACTGAATATGATTTTCGATCGATCACATGGTACGTGGATTGGTTTTAGGAAAATGTATTCAGAAATATGTAAAATATGAATATTGTGAAAGGAATATATTTCAATATCTGTAATTGTTACATTTGAAATGTTTCTTAGGTGGCGTGTTGGTATTTGGAGATTTTTTCCTTTTCTTAGCCTTGGTAGAAGATGCTGCCTCTTCAGATGTCGTTCTCACCCTGCCAATATCTCCTGGGAAACGAATCGTCGGAGGTCGTGTCTGCATTGAAACTCTACTGGAAGCGTTGTCCTGCCTCATTATCCTCCTTTGTTCCGCAAGTTTCTTCCTTAGAAGACGATCTCCTTGGCTGATTTGGAACCAGAAAGGGTCCGCCTGCGTTGCGGCTAACAAAGAAACCGGATCAAGTTTCCTGAAATTGAAATGTGGTTGAAGAAACAGAATCGATAAACAACGAAAGAATAAATAAGAAAATATCGAAAATAAACTCACCGAAATATAATTGACCATAATTCCGCTGGCATTGGCACCAGATTATAGCTGGATACGATCGGTAATATGCGATACATCATGAACGAAGCTCAAACACAAACTAACTCAGGAGAGAAATGCATTAGAATTTATAGAAGAATTTTGTCGTATGGGTAGCACCCATCTGTTTTTCCTCAACAACCGAACAAACGACCGTTATTCTACTTGAGCCCAGGTGAAGCTTCCTCTGTTAACACTTTTGTAAGCAGCCGATCCGTTACCATGCGCTCGAGACATCTTCCATTCGTTTAATAGCAATATAGTTCACCCCGTTCAGAATTGGGAGAAGAAAACATGTATAAATTTCTTGTGATTATGAAGGCTAACATCATCGATTCAATCGAGATAGTTTCTTTTTCGTCGTTCAGTCAACTCTTATGACAACTTACGGCAAAGACACTCGAAAGCAGTATATTTTAACCTGTTCAGTATAGGGAGAAGAAAACGAATATAAATCTCTCGTGTCATGGTTGCTGAACATCTTCGGTTCAATCGAGATAGTTCCGTTTTCATCGTCAAGTCTACTCTCATGACAAATTACGGCAAAGAAATTCCATTCTTTTACCGCCTGAATAAGATGCTTACACTTTCACTCATCAAGTCGATTTTGGACAAATACAAATTATATGAATATGCTCTCGAAAACTATCACCAATTCCTTCTGTTTGTTCACTCAGATAATGTTTCATCACACCCCGTTCATCACAAGGAGACGAACACCTTTATTGAGCTCAATTGAATATAGAGGATGAATTTAGCGATACAATCAAAATAGTTTCTGTATCATCCTGTGGTCTCCGTTCAATAGTAGAAGAAAGAAAATCATCATATTTACGACTGAATATGATTTTCGATCGATCACATGGTACGTGGATTGGTTTTAGGAAAATGTATTCAGAAATATGTAAAATATGAATATTGTGAAAGGAATATATTTCAATATCTGTAATTGTTACATTTGAAATGTTTCTTAGGTGGCGTGTTGGTACTTGGAGATTTTTTCCTTTTCTTAGCCTTGGTAGAAGATGCTGCCTCTTCAGATGTCGTTCTCACCCTGCCAATATCTCCTGGGAAACGAATCGTCGGAGGTCGTGTCTGCATTGAAACTCTACTGGAAGCGTTGTCCTGCCTCATTATCCTCCTTTGTTCCGCAAGTTTCTTCCTTAGAAGACGATCTCCTTGGCTGATTTGGAACCAGAAAGGGTCCGCCTGCGTTGCGGCTAACAAAGAAACCGGATCAAGTTTCCTGAAATTGAAATGTGGTTGAAGAAACAGAATCGATAAACAACGAAAGAATAAATAAGAAAATATCGAAAATAAACTCACCGAAATATAATTGACCATAATTCCGCTGGCATTGGCACCAGATTATAGCTGGATACGATCGGTAATATGCGATACATCATGAACGAAGCTCAAACACAAACTAACTCAGGAGAGAAATGCATTAGAATTTATAGAAGAATTTTGTCGTATGGGTAGCACCCATCTGTTTTTCCTCAACAACCGAACAAACGACCGTTATTCTACTTGAGCCCAGGTGAAGCTTCCTCTGTTAACACTTTTGTAAGCAGCCGATCCGTTACCATGCGCTCGAGACATCTTCCATTCGTTTAATAGCAATATAGTTCACCCCGTTCAGAATTGGGAGAAGAAAACATGTATAAATTTCTTGTGATTATGAAGGCTAACATCATCGATTCAATCGAGATAGTTTCTTTTTCGTCGTTCAGTCAACTCTTATGACAACTTACGGCAAAGACACTCGAAAGCAGTATATTTTAACCTGTTCAGTATAGGGAGAAGAAAACGAATATAAATCTCTCGTGTCATGGTTGCTGAACATCTTCGGTTCAATCGAGATAGTTCCGTTTTCATCGTCAAGTCTACTCTCATGACAAATTACGGCAAAGAAATTCCATTCTTTTACCGCCTGAATAAGATGCTTACACTTTCACTCATCAAGTCGATTTTGGACAAATACAAATTATATGAATATGCTCTCGAAAACTATCACCAATTCCTTCTGTTTGTTCACTCAGATAATGTTTCATCACACCCCGTTCATCACAAGGAGACGAACACCTTTATTGAGCTCAATTGAATATAGAGGATGAATTTAGCGATACAATCAAAATAGTTTCTGTATCATCCTGTGGTCTCCGTTCAATAGTAGAAGAAAGAAAATCATCATATTTACGACTGAATATGATTTTCGATCGATCACATGGTACGTGGATTGGTTTTAGGAAAATGTATTCAGAAATATGTAAAATATGAATATTGTGAAAGGAATATATTTCAATATCTGTAATTGTTACATTTGAAATGTTTCTTAGGTGGCGTGTTGGTACTTGGAGATTTTTTCCTTTTCTTAGCCTTGGTAGAAGATGCTGCCTCTTCAGATGTCGTTCTCACCCTGCCAATATCTCCTGGGAAACGAATCGTCGGAGGTCGTGTCTGCATTGAAACTCTACTGGAAGCGTTGTCCTGCCTCATTATCCTCCTTTGTTCCGCAAGTTTCTTCCTTAGAAGACGATCTCCTTGGCTGATTTGGAACCAGAAAGGGTCCGCCTGCGTTGCGGCTAACAAAGAAACCGGATCAAGTTTCCTGAAATTGAAATGTGGTTGAAGAAACAGAATCGATAAACAACGAAAGAATAAATAAGAAAATATCGAAAATAAACTCACCGAAATATAATTGACCATAATTCCGCTGGCATTGGCACCAGATTATAGCTGGATACGATCGGTAATATGCGATACATCATGAACGAAGCTCAAACACAAACTAACTCAGGAGAGAAATGCATTAGAATTTATAGAAGAATTTTGTCGTATGGGTAGCACCCATCTGTTTTTCCTCAACAACCGAACAAACGACCGTTATTCTACTTGAGCCCAGGTGAAGCTTCCTCTGTTAACACTTTTGTAAGCAGCCGATCCGTTACCATGCGCTCGAGACATCTTCCATTCGTTTAATAGCAATATAGTTCACCCCGTTCAGAATTGGGAGAAGAAAACATGTATAAATTTCTTGTGATTATGAAGGCTAACATCATCGATTCAATCGAGATAGTTTCTTTTTCGTCGTTCAGTCAACTCTTATGACAACTTACGGCAAAGACACTCGAAAGCAGTATATTTTAACCTGTTCAGTATAGGGAGAAGAAAACGAATATAAATCTCTCGTGTCATGGTTGCTGAACATCTTCGGTTCAATCGAGATAGTTCCGTTTTCATCGTCAAGTCTACTCTCATGACAAATTACGGCAAAGAAATTCCATTCTTTTACCGCCTGAATAAGATGCTTACACTTTCACTCATCAAGTCGATTTTGGACAAATACAAATTATATGAATATGCTCTCGAAAACTATCACCAATTCCTTCTGTTTGTTCACTCAGATAATGTTTCATCACACCCCGTTCATCACAAGGAGACGAACACCTTTATTGAGCCCAATTGAATATAGAGGATGAATTTAGCGATACAATCAAAATAGTTTCTGTATCATCCTGTGGTCTCCGTTCAATAGTAGAAGAAAGAAAATCATCATATTTACGACTGAATATGATTTTCGATCGATCACATGGTACGTGGATTGGTTTTAGGAAAATGTATTCAGAAATATGTAAAATATGAATATTGTGAAAGGAATATATTTCAATATCTGTAATTGTTACATTTGAAATGTTTCTTAGGTGGCGTGTTGGTATTTGGAGATTTTTTCCTTTTCTTAGCCTTGGTAGAAGATGCTGCCTCTTCAGATGTCGTTCTCACCCTGCCAATATCTCCTGGGAAACGAATCGTCGGAGGTCGTGTCTGCATTGAAACTCTACTGGAAGCGTTGTCCTGCCTCATTATCCTCCTTTGTTCCGCAAGTTTCTTCCTTAGAAGACGATCTCCTTGGCTGATTTGGAACCAGAAAGGGTCCGCCTGCGTTGCGGCTAACAAAGAAACCGGATCAAGTTTCCTGAAATTGAAATGTGGTTGAAGAAACAGAATCGATAAACAACGAAAGAATAAATAAGAAAATATCGAAAATAAACTCACCGAAATATAATTGACCATAATTCCGCTGGCATTGGCACCAGATTATAGCTGGATACGATCGGTAATATGCGATACATCATGAACGAAGCTCAAACACAAACTAACTCAGGAGAGAAATGCATTAGAATTTATAGAAGAATTTTGTCGTATGGGTAGCACCCATCTGTTTTTCCTCAACAACCGAACAAACGACCGTTATTCTACTTGAGCCCAGGTGAAGCTTCCTCTGTTAACACTTTTGTAAGCAGCCGATCCGTTACCATGCGCTCGAGACATCTTCCATTCGTTTAATAGCAATATAGTTCACCCCGTTCAGAATTGGGAGAAGAAAACATGTATAAATTTCTTGTGATTATGAAGGCTAACATCATCGATTCAATCGAGATAGTTTCTTTTTCGTCGTTCAGTCAACTCTTATGACAACTTACGGCAAAGACACTCGAAAGCAGTATATTTTAACCTGTTCAGTATAGGGAGAAGAAAACGAATATAAATCTCTCGTGTCATGGTTGCTGAACATCTTCGGTTCAATCGAGATAGTTCCGTTTTCATCGTCAAGTCTACTCTCATGACAAATTACGGCAAAGAAATTCCATTCTTTTACCGCCTGAATAAGATGCTTACACTTTCACTCATCAAGTCGATTTTGGACAAATACAAATTATATGAATATGCTCTCGAAAACTATCACCAATTCCTTCTGTTTGTTCACTCAGATAATGTTTCATCACACCCCGTTCATCACAAGGAGACGAACACCTTTATTGAGCTCAATTGAATATAGAGGATGAATTTAGCGATACAATCAAAATAGTTTCTGTATCATCCTGTGGTCTCCGTTCAATAGTAGAAGAAAGAAAATCATCATATTTACGACTGAATATGATTTTCGATCGATCACATGGTACGTGGATTGGTTTTAGGAAAATGTATTCAGAAATATGTAAAATATGAATATTGTGAAAGGAATATATTTCAATATCTGTAATTGTTACATTTGAAATGTTTCTTAGGTGGCGTGTTGGTATTTGGAGATTTTTTCCTTTTCTTAGCCTTGGTAGAAGATGCTGCCTCTTCAGATGTCGTTCTCACCCTGCCAATATCTCCTGGGAAACGAATCGTCGGAGGTCGTGTCTGCATTGAAACTCTACTGGAAGCGTTGTCCTGCCTCATTATCCTCCTTTGTTCCGCAAGTTTCTTCCTTAGAAGACGATCTCCTTGGCTGATTTGGAACCAGAAAGGGTCCGCCTGCGTTGCGGCTAACAAAGAAACCGGATCAAGTTTCCTGAAATTGAAATGTGGTTGAAGAAACAGAATCGATAAACAACGAAAGAATAAATAAGAAAATATCGAAAATAAACTCACCGAAATATAATTGACCATAATTCCGCTGGCATTGGCACCAGATTATAGCTGGATACGATCGGTAATATGCGATACATCATGAACGAAGCTCAAACACAAACTAACTCAGGAGAGAAATGCATTAGAATTTATAGAAGAATTTTGTCGTATGGGTAGCACCCATCTGTTTTTCCTCAACAACCGAACAAACGACCGTTATTCTACTTGAGCCCAGGTGAAGCTTCCTCTGTTAACACTTTTGTAAGCAGCCGATCCGTTACCATGCGCTCGAGACATCTTCCATTCGTTTAATAGCAATATAGTTCACCCCGTTCAGAATTGGGAGAAGAAAACATGTATAAATTTCTTGTGATTATGAAGGCTAACATCATCGATTCAATCGAGATAGTTTCTTTTTCGTCGTTCAGTCAACTCTTATGACAACTTACGGCAAAGACACTCGAAAGCAGTATATTTTAACCTGTTCAGTATAGGGAGAAGAAAACGAATATAAATCTCTCGTGTCATGGTTGCTGAACATCTTCGGTTCAATCGAGATAGTTCCGTTTTCATCGTCAAGTCTACTCTCATGACAAATTACGGCAAAGAAATTCCATTCTTTTACCGCCTGAATAAGATGCTTACACTTTCACTCATCAAGTCGATTTTGGACAAATACAAATTATATGAATATGCTCTCGAAAACTATCACCAATTCCTTCTGTTTGTTCACTCAGATAATGTTTCATCACACCCCGTTCATCACAAGGAGACGAACACCTTTATTGAGCTCAATTGAATATAGAGGATGAATTTAGCGATACAATCAAAATAGTTTCTGTATCATCCTGTGGTCTCCGTTCAATAGTAGAAGAAAGAAAATCATCATATTTACGACTGAATATGATTTTCGATCGATCACATGGTACGTGGATTGGTTTTAGGAAAATGTATTCAGAAATATGTAAAATATGAATATTGTGAAAGGAATATATTTCAATATCTGTAATTGTTACATTTGAAATGTTTCTTAGGTGGCGTGTTGGTACTTGGAGATTTTTTCCTTTTCTTAGCCTTGGTAGAAGATGCTGCCTCTTCAGATGTCGTTCTCACCCTGCCAATATCTCCTGGGAAACGAATCGTCGGAGGTCGTGTCTGCATTGAAACTCTACTGGAAGCGTTGTCCTGCCTCATTATCCTCCTTTGTTCCGCAAGTTTCTTCCTTAGAAGACGATCTCCTTGGCTGATTTGGAACCAGAAAGGGTCCGCCTGCGTTGCGGCTAACAAAGAAACCGGATCAAGTTTCCTGAAATTGAAATGTGGTTGAAGAAACAGAATCGATAAACAACGAAAGAATAAATAAGAAAATATCGAAAATAAACTCACCGAAATATAATTGACCATAATTCCGCTGGCATACCAGATCACCACCAAAATCTCAGTAAAATCGCATTTATAATAACAGAGATATTCGGGTGTATTCATGAAAAAAATTAATTTAATTTTTTTTTCTGCTCAAATCAGCTCTTGAGATTTCGAAAATATGAATTGGGGGGTTTTTGGGGATGCTGATTCTGAATCTTATAAAAAAAAATATCTGAATTGAGACCTTAGAAAGAACTCGTGACGAGACCTGGGGAGTAGGCAGATTGAGGCCCCCGGCGTCAAGTCACAAACCCTTGCCCCCTGTGACAACACCTGAGGAGTAGGCAGATTGAGACCTCAGCGTGAAGTCACATTCACCTCTTGAAAATGGCTCCAAAATCGGAGCCGAAACGTCGAGAACAAAACTCCAGACGCGGTTCAACCCGAACTCAACAACAACATATATATATATATATATATATATATATATATATATATATATATATATATATATATATATATATATATATATATATATATATATATATATATATATATATATATATATATATATATTGGTTGTATTAATTATAGGGAACATCTTTATAGAAAATGTCATTATTATTATCATCAGAAAAGGCTAAATACTCTACCTGCCTGAACTCTAAAGTACCCTATTTTCAAGCAGACAGCCATACAATTCCAAAGAACCTTCCCACAGTATTAAAAATTATAGTTTCCGAAGCAAGTTTAGTTCATTCCGCAACCTTCTTTCATATTACAATAAACCAACAGCTATCAGCCAAATATCTCTGGAAAAACAATAATATTTCTGATGATATAGCAAAAGTAAAGTCCACAGATTAGGCAGAACCAATGAATTTGCAGAAAAAAAAAGTAATATGAAAGAACTCAGGTAGGTATTTGAAAATCTCATTTAAATTCTATGCATTAGTGTCAGAATTCATTAATATGGCAATCTTGTATAGAAAAATTAACATTGTATAATTTTTGACAGAGTCCCAAAGGTAGAATAAATCAGAAACTTTTCAAAAGAGCAAGTTCAAATTGAGATATATGCTATATAACCTAGATTAGAATTAATCATAAGGATTTTCTGTACAAATTAGTGAATAAGAATATTATAAGCCCATAGAAACTAAAGTGCGTGGAAAAAGTGAAATAAAATTCGCGAGTGCCGTGGAAAGGACGCGTATGACGACTTAGCAACGGTAGTTATGTATTGAGGAGGTTGTTTTTTGGCAAGATTTTGGTGAATAGAAAATTTTGTACCGGCATTTATAAAATCATCAAATTGTAAAGAAAAACTACATAAACTAAGCAAAATCCAAGTTATATCTGCTCAAGAAAGGTTCACTATAGCAGAGTGGAAAAATTTTCACCTGAAAAGCAGTCCCAGAGAAGAAAATCCTGGTTGAAAAAACTTCACCATTCCAGACCACATCGTCTCCTGTACTTTGCCAAGGTATTTATTCCATATCATCGTCTGTGTAAAACTTCATTGAATTTCCGAGGTATTTATTTGAAGCCTGAGCAATAATATCAGTTTTCTTCGAACTTTTAAAATCGTGCCAACCAAATAAACTTTCATTTCCTCGCACCAATCTTCAAGAGAACTTTCTCACGCCTTTCCTTGAACTCTTCCTAAATTTTAATATCCTCTATTTGATAACTAATCATATCCTTTTGTAAATATCTTCATTCATAATACACCGCGGGCATATCTGACAGACGACAGTAAATGACAGTTGTCAATCCAGCCTACTGGACAAACAAACCTGATTCACCTATGCTAAGTGTGTGTTTTTGTCATATTCCAAAACCTCTTTTCTCAATAAAGGCTCAATTTTGTGCGATTGTGAAATGTGGAAGTAATAGCGGCAGACATAATGTTTCATTCCATCGATTCCCTTCTATTTTCGACAATAGAAAAAAAGATTAATCCTCTTGCTGAAAAGAGATGTGAATTGTGGATTCAGGCAACTAGAAGAGCAGATTTAACTTCTTATAAGTTGAAATGGGCAACGGTGTGTTCAAAACATTTTGTAGGAGATATTTTCAAAGAATCTAGGAAACATAGGCAACATAATTTATTTTTTTTTTCATTTCAGGCAAGCCAAGTGCACTCAAAGATGTTGACAATATGGACTGGGTACCGAATCAATTACTTGGCTACAAAACAAATATCAATGCAGTTCAAAGTATTCAGAGATTGTATCGTAGGGAGCAGCGTGATAAAAATGAGATCGCAAATATTCCAGTTGATATGGATAAAATTGATGATGATTCTTTGTGTGAATGATCCAGCTGTTCAAAACTTGAATATTATTGATGAGCAAAATCAAACTCTGAATGATATAAATTAACCAGTTGAAGAAGTGGAACATGCACAAAACTCTAAGATATTATTACAAACTCTGGTGAACACCTATGTCCCGATATTGATTTCGAGTTGCAGAATTGTTATCGTGAAATCCATCATCTCCGGGAAACTTTGCAGACTTAATCATTCACATTGGAAAGTTTAAAGCATAACTCATCTAAATGCCTTTTTTATACAGGATTGCCATATGAAAAGATGGTTGTGGTTTATAATTTTGTAGAGCCTTATATAACATACCCTAAATCTGTTCTTTCAAAATTATTATTTATTGAAGTACATTTTCAGTATTCTTTTCACAAGCTTCACTCCAATCCTTCTAATCCATTTAGATATAAACATATTGTATGAATCCAAACTTTTATAGCCTTTGAAGTCTTCTGTGCATGCACTCTCATATACAAAATAGTTAATAAGCAACATGTCATGAAACTTTAGGAAAGTTTTTGCACAGCATTACTACAATCCCCAAATTTCAATAAATAAGGATCACATCCATCACTTCCCTTCAGTTTCTCTAAATATCTCTTCTGGATATCCATAGACAAGGTGTTGAAATAATCACTTTTATCAGCCATTTCACATACAATTTCCTTGCAAGCAGGAAGAATAATGAATATAGATTGCAATATATAGACATTTATATATGTCAGGTACACTAAGGGTATACCCAAAATTAGGGTAAACCCGTAATTTCTTTATAATTACGATCATAATCTCATTAAATTACCATTGTTGCTTATGGAAGTACGGTTTGTTTGTCCAGCAGGCTGATTGACAGTTGTCTTGTGACGTCACATGCCCGCCGTCTATTGTAAAAGTTTTCAACATAACCAAAGAATAATTTACAGATTTCTTCCCGAGCAGAACGTTCTCAAGTTTGTTGAGTATTTGATAGAGTGCGTTCCATTCACATCCTGACTCGGAACTGTAAATTCTTTGGTTATTAGCATCCAGTTAACTTGATATTAGCAAGCCTATAGATGAGTTATCTAGCGCAGAGTAGGTAAATATAAGAACCACATTTGGGGAATATCACAATTCACTGCGTGTCTTTTGGAATTTGATGAAATAAAAACATATTTTGAGTGTTTGAATATTTGAACCTTTACTTATTTGTATAAATATAACCAACAAAATATTTGGCGAACCCTTTCCTGGAACCCAACCTGAGAAAAGAGACTGCATGTTTCTTTGGCAACGACTGAGCTGAGCTGCTGAAACAAGCTAAAATTGTATACAAAAGGGTAACAAGAGTAAGTAATTGAGCAAGCATCTACATCAAAAGTACATCTATAACCTATACTTTCCTACTTATCCTGATCAATTACAAAACAAAAATATAAAATTATATTACAATATATACATATAACAAAACTGTGAATTTTTTGGGTGAGCAGCAGAACGGAAGTGTACTCTCATAACACCAGTTTTTCCAATATTTCGATAATGTTCATTATCATCTTCAGGGAAAAGCTACAAAATTATTATTATGAGTTATCCATCTATCCACTTTGGTGGAATAGTTCAACAACCTGTATTATTGTCTCTGAAACTGTTCATTCAAACATCTGTTTCAAACAAAATTAATTGAATAAACGAGTGCCAGCACTTTAGTTATATGTGAGTAAAAGGTTATAAATCTTTTGAAAATTTTCGATGAACCCACTGTTCACTAACTGACAAAGGAGTATTCTGATAAGAAATACGTCTGGAGACCCATTCCACCATAGTACAGTAACAAGTCACAGTACAGAGTTTGGAGGATTTATCCAGTTGATCATTAGCATGGAAGATGAAGTTTTTCTACAAATTATAGAAGAGATCAAAAATACAAAAATAGAGTTGAAAAATACTATAGAAGCAAGTGAGGCAAATATTCTGATGAAAATAGAAGATTTGAAGTTTAGAGTCCAGCATCTTGAAAAGAGAACTCATTCCTCAAGGAAAAACTTGAAACTCTGGAAAAAGACATTAATTACTTCTATTGCAAAATGGTTGAGGCTTTCGCGGCCGAGGTTATTAGTATAACTACTGCTCTTCGGGCTTGAAGGCCGTCGTTCTTTGGAATTTCTTCCTGACGTTTCGCTAGCGCGAGTGGCCAGCTTCTTCAGAGGCTTATTCATCTCCAATGACTAAACAGTTCGATTTCTCAAGGCGTATTTATATTGATGCAGGTAGTCTGGAGTGTTAATTACTTCTGTCGGGTTCGGGGAATAATCATCATTATTAGTTGCCGCACTACCTGCTGTGATTTCATTAGTTATTCTTGATTTCTTTATAATCGGATTCCAAATTCTGTTTAGAGTCAACGTTTCTTCCTTTCTGTTAAAATTGTCCGCATGTTTTTGGATCTCTATTGCCTCCCGTACCAGTCGGCTATGGTAACCCTGGTTGGAGGCAATCAGTGTTGCATTTTCGAACAGAATCTTGTGGTCGCCCTCGCTCAATGCGTGTTCCGCCACCGCCGATTTGTCGGTTTGCCCCAGCCTGCAGTTCCTTTGATGCTCTTTGAGCCTTGTACCCATGGATCTTTTCGTGGTACCGATGTAAACCTTCCCACAGGTGCACGGTATGCGATAAACCCCTGCCGCTGACAGTGGGTCTCTTTTGTCTTTAACCGACCTGAGGCTTTGCTGGATCTTCTTGGTCGGCTTGAAAACTGTTTTTATGTTATATTTCCCCAAGAGTTTTCCAATTCTGTCAGTGACTCTCGGGATATATGGCAGATATGCATTCGCAACTACCTGAGAGTCATCCCTGTTATGAACCGTGGGACTCTTCGGTTTCATGGCCCTGTTGATCTCAGATACACTGTACCCATTCGACCTCAAGGTTACTTGAAATGGGTACAGTTCCTGTCTCTAGATCAACAGGGCCATGAAACCGAAGAGTCCCACGGTTCATAACAGGGATGACTCTCAGGTAGTTGCGAATGCATATCTGCCATATATCCCGAGAGTCACTGACAGAATTGGAAAACTCTTGGGGAAATATAACATAAAAACAGTTTTCAAGCCGACCAAGAAGATCCAGCAAAGCCTCAGGTCGGTTAAAGACAAAAGAGACCCACTGTCAGCGGCAGGGGTTTATCGCATACCGTGCACCTGTGGGAAGGTTTACATCGGTACCACGAAAAGATCCATGGGTACAAGGCTCAAAGAGCATCAAAGGAACTGCAGGCTGGGGCAAACCGACAAATCGGCGGTGGCGGAACACGCATTGAGCGAGGGCGACCACAAGATTCTGTTCGAAAATGCAACACTGATTGCCTCCAACCAGGGTTACCATAGCCGACTGGTACGGGAGGCAATAGAGATCCAAAAACATGCGGACAATTTTAACAGAAAGGAAGAAACGTTGACTCTAAACAGAATTTGGAATCCGATTATAAAGAAATCAAGAATAACTAATGAAATCACAGCAGGTAGTGCGGCAACTAATAATGATGATTATTCCCCGAACCCGACAGAAGTAATTAACACTCCAGACTACCTGCATCAATATAAATACGCCTTGAGAAATCGAACTGTTTAGTCATCGGAGATGAATAAGCCTCTGAAGAAGCTGGCCACTCGCGCTAGCGAAACGTCAGGAAGAAATTCCAAAATACGACGGCCTTCAAGCCCGAAGAGCAGTAGTTATACTACTTCTATTGCCTTGGGAGAAAAAATAATCGTCCAGTGAAAATATAATTGATATCATACCTCAAGAAAACTGAAATCATTGAGGGAATATCTATTCCAGAAAAGAAGAAACGGAGAAAACTGCTACATCAAAGGAAACAAACTCATAATCGAAGGCAAACATCATTCTTCAGAAGAAAGAAGCGGAATACCAGCCTGAGAAAAAGTCGAACAGCACTCCAGCGACTCCAACTCAACCTCTTATAGTTCATTCAGAAGATATAGGATATCAAGGTAAAGTTCAACAGCCCAGAAATTCGAAAGAAATTAGAACAACTTCTAAAATCAGTAGTACATCAAAATCTAGCGGTGAACTCAAAAAAACATTAAATAAGCCTGAAAAAAATTACCAGACTGCGATCAAACTCTCAAAAAAATAGCTATTTAATTTCATGTATTCCATTTCGATCATTGATGATTGTTATTTTAAATTTCATATATTGAATCATTTATTAATTATAGAAACAAATTGATCCATTCATAAGGGAATATAAAAACGAACAAATAGCTACACAAGTAATTTCCAATACCACTGACTTCGTGCTCCAAACTCTTTCGTCATTGAACATCATACACCATACACCTCAACATAAGAAAATAGAGATGAGATGATCATTTTCTTGAATGAGCTTTCACATGATTTTGAAATAATCGCTCTTTCCGAAACATATATCGTGTATGACTTGGATATATCGAAAATTGATGGCTAGGCAACCCTTTATAATGAAGGTGAACTCAACAGAAGTTGGCGTTGTAGTATATACAAAAGAAGAAATGACCTTTTCATGTAAAATGAAAGAAATAGGAGAGATGAAAGTACAAGAAATTATCGTAAATATAAATAATAAAAAAATAAAAATAACGGCTATTTATAGGTCACCAAGCCATTGTCCAAAACAATTCAATGTAGATCTTATGAACTAAATTCGGTCAAATGAAAAGAGCGACGTGCAAATAATAACAGGTGATATCAATATAGACCTCTTTTCTGAGTCTGATTTCGTCGAAGAATACAAAAATACCTCAAACAGTTATGGCTTCGTATCCTATATTAATGTATACACTCGACCACAAACTAAAACATGCATTGATAATTTTTTCGTTAAATCTGAAATACTCGCTGGGAGTAAATCCTTTGTTTTTCAATGTTGTATAACAGATCATTATTCCATAGCACTGAATATTATGCTCGAACCAAAATCATCTGAAAAAAACAACTTTTGCAAAGAAAAATATTAACAATATATGAATTATTCTTCACTAAAAGCCCATCTGAGGAAAGAAAACTGGAATGACTTCTATTCCCTACAAGATATAGATGAAATGAATGACAAACTCATTGAAAAAATGATGTCATATATTAATAAAAACACGAAAAGTGTCAAACTGGAAAAACGAAAAACAAATCGAAAAAAATAGATAATTCGCGCACTTTTGAACTCAATAAATAAGAAAGAAATAATGTACAAACAAACACTATCTGACCCAAACAACATTCTCATAAAGACACAATATCGTGCCTACAAAAATAAACTGGATAAACTCATCAAAATCTCCAAAAAAAATTATGCACAAAAAATAATTAAAAACAATAAAAACCAGTCCAAAGCTCTGTGGGATTGCGTGAATGAAATCTGCAACCGGTCCAAAACTGAAACAAAAATAGAAAAAATTACTTCCGGTAGCGGAGTCCTTTTACAGAATAAAAAAGATATTGCTGATAGTTTCAACCAATATTACAGTTCACTAGGAGAAACATATGCAAGTAAAATCAAAATTCCTGATGAATACACTGAGGATGAAAGAGTACAAGAAAATTCAATATACTTATATCCTACTGATACCAGTGAGGTTAAGGAAATTATAATGCAGTTGAAAGAATACTGTATCATGCATTTCGTCCAATCGCAGTTAAATTACGGTATCGTGGGTTGGGGTGGTGTACATGACAACCACTTGGAGAACTTGAACATTATCCATAGATGGATCTTGAGAATAATGTTTGGTAAACCAATCAGATATTCTGAATGATCAATTATATAAAGACTCAGGTATATTTGATGTCAGGCAACTTTTCTGTGTGAATATGCTCATAAACACGAAGAAAAATAAAATAACTGCTGATCCGGTTATTCATAACTATGACACCAGAAATAAATCAAACTCTTTAAGCGCACCTCGGTGCGGCAAAACAATAAAGGCCATGATTGAAAATATATATATATATATATATATATATATATATATATATATATATATATATATATATATATATATATATATATATATATATATATAATAATAGATTTGTTCCCCATTTTTTAATCACGAGTTCTACGTCTGGGTCTAGCATACGTGAGCCCTATCATTGATCATCTCTTGCTGGAAAAAGAAAATAGCTATTATTGCAACTTATTTGACCTGAACCCCATCAATTTGAGAATTCTACCTTACGTATTTGTGTAATATCATTAACACAACATTACGTGAGACGATCTGTACACTTTTAGTATTGATACTTAAATGTTTCCTTTTTATTTTCGTCTAACTTTCTCAATGGCACATATATTGATAGTTTATTCAACCTAGCTGCATATGCTCATATTCGAATACAGTCATTATTCAGCTCCAGGGGGTCTATTCTTAACCCGTCGCAAAAGAAGTTCATGCTGGTATTCCCACATTCTAATGTCCAGTGATAGCTTCCACTATACATTTTGAATATTAGAATGTGATCATAAATGCAAATGCGCCGTTTGCGAACGGTCAAGAATGGCAGCCCAGACTCTAGGGATAACATGATTCTCCTGTGTAAAACATAACCAAATTGTGGTGGAGTCAGAAATAGTACAATTCTTCACAATCACTTAACATAGTGTTTGAATGAATAAGTACCCACTCCCTGAGTATTTGCTGCCCTGATTCAAGTAGTTAGAACGAAGAATAATTACAGCCCTCGGCTAGGTTATTTACTTTAGGGAAGTAAATAAAAATAGAAGTATCCTTCAATAAAAGTAACAACATGGTTTTGCTGCTGATTATTCATAGACTGCAACATGGCGACATTTTGCTAAGAACTCTTATCATGGTGGCTATGACGGTGGTTAATGTTAGGATTTTGATTCGGGACAGCGAACTGAACTGGTGGAGGTATATTACCTTCACAATCGGGGACCCTATATTCCCACTATTCGCAGCCATATTCAGCGGAGTTTTCGAAGTTTTGTAGCGAAAGATTTCGATGATGGACAGCTCACTTGTTGAGGGCTTTCATCCTCGGATTCCATCTTGTCGGCTTCATGGAAATTTCGTAATATCGATTTTGCTGTTAGTTTGAGTCCGTTAACAACACAAG